>RPFO01000086.1:661731-826731 GCA_009746045.1 Mesostigma viride | reverse complement strand
CCCCCCCTTGCCGCTCCAATCACATTTTCGTATGTGCCCGTAGCTGCGATTTCTCTCGGCTGCCGCTCACCATTCCTTCTTGCCGCAGTTCACTGTTCCATGCCCTTTGCCCTTGGACCCTAATCCTGGCATCCGCTCCCCGGTCATGTCCCCACACAGGTGGCCAACACCATCCCCGTCAAAGTGGACGACCCCTCCATGGGCACCATCCACATCCGCACGGGCGTAAACACGGGCCCCGTGGTCGCCTCGGTGGTCGGCACCCTCAACCCTCGCTACTGCCTGTTTGGCGACACGGTCAACATGACCAGCCGCATCGAGACGTCTTCCCAGCCCGACTGCGTGCACCTGTCGCAGGCGGCGGCGGCCGCGCTGCGCAAGCAGGACCGGAGCCTGCGCACCGTCAAGCGCGGCAAGGTGCTGCTCAAGGGCAAGGGCGAGACGGTCACCTACTGGCTAGAGAGCAGCGTGAGGAACCTACCAGAGAAGTTGCGCGCAGAGATGGTGATGGTGGGCCCCGGGACGGACAGCTTGGATATCCAGGATCCGGCGGACATGCTCATGGGTAGGGATGGGGAGGAGGACAGTAGCCCCCACAGATCATCCAGGTCCATCCCTGAGGCCACGGATCTGATTATCAACGTCAGGGTATAAAAAGGCACAATGAGGTTGCAACGAATATGGTGCGGTCTGGGCAAATGTTTTGGCTCCACTTATCGGTTAGAACTTGGTGAGGTAATATCCTGGGCCAACATTAAGTGCAAACCTGGGGCAAGGCATTAGATTGCCTGCAAATCCGGGCACAACTTGGGTGTGTTTTGGGCGCAGAGTCTGGCGAGATTTTGGCGAATTTAGGCTCACATCTGGTCCCAAATGCGGGCAATTAATCCCAGTTGGCACTAACAGGGTCTGCCACCTGTTGTAAATCCACACAGATCTGCAAGCCCAGGTATCAACGGGCAAGGGCAGGTTTGCTGGCGGATTGCACTTGACTTGTCGCGTTCAGGAGGTCTTGGGGGCTGTGTTTCTTGATGCCAGTTTGGCGGTGGGGGGCTGGGATGGAGAGGTGAGGGGCATGAAAGGGTGGAGCGGGAGGCATGTCATTGAAGGGCCCATCGCCTGGTTCCTCTGCATCTGTATAGCATCACCGGCCTGGTCCATTACCATTCCACCTGGCAATATTCGGTGATTGTCTTTTCCTTTTCTTTCAGTTGGCAAGGGTGAAACCCACCCTTGCTATAAAGTTACACTTGCAGACAAAGTTTACAATCGGTTTGCTGATCTAATCGGACAACGACGAGTGCTTCTTGCACTCACATTCGATATTGATCATGTTGCTTTTTCGTGTTATCCGCACTGCCCTGGTATACAAGCTCTTTTCATGTTTGCCACTGGATTGCCATCTAAGTAAGTACTTTCGTGTCATCATGCGCATGGGCATGTCACGGAGTACTATGCTAATCTCATTAGAAAATAATTATGTAACGAAGGTTACAAATATCGTCTGCATTATGCCCCAACCATTTTGTCTCCTTGATATAGCCACTAGAGGGGGATATAATCCTCATCTGAGCTGTCCTCTACTGTAATGGCAGACGGGGCGGTCGTGTAGCGGCCATCCCAAAATGTGTGATGGGTAACCTGACAAGTAGGTACAAATGGTCAGTGGTATGCAATAGAGATTATGCACGCACTTGTATACCGCATCAGGTTTAAGATCCTAGGTACCGCTCTCAACTTTAAGATCGTAAGCCCTGGATTTGATTTTAGGTTTAATTCAGATCTTAGGTTCAATGAAGATGGCAGCCCTGAGTTGGCCCGTGTATCCATTGGTAGTCACTGCCGCCATGGCAGCCATGCTTAGAACGTTTGCCTAGCCGTGCCAATGTTCATACCTAGTCACGTGCACCGCTAACGCGCACGGTACACAACCAGCCATGTAGCCTTAGCTTAGTCCTTGTTGTACAGCCATGCTACGTCTTGGCTATGATCAGTTTACTCGCCCACGCTCCATGTTATGCCATGCTCACATGGGTCTTATTGCACCCACAGATTGCCGGATCGTTAGCGTGTCCGTTTAGCTAACGTGCCCGAATGCAGCTGTGGCATACCTTTGGCATGAAGGAGACTGGGGGTCTCTGCCCTTTCTCCTGTTGTGCACACACAGGGATTAAAAGCACTTCGGTGCTCCGTGACTCCCCAACGCAGTGTATAATCATCCGCAATACGCTATCGTACGCGGCCCAGGTGTATAATGTATAATACGCTTCATACAAGATGACGGTGTATTATACGCTAATCGTACGCTAACCCCTTAAAAGTCTGTTTTTGCATGGTTTTGATGATCATTCATCAATCGGACCAACCCAACATGTTCTCTGGACAGCATCACAAGTTTGGCTTTATATGCCGCATTATCACATTGCCTTGCCAATGTCGTCACTACCTAGTAGAACAACAAGCGCTGTCCCTAATGAATAGTTACTCAATAAAAGCACAGCAAAACGCCCTGCACAACTCCTCGTCCAGCTGCTCTTTGCTGAGCCCATAAGCTGCGGGCAAATTACCGTCGGCGGTCTGGCCCTTTGATCCGGATGGCCCAGCAGTAGTGCGCCCAGAGCCAGCCATGCCGGAGGAGCTGGCATGAGCGGACTGCCACTCGGAGGCGTCCGTTTCTACAAGGTCAGGAAGCTTGCCTTTGGCTGCCGCCCGCGCATCAGCCTGCTTCCCGGCGTCACTACCCGCCTTTCTCTTCCTGGCCTTTTCATCCTTCTCCGCCTGCTCCCTCAACAGCTTGAGACGCAATGCCTTGGGCGGCTTTTAGCATGGGCACACTTTCGCATCCTTGGCATACGTGCCGCCCATGATATGGCACCTTCCTTGGGTAGAAGAACCCTTGAACTGTGCCTTGCATTCTGAGCACGTCATTTGGTAGTTATTTGTCTGCTGCCCATCCTTGAAGACACGCTCTTTGCTAACATATGTCCAAACATCCTCAGAATCAGCCTCCAACTCGTCGGCCCCATCATCATCATGGGCCATCTCCTCGATCACTCTCCGTAGCCATGGCGCCTGTTGATATGCTACCGGCTACGATAGGTGACCACCGCGATCTTGCTGGCAGACCAATTATCTTGGCACATTTTGTCTTCTTGAACGGTGCCTTCCTGTCCTGCCAATACACGCAGCCATATGCATTGATCTTGGCCAAGTGGCACCTTGCTGCTCACTTGTTTCTACTACTCGGCGCGCCGCAGCCTAGTCTATAGAAACTTCCGCTTCACCCGAGCTTTAAACTGATGCCGGAGCCAAAAATACGCAAAAAATACGCAAAAAAATACGCGATACGCAAGAAATACCCTAAAAATACGCGGCGCGTACGAAAGTACCCCGTTTTCGTACGCGCTGCTCGCGTATCGCGTATAATTACGCGCGATACGGCGTATAATACGTACGGCCGGTATGATTAGACACTGCCCCAACGGGAGCACGAGTTTAATTAATTAATTAATTAATCTTAAACGTGGGGTGGGGGTATAGACTCTCTACTGCCCATGTGCGGCATGGGATATACAACTAACTTTATCTAACTATCACACTTTTTGCGACCGTCCCAAAGATATTGCCCCGACCCCGGGGGTTTCCCATTGGCCCAGGGGGGGGGGGGGGAGGGGGTCCGACCCCCCCGGCACCCCTGACGATTTATGAGTGGTAGGTACAAATGGTCAGTGGTATGCGATAGAGATTATGCATGCACTTGTATACTGCATCAGGTTTAAGATCCTACCGCTCTCAACCTTAAGATCGTAAGCCCTGGATTTGATTTTAGGTTTAATTAATTTGGCTGTTGAGTGACGCCCTCCCTCCTTCTCGCTGTGTATATATATTAAAAATATAATTACTTACAGCAGAGTGAAATCACTCAAACCAAAGCAAACGCCCAGCTATAAACCTATATACAGAGCCATGTCAAAGCTCTATACTACGATAAGACCAATGGAAACGCCTAACGGGAGGAACCTAATAGCCCTGCTGCACCGCAAAATCAGCCCGCGTACGGCGGAGCATGATGTCCGCCATGGCCCGAGTCAGCGCCACCGACAAGCGCTGACGCCAATATGACGTCCAGGTCCGCGCCGACCATGGGGCCCGCTGGCCCTCCAGGTCCAGCCGGTCCTCCCGGAGCCGGCAACACTCCTTGAAGAAGGCGGAGGTCAGGGGCCCCATGGCCCCAAACTCCTCCAGGACAAAGGGCACCACACGATGGTGCCCGACGTCGCCGTAGGCCAGGAGCTTGGCCCGCTCCGCCCGGTCCGCCGTGTAACCTGCCGTGAGGGAGGCCCCAGCCACGTGGCTAAGAGCCAAGGGCCGCGCCACCGAAACGTCGATAAGCAGATGCCGGCCACCCCCCTCAAAGTCCAGCACCACGATGTCAGGCCGGTGGTTGGGGGAATAGAAGGCAGCGCCATCCGCATCCTCGGACCGGATGTTCGCGTGGGGGAAAACCGACCGAATCATGGCGAGCACCACCGTCAGGAGGACAGTGTGCAAATACAAATTAATATATATATAGGGTCGCCTCCGTTCAATCTCCCGCCGCATTCCCTGCTCGCGTCATCGATAAACACCAGAAAACCTACGCGGGTATTCTGCACACGGCTGATTGGATTGCTCTTTTCGCGGACCTCAACGCCCAGGGACGTGCGTGGCTGTTCTCGCTTTCCTTGCGGAGTGTGGGCTCGGCGTACCTTCGTGCTCTTCCCATGGCCCCCCCATTCGCCTTGGCTCCCAGCCACTACTCGGTGGCGCTCCGGCACCAGCTATTTGCCCCGCAGCCTCTTGTTCCGGCCGGGCGGCCTTGTGGTAGCTGTGGGCAGCCGCTGGATCCCACGGGGACTCACTACCTTGCCTGCATGGGGGCCAACAGAATCAGAATTGGTATTTGTATTTGCACACTGTCCTCCTGACGGTGGTGCTCGCCATGATTCGGTCGGTTTTCCCCCACGCGAACATCCGGTCCGAGGATGCGGATGGCGCTGCCTTCTATTCCCCCAACCACCGGCCTGACATCGTGGTGCTGGACTTTGAGGGGGGTGGCCGGCATCTGCTTATTGACGTTTCGGTGGCGCGGCCCTTGGCTCTTAGCCACGTGGCTGGGGCCTCCCTCACGGCAGGTTACACGGCGGACCGGGCGGAGCGGGCCAAGCTCCTGGCCTACGGCGACGTCGGGCACCATCGTGTGGTGCCCTTTGTCCTGGAGGAGTTTGGGGCCATGGGGCCCCTGACCTCCGCCTTCTTCAAGGAGTGTTGCCGGCTCCGGGAGGACCGGCTGGACCTAGAGGGCCAGCGGGCCCCATGGTCGGCGCGGACCTGGACGTCATATTGGCGTCAGCGCTTGTCGGTGGCGCTGACTCGGGCCATGGCTGACATCATGCTCCGCCGTACGCGGGCTGATTTTGCGGTGCAGCAGGGCTATTAGGTTCCTCCCGTTAGGCGTTTCCATTGGTCTTATCGTAGTATAGAGCTTTGACATGGCTCTGTATATAGGTTTATAGCTGGGCGTTTGCTTTGGTTTGAGTGATTTCACTCTGCTGTAAGTAATTATATTTTTAATATATATAGGGTTGAAGGTTCCTTTACTCTGTATTGGCACCCACGTGACGCAGTCACGTGCTTATTAATTAATTAATTTGGCTGTTGAGTGATGTCCGACTGGCATGCACGATGGCGAGGCCTCCATCACATTGGCGACCTCTCCAGTGGCCCACATCATACCGCCGAGACCTGCATCTCGAGCTCCTCGACCCTCACGCTGCAGCTGTCACCATGCGAGACACTCTGAGACTCTCGGCATGATCTTTCCCATGCAATATCACGCCCTCGATTCGCAGCAAGGCCCGTCTCCTCCAATCTGGCTGACTGCATGCGGGCTGTGCCGTAACAGGAAATGTCCGGGTGATGGCAGGCAGTGCCTACCCATCCCACCGCATGCACCACGTCCAGCAATATTTCCACTGAATCCGCCGCTGCTGGGCCCCGGGCTACTGTACTGCCTACATTTCCTCAATCGCTCCATCCCCTCTTCCATGGTGCCTCGCTCCCTGCGGCCCCTCCGCCACGCCGGATATCCATGGCAATCAAGGTCTTCATCACCCCCCTACCGGCTACGTACCACGTACCATACCGGCCATGAGCCCTTGCTTAACCACACGTTAAGAGTGCGGCCCTGAATCAAGTTAAGTACACCACTACATTTCGCCGCCGCGAAAACTCAACATAAGCGAGAACATCAATTGTGGTTCCGTCAATACGGCGGCAGTTATAGGATGGGGAGCACCGTCGGATAGCAGCCAAAGCAACACATGTTAATCAGAATCGCGCCATTTGGACTCATTTTACTGGTGTCGAATCTGGAGGAGCCCGGGGTAAATCTCGATGACCAGATTTGTTCAGCACCGGTTACAAGGTGTAGTACTTTCGGATATACGTCTGCCGTCCGCGAGCGTGACGGGAACAAATCTCGTAAAATCTCCTCAGGATGCCCGATGGTTTTTAATATATAGTTGGATAACGTGGATTGCAGGCTTTTGCCTCTCCACCACGTGTCCAACTTTACGCGCTGACCATGCATAATGTATGTCAAGTTTGCAGCTGGAGAGCGGCCATCGACGTTGCCACTTCAATAAAATGGAGAGAACGGAGCTGAATTAGGTTCGGACGCGATACAGCTAGCACGGTGACATTGGCTTGTTTACTGCAAGCGGCCCAGGTTTCAATTAAGAAGTTAGAGAAGGAATTGAAAACACAAACATCGTCTGCATATAGATTAAAAATATGGCGGAGAGAGAGAGGAGTGGGAGGGCAAGGAACCCCCCAGCATATATGCAGGATTATTTAACTGAGAAGGAAATGGAGGTGTGCACAGGTGGAGGAGCCAACAGGTGGCGGCCTTGTTGTAGAAACCGTGAATGCAGGCGTCGAGGATGCCGACGAAGACGGTGGCGTTGAGGTGTACGTAGAAGCAACCAATTACGAGAAACTGAAGGTAAAGAACGCCACTTATATATGTTATGTATAGATCCGCAGACTGCAGGCTTTCCCTGGTCGCCAGGGTGCCCGGCTGCTAGTGAAATGGGTGGAGGGAGGAAAGTGGACAGTGACGTTTGCTGCTGAAAGGGGCACTGCATCCATTGCCCCTGGGTGTTCTGTAGAGGTTTGTGACCCACACGGTGAAGAGCTGTTTGCGGAGGTGACGGAGATTGTCAACTGGGACGCCCCCCTGCCGCGGGGCGTAGAAATGACATGCGGCCCTGCCACGGCGAAGGAAGGGGTAGTAGTGATAGGGTATTTGTATATTGCAGACGAAAGCGTTTCGAAGGATGCATGGGATGCCATAGACTGGCCCGAAAATCCTCTCACCTTGCTGGTGACGGAGATGCGGGTGGCCTTTCCACTTCGCGCGGTGACTAGTTAAGATGCTCGAGGTCCGCTCCTGTCACGACACCGCCGCTCGGGCAAAACGTCGACTACCTGGTCGAGGTAAATCATTCTGGTTTCTTCATGCCATTGTTGTGGATTCGTAAGACGGGCATGGTCCTTGTTGGATATATTGTGTTTGTGAGGCTTTAGACCCTCAGGTTGGATATACGAGACCCGGGCCGGCCGGGCACCATGGGCGCTGAAAAATCGAACTCCTGACCCATACTCCATTGTTGTACGTGCAGTATTTTTATTGTCCCCGGGCCAACCGGTTCCGCCATATCCGCCAACCGAATGCGCATGAGCTATACCGCGGTGCCCGGCTGCCCACCCTGGCTCTGGTAGCCACTGGCGTGCCATGCGCTCATGATGTTGCACCTGACGGAAGGCGAGCATCATGACCGAGCTGATGCAGCGATTTTCAAGCATGGAGGCCACTAGTAGCCGCAAGCCCACAAAGAATGGGTTGTGGCTGAGCATCCGGGTGCCGGCAATGTGCTTTTACGCACTCCCACAAGCCAGGCCCGTACGCCGTAGGGCCATAGGCGGGCAATGCCGGGCCATAGGCAACCCACCAACGCAAGCCAAGCATCCCCACCCCTTACACGAACCTGTGACCCACGCACGAGCGAACCACATGGACAACTGCATCCCACAACTACTACATAATCAACCCCTAATAATGTCCCCCATGACACCCGCCAAAGGGGGGGGGGGTGTTCCCCTCCCCCCCCCCCCCCCCCCCCCCCCCAAACTGAAACACACACACACAACACTACCTCGGACCGGTATTGTAGTGATGTAGTCTAGCGATCGATGCACCGGCTGTGAGTCAGGCTGTGACCGACCTGACTGACCACGACCACAAGCCACCAACCAGACCCACGCCCCCACCGACCCGCCCCACACGCCCCACCGACCCACCCAGGTCCATACATCCTGCACCAAGCACTCGAGGAGACTACACCGTCCGCATTAGTAGTTTTAAATAAATAATTGGCTTCTGGAAAATGTTCTGGCTGAAAACCATAAAAAAACAAAAGAAAATTAATTAATTAACTCCGGGGGCTGAGGACTGGACTCAACAAACAAATGAACAAAATTAATCAATTAACTCATGTGGGCACGGGGTCGTCGCCCTGTGAGAAAACAAACAAACATAATGTATTATATAATATAAAGTACATAAAACCTTCGAAAATACCTTGGACAGGCGGGAAACATGAAATATCGTGAAAATCGAAAAAAAAACCGCGAGACGCAGGCCGAGCGCGGGGTGTGGCGCGAACTTCACCATGCGCAGTGAATGTCTCCCCCATGCCGGCGGCCGAGTGCTGCATGCAGTCTAGATACTTATGGGCCTTGAGCAATCAAATAGGGGATCACTGACCTGAGACCTCCACTGACTATAGCCTGTGGCCGCCAAAAGGGGGGCCGCCGGGCCGGGTTGGGGACGGCGTGTACCATATCTACCAAACAAAAAAAAGAAATTTAATTAAATAAGTACCCACGTGCCTTGAACGGCTGCAGGTCAAACAAACAAACAAAAGGTTTTAATTAAATAATAAAAACCCGGGACTCTAACTGGCTCCCAACAAACAATCCAGGGTTATTCGTAATGCAAATACGGCAAAAATTGACCCATAAATATAAACTACTAATGCGGACGGTGTACTGCTGGTCCGTGTTGCGAGTACGGCCAGGCGCGGGGCGGGGGCCACGTCGACGTGCACCCGGGATGTATCCATGTCGTATCTGGTAATGTGCTATCCCCCTATGCCACTCCATCGAGGCTACACCGTCCGCATTAGTAGTTTTAAATAAATAATTAGCTTCTAGAAAAATTATTTAATTAATTAATAGACACGTGACTGCGTCTTAGAAAAAGTTCTGGCTGAAAACCATTAAAAAACAAAAGAAAATTAATTAAGGGGACATGACACCCCAAAAGGGCACTTTTCTGGAAACCATACCTAGGCATGTGATAAAAATCCAGTTATGATGGGGGACCATAAATATGATTTAAAAAAAAATTTCCAACCACTTGGGGGTGTACTACCCCCCACCATGTGACCGTTATGTGCTAAAAATAGAAAAAGACGCTATTTTTGGCCGATTTTCCCTAGGACAATGGGCAAACCCATTGTGGCCAAATCATATATTCCCATCTAATTGCAACCCTTGCCATTAATTCCAGCTAGTTTGCAGGTCAGAATAAGCATGTTTAGACACATTGAAATAGTTTACCCCAAAACACGTATTTTTTGGTGCCTAAAAAATATATCAAATCATAGACACATGCAATGGGGTCAAATCATATAATCAAAATTGGCCCAGGGTTGGAATCACACAGCCCCAAAGTTTCAGCTCATTCTGACCACGTTTACTCACATTGAAATATGGTCATGTGAAAAAAAAAAATGATCGCTTTTTGTGGTTTGGAGCTCAAACACCACCACAAAGACACCCTTGCCCACCACAAACTGGGCCAAAACAAGTGCAATTACTTAAATTAATGTATCACGAAGCTTGCCACCAAATTACAGGTCATTCTGACCTAGTTTGCCCATATTACATCTTGTTATAGCTGCCAGCCTGCATGCTTGGTGCACCATGACATGAGGCAATACCATGAGCACATTCCTAAGCTTGCCCCCTGAAAATGGGGCAGAACCACGAAAAACAAATGCTAGATGCTTGAAGAAAACAACCACCAACTCTTTAACCATTATGAGCAGGTATGACCGCTTGCGGGAATCACTCATAGCAAACACCATGTCATGACGCTTATGGATAAAAGGTGCATCCTTCATAGCCATAACGACCTGATCCCTGTCATCTAGGAAGTACAAGCCATGTTTAATGGAGGCTAAACAGGTGGGGATGTTCACGATAAGTAACTCACATATTCTCACCTTCCATACAACAACCTTGTTTTCCAGCAGGCTGAAGAGCCATGACAGGCGTTTATGAGCTCGCCAGCTCCTTGCAACGGTGATGCCGCTCCCAGGCAGCTAGGGTCCTTGACTACGCAATATAGAATGTCTACCGTGTGAAAACCTCCATACAGGAAGCGTAGCAAAGCCAGATAACTGCCCGATCAAAACTGGGTAGCTTTAGGAAGCATGGCATACGCAGCGTAAGGAAAACCATTGAAAGCTGCGGAAAATCTGATAGCACAACTGCAACAAGTGGAGAACAAAATAGCAAGAAGAACCCAGAAACGGCGCCAAAAGTTTCATGCCAGGTTCATTAAGAGCGCAAACAGACTGGGCGGTGACATGCGGCAAATCAACGTACCACGGCCGGCATTATTTCCTACCCAGGCGCGCAAGAAAAGCCAGCCAACCATGGATGGATTAACCGCGGATCGCGCAGGCCTGAACGAAATCATTTTAGAAATGACAGGAAATGGCCGCAGATCGAAGACGCTTAGGTTATTTTCATGGTGTCCGTTACTAAACGGCTCTTACTGCATCAATACAACCCACGAATATCGAGTTCTACCGTCGCAGGCACGCATGCTAGATTATTCATCGCGGCCAAATTGTTGGATGAGACCCCCGTGCAAATCTGTACCAACAAAGGCAGCGAATTTGCAAATAGTGCAGATCTGGCTATGAAACATCATAATAGAACATCACTTTTAACCATCGGCTTAATTTTTCGGCCTGTCGCCCGCCGGATTAGCCATATTTTAACGGAACGCACGTCGCCATGGCCACCTCCGCACGGTGCGCGCACTGTGCACCACAATTTCACGGTCCGTCGGTACCGTCCCGACTTTTTTGGCGCCAAAAAAGTCCCGGGTGTCATGTCCCCTTAATTAACTCCGGGGGCTGAGGACTGGACTAGTTAAACAAACAAACAAACAAAATTAAATTAATTAACTCCTGTGGGCACGGGGTCGTCGCCCTGTGAGAAAACAAACAAACACTTTATATTATATAATATAAAGTACATAAAACCTTCGAAAATACCTTGGACAGGCGGGGAACATGAAATACCGTGAAAATCGAAAAAAACCCGCGAGACGCAGGCCGAGCGCGGGGTGAGGCGCGAACCAAGTGAACCGCTTTTGCATCCAGCAATCCACGCTCTACTGCCTCGGCAGGCCGGGCACGTCGGTCGGTACTCCGGAGTAGAGGCTGAGGCCTGAGCGTGTCTACAGATGTACATGTAAGATGTACTACTCATGTGCGATACTTATGGGCCTTGAGCAATTAAATAGGGTATCACTGACCTGAGACCTCCACTGACTTTGCGGTACTGCTATCTACAGTGCCGTAAGCGGAACCGCCCACACTATGCAGTACTGTAGCCTCAGTACTAGTGTGTGGCCGCCGAAAGGGGGGCCGCCGGCAGTGTAAAATCATACGCCGTATAATACGGTATAATACGGTATAATACGTTATACGCTGGCTTTTAGCGTATGATTTTTCATACGTAATACGTTTTAGCGCATAATGACGTATTATACCGTATTATACCGTATAATGCCGTGTTTTCCGCGTTTTTTTTACGTTTTGCGCGGCTAGGATGCCAGAACGACAGGGCAACGATTTGAAGCAACAGATTTCGTATCTCTACTAAGTACTGACCCGTCTGAACTTTCACAATTCGACGCGATCTTATTTTGAAATTTCAGTCGGGTACGTGCTGCCCACTTCACGGCCCCTTTTTGGGGCGGGAATCTGAAGAAATGCAAGGCTTAAGAACTGCGAGCTTTGTTGGCAAAGGCAGAATTGTCACCCGGCCGCAGGCCGCACGCGAGAATTGCGAGCAAAAATGTCAATGACTGACGAGGATCGTGCAATGTCTGACGAGGATGGCGAAGACGTCGACTTGTCAAGAACAACGGTGTGGACGTACATCACCAAGCACAGAATTGTTAAGGGCAACAAGCTGACCAACAACTACGATATGACCTGCAGCCGATGTTACCATGCTTGGCGTGGCAGCACGAGCAGGGCAGCTGCGCATTTTCTTGGAGGGGAGTTTGCCATCTCGGCTGGAGTCAGTCCCTGCTCGAAGCCGCCCACCACCAGGCTGCGGCCACGCCTGCTCCAGCTAGGCGAAGCTGCAAACCAACAGGAGGAAGGCGGTTCGTGCCCGCCGTGAGCAGGAGTGCATCGCAGAAGAGAGGCACATGGCTCGCGCCGATGATGACAGCGACAACGGCCTCATCGCAGATGAAGAGGACATCGACGTCGACGAGAACGGCGAACAGCTGCCGACCTTCCTGCGAGGTGCCGGGCCCACATCTGCACTTGGCAAACGCAGTTCGTCCGCCTCCGGCTACAGTTCGACCGGACGTGCAACTGCTGACGTCGTCGAGATCAAGTCATCTCAGCCGGCACTGCGCCAGCAGACCATGGCCGCGGCTGTCGGGCTGGGAAAGTCCGCCATCGACAAGCTGCTTTGCAAGGGGTTTATGTCGGCCGGTATCCCATTCAACGTTGTGAATAACGCGCATTTCAAAGCTGCTCTGTCCGCCATCAGCCGAGGAGGGGTGCAGTACCTGGCGCCAACCTCTCAGACCATGCGGACCCGGGACGCACCCCTCGTTGCCAAGGACTTGGAGAGGGACGTCAAGGAGAAGACCCAGCTGGCCACAGGCACGGGAGGGACGTTCATCACGGATGGCTGGAAAGACTGCAGTCGCGAATCTCACATCATGAACGTCTTCCATCTGCCCACCTTTACATACTTCATCGGATCCGACAACGTGACGGGGCAGGTGAAGTCTGCTGAATTCATGGCAGACCTGGCAGAGCCTCACATCTTGGCCGTCGGCGCAGCGAACGTCGTGCAGGTGATTACGGACACCACAACAGTCCATGGAGAACATGAAGAAACTCCTCGAGGCATCATTCCCGCACATCATCATCTCCAGGTGCTGTGCCCACTCGCTGGACCTGTGTTTCGAGGACATCGGCAAGGAGCCAGCGGTGGACAGGGTCCTGACACAAGTGAACACGGTGGTGGTATTCGTGCTGGGGCACGAGAAGATCAACAGTTTTTTCATGGGCCTGGACAAGAGCGCCAAGACTCTCAAGAAGTACGCCGACACCCGCTTTGGCACCAGGTATATCGCTGTGATTTCATGAGTTTTATATCCACAATTTGCTACGCCCTCTTTTTTCTCATCATCTTCGCTGCTAGTTTATCATTGCTTTAACCCTTGGATGGTGTCTAACTCGTTCCTAAAAGTAGTTACCAGTTGCACTTTGCACTATAAAGTCCACAAACCAACCTAATAACAATTTTACCATCCATATTGGGACCAAAGCACACACATATATTGAGTTACTTGGGGGTCATGTTGGTGGTCATGTTGCAATGTCCTATGGGTACATTTTGAGGACCCCCCCCCAGGGGGATCCGCTGGGTGCGAGACATGATACACCTAAAATGCATTTTATGTGGTTTAAACAACTTTATAGGACCTGGCCTTGGAAAGGCAGTTAAATTGGTAGCCATGCATGGCTTCTGAACACTCACATCACTGGTTGTCCCAGGGACCCAGCTGTACTATCTAAAAATAACTGGAAGATGACAAGCTAAAAATGAGTGGCAGCTGTGCACCAGGGTACCCCGCTGTACTGTAACCGTTAATTAGTCCCTGCAAACTTGGTCTGAACATAGTGATGTCCGGTATCAGGGTGTACTACACATCTAGCTCTAGCAGCAGACCTAAAAATATCACGGAAATATCTACTGGCATTCGGGTGGTCCCACGCGGAATGGGGTCATTTTTGGCGCATTTTGCAAGAAAAAAACGCTAGTTTCAATCGTCCGATATCTTTTTTTCGCGCGAATTTGGCGTCCGATCGCGTATTTTCGAGCTAATTTGGTGTCATAATGCTTAATTCATGTCAATTTGAGCGTACATTCCACATCGAGAGGCTTGAAAGTTAGTAATTCATGTAAATTTTACGTGGAGAGACTCGACATCATCCTAACCTTTGTATTAACCATAGGACGAGCATTGCCAGCGCATGTCCAAGTGCTAACTTTCCCTCACACTTTCGAGGGCCTCTTCCGTAATTTCGCTTCCGCGATCTGCTGTTCCGTTTTCGAGTTCCTCCTCTTCTTATCGATCTCCTTTGCAGGCGCCCAGACTTCCACATCCTTCCAGCTCTTGCCATCCGTCAGCTTTACCACCTTCATCGCGTAGTCCAGCGGCATCCACCACAACTTGTTCTTCAACTTCCCTCCCTTCTCCCCCTCAGCGAAAAACTTAAATGCGACGTCCCTCCACTTGGTGTCGTATCCAGACACCTGCCCATAAAGCATGACGTCTTCTAGCTTGGCATACATTGGCGTAGCCGTATCCTTGTTCCCTGCTTGCATAATGGCTGCAGTCCACCCATCACACCAAAAGGCCTCTGGTGCTCCGAACCCCATTTCCCCGTCCATAAGTCTCATTTCCAACGTGGGCTTGTCATCATTCTCATCGCCCGCCTGACTGTCTTCCGCCCCCTTAGGCTCCTCCCGTCCGGAAGTGTCAGCATGTACAGCCGCTGGTCCGAAGCCCACCGCCACATTAGCCAAGCGAAGTAACTGCTCCACATCCTCATTACCTGCGAGCAAACCGATCATGCCATCAACGTCACTGTCGCTAAGGCAGCCATGCCTAGAATGTTTGCCTAGCTGTGCCAACAAACCTAGTCACGTGCCGCCAACGCACGGTACACAACCAGCCATAGCCTTAGCCTAGTTCTAGTACAGCCATGCTACGCCCTGGCTATGTTCAGATTACTTGCCCACGCTCCTTGCTATGACATGCTCACATGGGTCTTATTGCACCCACAGTTTGCCGGATCGTTAGCCGCGCCCGATTGCAGCTGTGGCATGCCTTTGGCATGAAGGAGACTGGGGGTCTCTGCCCTTTCTCCTGTAGTGCACACACAGGGATTAAAAGCACTTCGGTGCTCCGTGACTCCCCAACGGGAGCACGAGTTTAATTAATTAATTAATTAATGCCATCAACGCATGACTAAAATCGAGTTAGTAGAAATCGGACTGCCAACCGTAAAAAATCAAAACACTCTACATACCAGAATTCACTCGCAGATTTTTTCTTACCCTTTTTGGCCTTTTCCTTCGACCTCTGCTCGCAGGTAGACCCCGTCTGGGGGTGGGGGGCAGGCGCCGGGGCGGGTTTGGCGGGCTCGGCAACCTTGGCAGTCTTCGCGGTCTTGGGTAACTTCTTGGAAGCAACGCGCTCCTTTCCCCCGTCCTCCTCCTCTCCGCCGCCATCCTCCTCCTCCTTCTCCTCCTCATCGTCCGAATCTGAAAGCACAACTGGTTTTCGACGCCGTTTCTGAGGCAGGGCAGGCTTGGCAGCCTTCCCCACCTTGGCCGATTTCTTGGAAGCAACGTGCTCCGCAGCCTTCCCACCCTTTGCGGATTTCTTGGTAGCAACGTGCTGCTCCTCCTCCTCCTCCTCCTCCTCCTCCTCCTCCTCCCCCTCCTCCTCCTCAGCATCGTCGTCCTCCTCCTCCTCCTCCTCCTCAGCATCGTCGTCCGAATCAGCCACTGCCACAAGTTGCTTACGAAGCTGCTTCTTCGGTACCTGAGAAATGGCCAGAGTCCGCGGGGGAACCCGAAGCTACTCTTCGGTACTGAGAACTGGGCAGAGGCGCCGGGGTGGGCAGAATCGGCAAGGGAACCCGAAGCTGCTTCTTCGGAACCTGAAAAACGGGCTGCGGCGCGGCAGGCTTGGAAGGCCCACCTCCATCATCCTCAACAAGTGACACGACTGCCCGTCGAGTCACTTGAGAAGCGGGCTTCTTCGCCGCAGGCGGATCCGAATCACCTTCAGGCCCCGTCATCTGTTCGGCCTGCTGCGTTCTGACCTCGACGGGGGTCTCTCCGCGGTTAGACCCTCCTGCCGGACCTCCATCCCCTCCATCCCCTCCCTCCAACAACTGTTGGTCATCCCTCTCCACCACGGCGGACAATCCCCCAGCTTCGTGGGAAGCTTTTCGCTTCTTCGCCCTTCCGAGCCTAGGCCCCCCATCACCTTCCCCCTGTTCAAGCCGCTCCCACAATTCACTCCCTTTCCCGATCCTTTCCACTATCTCTTGAAACCCCTTAATCTCCGTCTCGGTACCAAACACGATCACCATCGGTTCGAACCTGGAGAAAAACTCGTGGGCGCAAGCCTTCAGCACATGATCGTAGATCCCGCCCGGTTGGGGAATGTCCGAAGCTGTCGGGCAAGGACCGAACCACCACCCTCTCTGAAAGTTACTCCACTTATCACCCCAAATGTTCGCCAAGTTCAGCAGGCTCAGGCACGGAAGGGACCTGCCCAAGGGAAAGGGGCGGGCTGAAGCTGAGGCAACCTCGCCTGCCACCTGCTTGACGAGCGACTTGTCATCATCATCACCGTCTAGTTCCTGACAGCAAAACCAGACCCGGCGACGGCCCCAGTCCACACTCTGCCACTCATACACGTCCCACTCCTCCTCCTCCTTCGCCTCCTCCTCCTTCTTCGCCTCCGTCTCCTTCCCCTTCCCCTTCCCCTTCCCCTTCTCCAGCCCCTTCACCGGCCCCTTCATCGCCGCCTCCTTCCCCCCCTTCGAGTAATCCAACTTTTGGAGCGTACTTCCTGAACGCTTCCGGAGCCAAAAGTGCCAAACCCACCGTCTTGTCCTCGCTCTCTTTTAGCAGAATCTCCTGAAAGTCGATCTTGCCATTACTGAGATCCTTTCTCGGAATCCTCAGATGTGCGGCGTGTTTTTTGGCTTTAAGAAGGTAGGCGATGTTCCTCGTTATGATGACGGCCACATCCCAAAATTCCCGGTATCTGGCCACAATCTCCTTCCTGCCGACCGGCCGAGGAGAGGATGGAGATTGAAGACGAGTTCGAAAATATGAGACGCCACAAACTCCTTGCCATTTGCGTCCTTGCATCGCGCTTCCAGCGTCACATCCTCCTTGAATCTGGCGCAAATGGTCAGCCGCAGGCACTCCAGCACATCCTTGGCGATCTCCACCAACTTGGTGAGCTTTTCCGGTCCAACCTGGCAGCTCATGATGCAATCGATCACGGCGTCCATCATAGGAAGGCTGGCCAAGTTCCTGAAAGAAGTCCAAGAGACCTTCTGGCCTTTCTTCTCCCCCTCTGCATTCGCGAATTTGCACCTTTGCATCATCACCTCCTCAGGCGCGGGTTTCGTTGAGGCAGGATCATCAGTCTGCTCCTGTGTCAGACGGAGAAACGTGTTGGCCAGCGTGCGACTGTAAGCGGAATGCACTGAAGCAATGCTGTGGGCCGGCTTTTTCTTTCCTTCTGCTTCCTCCTCGTGTACATCCACCCTGCCGGCTCCACATTCCCTTCCCTTCCCCCCGCTTGCCGCATAGCCGGGAGGATGTACGTGAGCAGATTGGTATAGTGGCCATCCGCAATATAGTGGCCCTTCCCACGCGTGACTTTGCCGTGTAGATATAGCTTGTTGTAGTTCCACACGTCAAGCAACGCCTGGCCCAGCGTACGATCCGCCACGGCTAAGTCCTCCGAATTCGCCCCCTTGGCGATGTCGAACAGCTTCTCCAGCTTGCCGGTCAGCACCGCCTGCGACATCAATTAACATCGAGCGAGCAACGACAAAACTCAGTCATAAAAGGCGAGGGGTATAGCTGCGGATAGACCCTAACAAAATTCGAAAAAGAAACGGCCGACAATACGCAACGAAAATTCCAACAAAAAAAAGGAGAGGGTCTAGCTGCAGCGAGACCCTCGCAAAAAACTTGAAGCGCACACAAAAAACAACCACGAAAATTCCGAGGGTCTACCCGCAGCTAGACCCTGCCAAAATAGATAGCTTACATCTTCTTTTGCCTTAGGTAGATTTCGCAGCTCACTCCACGACGGGAGCAGGTCGCCACCCTTGAGAAGAATGACATTCGTACCCATGTAACCACCACGGAATTTCCGCAACAGGTCCTGGAAGGCGTGCTCCGCCTCCTTAGGAGTATTTGCGAAATTGGACTCCGCCCCACCCTCGCACATCATTGCCCGAACCTCTCCCCACCCGCCATCCGGCCCCCTGAGAAACGACTTTAACCCCTTAAAGTAGTGGTTCCCATCCACCACCGCGTACCGGAGAACCAGATACGGTACCGGTACCCGTTCCTTAAAAAATTTCGGATCGTAGGACTTCATCGCAGTATTGCACAGCAGGTTGCCAAACATCCCGACTCCCCTGGATGTCCTGAGGCAAAGCTGCTTCCACCTCGTCCACCCTGGCGTAGGTACGCCACTCAAGTCCTCTCGCGAGGAAAGAGGTGGTGGACTCCGTGTTAAGCCACACGTCGACTTCAGTATCCGAAAGGGGCCGGAAGTACCTGGACCCCACATCCTCCGCGTCAATCTTGGCGCCGTGGTGAAACTTCAGCCACTTGACGAAATCCGGCATGCACAAGATTTGCTTGTCGAACAGGTCAGGTTGAGATTCGGCAAGCGCCTGGAAAGGGAACTGCCAGACCGGGACAACAACCTTGAAGTGCAAGCGTTGTCCCGCGCATTGAGGAGAATGCGGCCGTTCTCCTTAATGGTTTCAAGGTTTAAACGCCGCTGCCTCAAAGCCTCTGGCAAAATAAGCGCGTTGACCGTCTGGATCCGCATACTGAAACATCCGGTCTGCTTAAAATCGGCCGGCCGAATCCAACGCGTTTCCCTGAGAGAATTGGCCTTCCGGATGTTCTGGTCCCTGACCTCCTTGTTCGAGTCGACCTTTTTCGAAGGCTTCCAGCTTTCAATGATAGGGTCGGTGTCCGGGTTCCCACTGCTCGTGAGCACCCCCTCCTTAAAAAGCTTGTTGAGTGACCGGAGCAGCTCAAGAAAGGGGGAGAACTCGGGCCAGTTTGGCAGGTCATCGACGTCCGCCATCCGCCTACTCGAGCAGTACTTGAGCATATCCTTCACCAGCGCGAACACGGCGTCATGACCAGGTAACTTCTTCTCCACCGTGGCGTCTTCGTCCCCCCCGTCATCCTGAAGTAAAAAATCGAAAAGGACCGCAGGATTTGCTCAAGTCAGTAATATTTAGGCCGACCACGACATCCTGTTCAGGGACGAACAAAGTTCTGTTGGAATAATACCTTACTGACACTAAACACCAAGTCCCGCAGCCAGTCAGCGTCTACCCGCAGCGAGAGGTCTAAATTTTCACAACAATCGTACCTGTCCAGTTTTCTGCTGCTTCTTGGCCTCCTTAGCCTTCTCCTTCTCCGCCTTCTTCGCCTCCTTCTCCGCCGCCTTCGCCTCCGCGTTCTTCTTACTGTTAGCCTTTGCCACCGCATTCAGCGCCCTTTTTCCCTCAGCGGCCCGACGACGAAAATCAGCCTTCATGAATTTCTCGATCTTGTCAACCTTTGCCTCTGAGTACTCCTTAGGCTGCCACTTGAAATTCTTGGTGGCTTTCGACTTCACCAGATTTACAAATTCATATGCCAATTCACTCTAAAGGTAGCGGCACCCAACACCTCCGTATCGAAATCGGCATCGACTTCCGCCTCAAGTCGTGTCAGGTACTTGCGAAACTCGGACCCCGCAGGTCCCTCCGAATCGACGCCATCGGGCGGAGACTTAAGCATGATCAGGCCAACAGCAATAATATGATCCTTCGCAACCTTCTTGCGGGAATCCAGCTTTTCCCTTTCATGCTCAGTCAATGCGGGCTTCGCCGCCTTCCCCCCCGCAGTACCCCCAGCGACAGCCCCCGCCTGCATGACAAAAAAAAACCAACAAGAAGGGACTTGACCTCAGTTCGATTGTTGCACCATCGTCTCTCTGCGGAGATACCCCTCAGCACGAAAAAAATCACACGAACTCGCGGCGGATGAACGTACCTGCACAGCCACTTCTCCCTCAGCGTCTCCCCCATCCTCATCTCCTCCAGCGTTTTCATCCCCCCCATCCTCATCTCCTCCAGCGTTTTCTTCCTCTCCGGCAGCGCCTGCTGAGGCCAAACCCCCCGCCTGTCAACACCGAATACGACAGCTCATTGGAAATCAAAATTAGTCGACATTTGTATATTTCGCATAATGCGCTCACTAAAACTTCAGGCGAAATGCAGACATCCGGATATCGTTTAATGCTTACCATTTCCATCTCGAGTCCAGACCAAATACCAGCACTGTCAACAGCCATCGCCGCAGCCGCCCCCTGAAAAAAGACAACAGATTGGTTGGGGGCACCGTTGAAATTAGCCGAAGATGTCAGTCTCAATAAAAGGGTGAGGGTCTACCTGCAGCTAGACCCCATGTAAGATGCTCGTGGAAACTCGACGGACAAGCACCCACCTTATCAACCAAGTCTGACAAATTCGTTACATCCTCCGATACGTCCCCTGGCATGGAGCCCCCCTGCATGATATGACAGGACAAACCATGAAGGTTGGTCAGCATATAGAGCCCTATTCAGGGAATGGAAACAAACCAAATCGATAAACGATATCGGCAAGTTAACGTACCGAAACGTAGAACTTCCACCTCCTCAAAATCTTCCCCAAAGGCCATATCGGCACTTGATGGGCTCTCTCCTTTTCCAGATTACGCCTCAATTCCGCCTCGAAGAACAACTCGAGGGACTGCCAATGGCCTCCCGCCTCTAAATCAGACCACTCCGTGTCTAACTTGGTTCGGATACTCTGGAGACAATCAACCAACGAGATTTGATCCAACCATTCCTGGACGACTTCCCGGTGTGGCTTATATGTCTGAATAACATGGAAGTCCTCCCGGTGCCGGAAACTTTGGATCACCTGTCCAGCCCAATCCAAAAAGAAAGCGACCGCTTCCCGCGAAAGGCTGGCGTCCGGGCTGACAAGAAAGTCGGTCCGCCACTTAACAAAAGATTGCAGTAAGTGGTCTCTTGTCATGTCCAAATGCGCGATCACTTCATGTGCGCGCTCCTCCAATCCTCCTACGTGATTCATTCTTCCCGGCACAATTACGATAAAGTCACTGTTGGACATGTCAACAAATCCTTTCCTGACAATATCAAACACTTCATCTTCCGACAGTGAAGCCCTCGAATCCGCTTTCATATCTCCAGTCATGAGTTTAAAGAGCTGATGCAACGCAGTGATTTTCAAGGTTTCCATATAGGAGACCTCGATACATGTGAAGCCCATGTGGACCTCGAACTTTTCAACCTCATCAAAGAGCGTCGACCATATTAAAGCACGACGGGGAAAGTAACGTCCGACATCCTCCTTCAGATTAAGGATGCACGACTGCGCGATCTTCAAAACCTCATAAATGTCGTCACCAACGACCCTCTTCCCATTAATGGCTCGCTGTGTGGCTTCGAACAATGCAAGACGGCCCAGGCGGTCGTTCTTCCAAATTATGTCTGGCGACGCCGGACGGTCCACGACGACACCGGACTTCTCTGCAAACGCTATCTCGGCCGAAAGAAAGCGGATCAAGCCGATCAAGCCCTTTTCGGCTTTACGACTCGCCCCAGACTCAGACTCAGCCTGAGCCAGGTACTGTTTCAGAATGGCCACCGTGGAGGGCTGCAGACAACAAGAGTAACAAAAAGGCCACACATCGTCGTCGTCGTCGTCAACAACCTTAACTCCTAGGTCAACGTCTCTCCGCAGATAGACCCTTACGATCAAAGTATGACATAAAATCCCACCCTTTCTACGATACACACACACCGTTCAAAAGCCATCTGAGAAATGTACGTCTCACATAGATAAACATACCTGATAATCGACTGAACATCCTTCGGGAGCCCACCCCTTCTTCACGTTCCCGTCCTTCTCCCCCTCAACCGCCTTCGCAGCCTCCTCCTCCTTCCTCGCAGCCTCGTCCGCCTTCATCTTCTCCTGTCGCATCTGCTTAAAAACAGCAGCCTCCTCCGCACGAAGCTCCTTCGCTGCCGCCTCCGTCTTCTTCTTCGCCTCCTCCTTCTGCTTCGCCACCAGGATCCTGTGCTCCCTCTCCTGGGCAGCCTTACGCTCCTTGTACTCCCTCTCCTCCTCCTCCCTCTCCACCCTCTCCCTCTCCGCCTTCTCGATGGCCTCCCTCTCCGCCTTCTCCTTCTCCTAATTGTCCTTCTTGTCGAGAACCGCGTAGTCGTCAGCAAATGTTGCGGCCATTGCTAACAAATCGGACAACCGCTGCCGACGCGACTCCCGAACCGGCGAGTCCGGGTCTTCAGGCCTCCCGTTAGTCTTATCGCGCTCGTCCTCCTCAACAAGCTCATTGATAGACTTCCTCAGCTTCCTGAGCTCTTTGGTGCGGTCGTCTTCCTCTACCCACTCGGGCGCAGGCTTACGCTTAGAACTGGAATGCTTGGGGGACGGCGAGCGGGACGCAGAAGCGGGGGACTTGGGTGGCGGCGAGCGGGACGCAGAAGCGGGGGACTTGGGTGGCGGCGAGCGGGACTTGGGGGAATGAGAGCGGGACGGCGAGCGGGACGCAGTTGCCGGCGGGGTTCTTGGTTGACGGCGAGGGGGACTTGCGAGAAGGAGAGCGGGACGCGCTAGCGGGGGGAACTTTGGGCGGAGAGGGGGACTTGCGGTTCGGCGAACGGGTCGCAGTTGCGGGGGACTTGGGGGACTTGCGGGGCGGCGAGCGGGACGCAGTAGCTCCGGCCGACTTGGGGGGCGGCGATGGAGACTTACGGGGCGGAGAGCGGGACGGAGCGCGAGACGCAGCAGCGAGAGAGTTGGGGGGTAAAATTCTGTCCAACTCGCTGGGGGGCAAGTTGGACTTGGAGGGCGAGGGGGACTCGGTGGGGGGGGACCTCGCCAGAGCATTTACGGGACCGACCGGCAACGGAGGAAACGCCTCTGTTGCCGTTCGGTCCGGCGAGGTGTTCGACGTCATCTTGGGTGAAACGGGAGTGGCCTTGACAGAATCGGAATAGGAGGACGACATCTGCAGAACAATATCAAAAAAGCAAGTTTCACAAATGTCATTCAGAATCTGAATCGCCGGCAGAAAAACGATGGGGAGGGTCTCGCTGCAGCTAGACCCTTTCGTGGATTCTAAAAGGGACATTTACTTTAATGCAAAACTTTGGCGTCTCGCTGCAGCGAGACCCTCACTTCAAGCAAAAACAAATCATTTTTAAGGTGAGCGAAAAAAAGCAACCTCCCATCATGCAAACATAAAAAAGTATACATTCCTTGGGGTCTCGCTGCAGCGAGACCCTAACGTCAAACAAAAACAAATCATTTTTAGGGTGAGCGAAGAAAGCCCCCTCCCATCTTGCAAACATTAAAAGTCGACATTCGTAGGGGTCTCGCTGCAGCGAGACCCTAACACCGATACAAAAACAAATCATTTTAAGGGTGAGAAAAGAAAGACCCCCCATCATGAAAACATGAAAAATTGACATTCCTTGGGGTCTCGCTGCAGCGAGACCCTAACGTCAATACAAAAACAAAATTCCGAGGGTCTACCCGCAGCGAGACCCTTACGACCACGAATAAATACATGTGGGGGAAGGAAGCTACGTATAAATACATGTGGGGGGGGATGCTATGTATAAATGCATGTGGGGGGTGCTGGCATGAAGAAATTAATGTGGGGGGTTGCTGGCATGAATAATTACATGTGGGGGGTGATGGCATGAATAAAAATGTGGGGGGGTGCTGGCATGAATAAATGAATGTGGGGGGTGCTGGCCTGAATAAATGAATGTGGGGGTGTGATGGCATGAATAAATAAATGTGGGGGGTGCTGCTACGTATCAATACATGTGGGGGGGTGCTGTCATGAATAATTAAATGTGGGGGGATGATGGCATGAATTATTAAATGTGGGGGTGCTGCTACGTATAAATAAATGTTGGGGGGTGCTGGCATGAATAATTAAATGTGGGGGGTGATGGCATGAATAAATAAATGTGGGGGGGTGCTGCCATGAATAAAAGAATGTGGGGGTGTGATGGCATGAATAAATGAATGTTGGGGGGTGCTGGCATTAATAATTAAATGTGGGGGGGTGATGGCATGAATAAATAAATGTGGGGGGGTGCTGCCATGAATAAAAGAATGTGGGGGTGTGATGGCATGAATAAATGAATGTTGGGGGATGCTGGCATTAATAATTAAATGTGGGGGGGTGATGGCATGAATAAATAAATGTGGGGGGGTGCTGCCATGAATAAAAGAATGTGGGGGTGTGATGGCATGAATAAATGAATGTTGGGGGGTGCTGGCATTAATAATTAAATGTGGGGGGGTGATGGCATGAATAAATAAATGTGGGGGGGTGCTGCCATGAATAAAAGAATGTGGGGGTGTGATGGCATGAATAAATGAATGTTGGGGGGTGCTGGCATTAATAATTAAATGTGGGGGGTGATGGCATGAATAAATAAATGTGGGGGGGTGCTGCCATGAATAAAAGAATGTGGGGGTGTGATGGCATGAATAAATGAATGTTGGGGGGTGCTGGCATTAAAAATTAAATGTGGGGGGGTGATGGCATGAATTATTAAATGATACGTAGCATCACCCCCCCACATGTATTGATACGTAGCATCACCCCCCACATGTATTGATACGTAGCATCACCCCCCACATGTATTGATACGTAGCAGCACCCCCCCACATGTATTGATACGTAGCAGCACCCCCCCCACATGTATTCATACGTAGCAGCACCCCCCCACATGTATTGATACGTAGCAGCACCCCCCCACATGTATTGATACGTAGCAGCACCCCCCCACATGTATTGATACGTAGCAGCACCCCCCCACATGTATTGATACGTAGCAGCACCCCCCCACATGTATTGATACGTAGCAGCACCCCCCCACATGTATTGATACGTAGCAGCACCCCCCCACATTTATTTATTCATGCCATCACACCCCCACATGTATTGATACGTAGCAGCACCCCCCACATGTATTGATACGTAGCAGCACCCCCCCACATGTATTGATACGTAGCAGCACCCCCCCACATGTATTGATACGTAGCAGCACCCCCCCACATGTATTGATACGTAGCAGCACCCCCCACATGTATTGATACGTAGCAGCACCCCCCCACATGTATTGATACGTAGCAGCACGTACCCCCCACATGTATTGATACGTAGCAGCACCCCCCCACATGTATTGATACGTAGCATCACCCCCCCACATGTATTGATACGTAGCAGCACCCCCCCACATGTATTGATACGTAGCAGCACCCCCCCACATGTATTGATACGTAGCAGCACCCCCCACATGTATTGATACGTAGCAGCACCCCCCCACATGTATTGATACGTAGCAGCACCCCCCCACATGTATTGATACGTAGCAGCACCCCCCGCATGTATTGATACGTAGCAGCACCCCCCCACGTGTATTGATACGTAGCAGCACCCCCCCACATGTATTGATACGTAGCAGCACCCCCCCACATGTATTGATACGTAGCAGCACCCCCCCACATGTATTGATACGTAGCAGCACCCCCCCACATGTATTGATACGTAGCAGCACCCCCCCACATGTATTGATACGTAGCAGCACCCCCCCACATGTATTGATACGTAGCAGCACCCCCCCACATGTATTGATACGTAGCAGCACCCCCCACATGTATTGATACGTAGCAGCACCCCCCCACATGTATTGATACGTAGCAGCACCCCCCACATGTATTGATACGTAGCAGCACCCCCCACGTGTATTGATACGTAGCAGCACCCCCCCACATGTATTGATACGTAGCAGCACCCCCCCACATGTATTGATACGTAGCAGCACCCCCCACATGTATTGATACGTAGCAGCACCCCCCCACATGTATTGATACGTAGCAGCACCCCCCCACATGTATTGATACGTAGCAGCACCCCCCACATGTATTGATACGTAGCAGCACCCCCCACATGTATTGATACGTAGCAGCACCCCCCCACATGTATTGATACGTAGCAGCACCCCCCCACATGTATTGATACGTAGCAGCACCCCCCGCATGTATTGATACGTAGCAGCACCCCCCACATGTATTGATACGTAGCAGCACCCCCCCACATGTATTGATACGTAGCAGCACCCCCCACATGTATTGATACGTAGCAGCCCCCCCACATGTATTGATACGTAGCAGCGTCCCCCACATGTATTGATACGTAGCAGCACCCCCCACATGTATTGATACGTAGCAGCACCCCCCCACATGTATTGATACGTAGCAGCACCCCCCACATGTATTGATACGTAGCAGCACCCCCCACATGTATTGATACGTAGCAGCACCCCCCCACATGTATTGATACGTAGCAGCACCCCCCCACATGTATTGATACGTAGCAGCACCCCCCCGCATGTATTGATACGTAGCAGCACCCCCCACATGTATTGATACGTAGCAGCACCCCCCCACATGTATTGATACGTAGCAGCACCCCCCACATGTATTGATACGTAGCAGCACCCCCCCACATGTATTGATACGTAGCAGCACCCCCCACATGTATTGATACGTAGCAGCACCCCCCCACATGTATTGATACGTAGCAGCACCCCCCCACATGTATTGATACGTAGCAGCACCCCCCACATGTATTGATACGTAGCAGCACCCCCCACATGTATTGATACGTAGCAGCACCCCCCACATGTATTGATACGTAGCAGCACCCCCCCACATGTATTGATACGTAGCAGCACCCCCCCACATGTATTGATACGTAGCAGCACCCCCCCACATGTATTGATACGTAGCAGCACCCCCCCACATGTATTGATACGTAGCAGCACCCCCCCACATGTATTGATACGTAGCAGCACCCCCCCGCATGTATTGATACGTAGCAGCACCCCCCACATGTATTGATACGTAGCAGCACCCCCCACATGTATTGATACGTAGCAGCACCCCCCCACATGTATTGATACGTAGCAGCACCCCCCCACGTGTATTGATACGTAGCAGCACCCCCCACATGTATTGATACGTAGCAGCACCCCCCCACATGTATTGATACGTAGCAGCACCCCCCCACATGTATTGATACGTAGCAGCACCCCCCCACATGTATTGATACGTAGCAGCACCCCCCCACATGTATTGATACGTAGCAGCACCCCCCCACATGTATTGATACGTAGCAGCACCCCCCCACATGTATTGATACGTAGCAGCACAATTTTAGTCAGCCTACCATCCACGTTGCTGCAAGAGATCACCTTTTTTTGTGTTTCGGCAAAATGAAGATTTCTTGCAAACTATCGTTATGCAGGCAGGTAGCAACGTCCGATGTTATAATCCGGCAGGTAGCATGCAAACGTCGAAACGATATGAAGGGGAAAAAAAGCATCAAACAGGAGCACCGATTAGAAACGCAGCAAATGCAGTATGTGCACATCTACACCTATAACCTAACCAGACCAAAGGCATAGCAAACATGGAAAGGGTGACCCAAGTGAAAGCCTAGCACCACCATGATCGACATGTGCGAGACCAAGAAACGCTCCATGGCAACTAGACTAAAGGGATGGATGCCAGATGTGGATTAGGATCGGCTTAGCTGACTCTACCGAGATGTCTGCAGGGTTTAGCTAGCAACGAAAAGAAGGAAGCCAGACATTTTTATCACTCTTGCTGCAACATAGAGTTTCTTGCGATGGCAGCAAGGACATGCCTTCGCCCAGCTGGCTAACTGTGTCGTCGGCGTGCATGCGCTGTTTAGTTGCCGTTTTTGATAGAACAAAGTTTGTCAGCCTACCATCCACGATGCGGCAAAAGCTCACCTTTTTTCTTTATGCGGGAAAATGAAGACCGATTGCCTTAATTGCTTGAAGACCGATTTCCTTTCGTTATGCACAGGTAGCAAAGCGATGTTGTAAAAAAGCAGGTAGCATGCAAACGGTTGCAGCTGGTTACTATTAGCTATGGGGTCTCTCTGCGGCTGCGCTTCTTTTTCGATGGGCGATGGGACGGTCGCAATTCGCAAACCGGACGCGGCGTCACAGGGCTGAACGGTATTGAAAAAATTGGAAACGTGGCATCCTCGTTCCTCCCCACGGAACTGAAAACTGGAAGCGCGGCGCTGGTGCAAAAGCTCGATCCCATCTTTTGGAACCAAGCTAGCGGATTGGACGACATCCAATATGCCGTCACCCGTGCTTGTGGCCGCAGGTATAAAAAGAGACGACCTCCAGCCCATTTACCTGGGAACATTCGGATGTTTGGCTGACATCGTTACCATGCAGAAATGTACAATGAGGTTCTGGGTTCGATTCCTGGTGTGGTCATGGAAATAAATTTTTTTCTGCACATCTACTGAAATCAGTCATAGCACCAAACGGTCACGCTGCAGCGAGACGCTATAGCCCTGGAGGCCGCTGATAAACCTGACATCCGGTATGTCTTACTATCATAGATTGCCGAACTATATAACAATAATAGTCTTTACCACTTTTTCTTGTAAATGATTTACTAAATAATGATTCTATATACTTTAACATACCATATTATTAAAGTATGTGGAATTAATCCATGATGCTATTCACAATATATTATAAAATCTTTTGCAAAATATACTGTAATTAGTATATATATTCAAAGTGCCGGACGGCAGGCGGTACCACCATTCCGTGGCAGCTTGGCCCAGTTTGCTACCGGCTGGCACACGTTTTCAGTGAATTTTGGGCTCCAGATTTAAATGCAACGTGCGGTTTGAGGCAGGGGAAAACATGCGTGGACGATAGGAATTATAGCACCGGCGGGCTTCAAAGTGCCGGACGGCAGGCGGTACCACCATTCCGTGGCAGCTTGGCCCAGTTTGCTACCGGCTGGCACACGTTTTCAGTGAATTTTGGGCTCCAGATTTAAATGCAACGTGCGGTTTGAGGCAGGGGAAAACATGCGTGGACGATAGGAATTATAGCACCGGCGGGCTTCAAAGTGCCGGACGGCAGGCGGTACCACCATTCCGTGGCAGCTTGGCCCAGTTTGCTACCGGCTGGCACACGTTTTCAGTGAATTTTGGGCTCCAGATTTAAATGCAACGTGCGGTTTGAGGCAGGGGAAAACATGCGTGGACGATAGGAATTATAGCACCGGCGGGCTTCAAAGTGCCGGACGGCAGGCGGTACCACCATTCCGTGGCAGCTTGGCCCAGTTTGCTACCGGCTGGCACACGTTTTCAGTGAATTTTGGGCTCCAGATTTAAATGCAACGTGCGGTTTGAGGCAGGGGAAAACATGCGTGGACGATAGGAATTATAGCACCGGCGGGCTTCAAAGTGCCGGACGGCAGGCGGTACCACCATTCCGTGGCAGCTTGGCCCAGTTTGCTACCGGCTGGCACACGTTTTCAGTGAATTTTGGGCTCCAGATTTAAATGCAACGTGCGGTTTGAGGCAGGGGAAAACATGCGTGGACGATAGGAATTATAGCACCGGCGGGCTTCAAAGTGCCGGACGGCAGGCGGTACCACCATTCCGTGGCAGCTTGGCCCAGTTTGCTACCGGCTGGCACACGTTTTCAGTGAATTTTGGGCTCCAGATTTAAATGCAACGTGCGGTTTGAGGCAGGGGAAAACATGCGTGGACGATAGGAATTATAGCACCGGCGGGCTTCAAAGTGCCGGACGGCAGGCGGTACCACCATTCCGTGGCAGCTTGGCCCAGTTTGCTACCGGCTGGCACACGTTTTCAGTGAATTTTGGGCTCCAGATTTAAATGCAACGTGCGGTTTGAGGCAGGGGAAAACATGCGTGGACGATAGGAATTATAGCACCGGCGGGCTTCAAAGTGCCGGACGGCAGGCGGTACCACCATTCCGTGGCAGCTTGGCCCAGTTTGCTACCGGCTGGCACACGTTTTCAGTGAATTTTGGGCTCCAGATTTAAATGCAACGTGCGGTTTGAGGCAGGGGAAAACATGCGTGGACGATAGGAATTATAGCACCGGCGGGCTTCAAAGTGCCGGACGGCAGGCGGTACCACCATTCCGTGGCAGCTTGGCCCAGTTTGCTACCGGCTGGCACACGTTTTCAGTGAATTTTGGGCTCCAGATTTAAATGCAACGTGCGGTTTGAGGCAGGGGAAAACATGCGTGGACGATAGGAATTATAGCACCGGCGGGCTTCAAAGTGCCGGACGGCAGGCGGTACCACCATTCCGTGGCAGCTTGGCCCAGTTTGCTACCGGCTGGCACACGTTTTCAGTGAATTTTGGGCTCCAGATTTAAATGCAACGTGCGGTTTGAGGCAGGGGAAAACATGCGTGGACGATAGGAATTATAGCACCGGCGGGCTTCAAAGTGCCGGACGGCAGGCGGTACCACCATTCCGTGGCAGCTTGGCCCAGTTTGCTACCGGCTGGCACACGTTTTCAGTGAATTTTGGGCTCCAGATTTAAATGCAACGTGCGGTTTGAGGCAGGGGAAAACATGCGTGGACGATAGGAATTATAGCACCGGCGGGCTTCAAAGTGCCGGACGGCAGGCGGTACCACCATTCCGTGGCAGCTTGGCCCAGTTTGCTACCGGCTGGCACACGTTTTCAGTGAATTTTGGGCTCCAGATTTAAATGCAACGTGCGGTTTGAGGCAGGGGAAAACATGCGTGGACGATAGGAATTATAGCACCGGCGGGCTTCAAAGTGCCGGACGGCAGGCGGTACCACCATTCCGTGGCAGCTTGGCCCAGTTTGCTACCGGCTGGCACACGTTTTCAGTGAATTTTGGGCTCCAGATTTAAATGCAACGTGCGGTTTGAGGCAGGGGAAAACATGCGTGGACGATAGGAATTATAGCACCGGCGGGCTTCAAAGTGCCGGACGGCAGGCGGTACCACCATTCCGTGGCAGCTTGGCCCAGTTTGCTACCGGCTGGCACACGTTTTCAGTGAATTTTGGGCTCCAGATTTAAATGCAACGTGCGGTTTGAGGCAGGGGAAAACATGCGTGGACGATAGGAATTATAGCACCGGCGGGCTTCAAAGTGCCGGACGGCAGGCGGTACCGCGACCGCAGCGCGTTGGGGGGCTGCCGCCCCCCAAACCCCCCGCGTGGGGGGCTCCGCCCCCCACACCCCCCGCCCCCCCCCTCGGTGGCTGCCACGCCTGCCCTGATTGTTCATGGACGACCCACGACCCCCTTCGCCCAACGGCTCCCCCGCTCCCCGGTTGGCGCCTCGGCGGTCCTCTCGGCTTGCGGCCCTTCTTGCGGAGGTGGGCGACCCGGCTGCGGGGGGCTCGGGCGCCCCGGTCTCCCCCTCCTTGGTCTGCGAGGTCTGCCGGAGCGGGCACCGCGGGCACCACATGTTAGTTTGTGATGCTTGCAATTCCGGGTGGCACTTGCAGTGTCTTACTCCCCGGCTCTACCGGGTCCCGCCGGGCTCCTGGACGTGCCCGCGCTGTCCCCCCCGGCGGGCCCCCGGGCTGCCCTCCCCGCTGGGTGCTCCGGCCCCCTGCCCCGTGTGCCCCCCTGCCGAGGCCCTCGGGGCGGGCCGTGGCCTGCCCGATGGGGCCGCCGTTGCTCGGGCCCTGGCGCCCTCGGCCCCGGGGCCCCACCCGTCGCCTGGCCCCGCCGACGGGGGCGCGGCGCTGTCGCCTGGGCTGGCCCGGCCGACCCCCGGCGGGCCTGGCGACCCCGGCGCCCGCCCCCGGCCCCTCGCTCCCCGACGCTCTGGCCTCCCTTCCCCCGGCCGCGGTTGGCCACCCAGCCGCCACCCCCGTCCTTGCCGCGTGGGACGGCGGCCCCCGGGCCCACGCGTTCACCTCGTGGCCGCCCTCGCACATTGTCGGCGTGGTGGGCCGCGCCACCTTTTCTTGGGCGTACTGCCCTTTGTTGCTGGACGCGGTCGGGCTCCAGGCCGCCTTCCCCTCGCTCCCTAGGCCCCCGGCCTTCCTGGCCCTAGTTGCGCAGGTGCGGGCGACATTTCTTTCCGCCGCCCCCCGGTGACGGCCTCGACTCTTTGGGGGTATGTCTTGGAAGGATATCACGCCGGCTGCCGGCTGCCGTGGCATCTCCCGGCCGCCCGGCAGGAAGAGCTGCTTTCCCTGGACGAGCGGGTGGGTCAGGAGGTGGTCGAGTTCGTCACGGCGGTGGCTCGAGACGCACAGGTCTCGGTGCGGGCGGCCTACCTCGCGGGCGGCGCCGACCTGGGCCTCATGTCCCCGCGGCAGCTTCGCCTCTTCTTGGACGCCCAGGCCCCGCCTCCCGGCCCGGTTGCCAGTGGGGGCTTTCTCATCACCTCCCTCAGCCTGGCGCAGGCCGCCATGCTGCGTGTGGAGTTCGGGGCCCCCATCGCGGTTCAGGGCGGCCAGGCCATCTTGGTGGACTCGGCCGGGCGCGCCCAGCCCCTAACCGCGGGGACGCCTGTTTCTGCCTTCCTCCACGACATCCTGGAGTTGGCAGGCATCCCGCACGAATGGCACCCCGCGGCTGACCAACCGGTCGGCATCCTCTCGCGCGCCCAGATTGCCGCTCTCCCGGGTTGCTGGGAGGCCGGCTGGGACCCGCCCCCCCTCATGTCCGGTCCCTTCTGGAGGGGGACGACCCCGAGTCGGGCTCCTGTGCCATCTGCCTTGAGCCCTTCCGGCCGGGGGATGGCTTGTGTCGCCTGCCCGCGTGCGGCCACACATTCCATCAAGCGTGCATCGCGCGCAGCTTGCTCCACTCCGTGCCGCGCTGCCCGTTGTGCCGGGCTGTTGTGCCGCCCCCTGGGACTGCGCTTCCTCTCGGCCCGCCCCCGGTCTCGCTGGGTCCCCTGCCGGGTCCCCACCGGGCCCCGGGGCCAGCTGCCTCCCCGACCCCTCGGCCTCCGCCCCCGGCCTCGTTGCCGGGGCCTGGGGTGGTCGCGGGCGCGCTGGCGAGTCCCCCTGGGAGGGGCGCCGGCGTTCTCGATCCCCCTCCGCTGGGGGTCTCCCCGGTGGGCACTGCCTCCTCCGTGGCCCCGGCGGGCCTGCCGGGCGCTGGTCGGGTCGTGGTGCGCGCGCCTGCCGGCCCGGCTGGGGAGACGCCGCAGGCCCCACGTCCTGCCTTTGCTGGCGCCGCTCCCCGCCACTCAGCGCCCGCCGACGGCCTTCACCGGTGTGCCGTGCTGCTTCCCACGGGGTCCCCGTGTGCGGGTGTGTTCCACAACCGTAACCTCCTCTGCCAGCACCTTCGCGCTGTGCACCCCGATCTCGGCGCGGCGGATCTGCAGGCCATGAGCTGTTACCGGTGCCCGGAAGCTCACTGCCAGCGGGTGTACTCCATTCACGGGCGCGCTCAGCACGCGCGCGCCTGTGTTGCTCAACGGCCCCTCAACCGGCCAGCAGTCCCGGCCCCCTCCCCCCTCCCGCCTCGGCTCCCACCGGCTCCCAGCCCCCGCCGCCCGACTACTCGGCCAGTTGGCGTTGGCTTGACACGGTTCCCTGGGATGCATGCGCCATCAACCCGACGTCTACCCTGACCGACCTCCCCCACCGCGCGCGTAGCCTTTTCGCGCAATGTGCAATCGTTTCTCTCCGGCGCATGCACGCCGCTCCGGACGACCCGCTGGGCTTTAAACTGCACATGGTGACCCCCCGCCTGCTCCTCACCCCTCTCGGGCGTGGTGTGCGCGGCCTCCAGGGTGCGGTTATTGCCCGTTGCCGACGCTTTCTGCAGGGGGACTGGGAGGGGCTGTTTGGCGTGCCGCCCCCGCGCACGGCCCGGCTGTCGGGGGAGGTCAACTTCGAGCGGGTGGCCGCCGACGTCATCCGCCTCGTCCGCGAGGGGCAGCTCAGCCGGGCCATGACCCGCTTGGAAATGGCCAAGCTCGCCCCCGCCAATGCGGCTACCCTGGCGGCCTTGGAGGCTCTTCACCCTGCGGAGCCCGGATTCCAGCTGCCCGTGCCGGACCCCCTGCCGGCCCCCCTCCGGCTGGACCGCGACTGCTTCCTGGAGGTGATGCGTGCGGTCCCGCGGGCTTCCTCTACCGGGCCGTCGGGCTGGCGCTACGAGCACTTGGAGGTCCTGGTGGGGCATGGGGGCGAGGACATTCTCTTTGACACCCTCATTGACCTGGCGGCTGGTCGCGTTCCTCCCGCTGCGCGCGAGTGGTTAGCGGGCGCTCGCCTCCTCGCTCTGCTCAAGGGTGTCTTGCCCCCCCCGAGGGCAAGGTGCGCCCGATCGCCTGCGGTGAGGTGCTCCGCAAGCTCGTGGGCAAAGTGATCTGCCGCCAAAAGGCGCCCGAGCTCCGTGCCTTTTTCTGCCCGCCCCTCGCAGCGGGTGAGACCTCGGTGGCGGCCCAGCTGGGGGTGACGACTCCAGGCGGGGCGGATATCCTCATCCATTCGGTGCAGGCCTACCTCGAGGCCCACCCCACCCACGCTGTCGTCAAGGTCGACTGCCACAACGCGTTCAACAGTCTGTCCCGCGCCAGCATGTTTGCGGCCGTCATGGAGTCCTTCGAGGACTTGTACGCTTGGACAGCCGTGTGCTACGGCCAGCCCGGCCAACTGGTTCACATCATGGAGGACGGCACTCGCGGCGGCCTGCTGTCGCGGTCGGGCACCCAGCAAGGGGACCCCCTGGGACCCCTGTACTTTGCCGCCCCCCTCCAGGGTTGCCTCCAAGCGGTCCATGCTGCCCACCCGGCGGTCGCTATTCAGGCCTACTTGGATGATATCTACCTTCTGGGCCCTGTGCCGGACACCACCGCGGCTCTGCTGGCACTGCAGACCGCGGTGGCCGACATCAACCTCCAGTTGACCCTTGCCAAGTGCGCGGTGTACTCGCCCCAAGGTGATTGCTCCGGCTTTCCGCCCCAGCTCTTGGGCCGGGACGAGCGCCTCCATGGGTTGGATGTCCTCGGCGTTCCGGTTGGCGACCCCGCGTTTGTCATCGATGCTCTGCGGGCCGCCCTCGAGGCACGCACTGAGGTACTGCCCTTGATTGCGCGCCTTCATGATTCGCAGACCAAGGGTCTGCTTCTGTGGTTTTGCGCTCACCCTCGCGTCGTTCACTGGCTCCGGGGCGCTCTTCCGTCTCAGGTCCGGCTGGCCGCCGAGGGCCACGACGAACGCATCCAGTCGGCCTTGGCGCAGCTGGTCCCGGGCCCCGACCTCCCGCCACATGCTATTCGCATTGCCTCCCTGCCTGCACGGATGGGTGGCTGCGGTCTGACTCGTGCCGCCCGGCTGGCCCCAGCAGCCTTTTTGGGCTCCGTCGCTCAGTCGTGGGCGGAAAGCTGCCGGCTCCTGCCCCTTTTGGCAACGGCAGCGCCTGACCTCCTGGACCCCAGCAGCCCTTTGCCCTTCGTCACCGCCATCCAGGAGGCCTATGCTGAGATCCAGCAGGCCTGTTCTCCCGTCCGTGCCGCTCAGGCGGTACAGCGCCACCTCCCTCGCGGCACTCCCTCGGTCGCCTCCGTTCAATCTCCCGCCGCATTCCCTGCTCGCGTCATCGATAAACACCAGAAAACCTACGCGGGTATTCTGCACACGGCTGATTGGATTGCTCTTTTCGCGGACCTCAACGCCCAGGGACGTGCGTGGCTGTTCTCGCTTTCCTTGCGGAGTGTGGGCTCGGCGTACCTTCGTGCTCTTCCCATGGCCCCCCCATTCGCCTTGGCTCCCAGCCACTACTCGGTGGCGCTCCGGCACCAGCTATTTGCCCCGCAGCCTCTTGTTCCGGCCGGGCGGCCTTGTGGTAGCTGTGGGCAGCCGCTGGATCCCACGGGGACTCACTACCTTGCCTGCATGGGGGGCCAACAGAATCAGAATTGGTATTTGTATTTGCACACTGTCCTCCTGACGGTGGTGCTCGCCATGATTCGGTCGGTTTTCCCCCACGCGAACATCCGGTCCGAGGATGCGGATGGCGCTGCCTTCTATTCCCCCAACCACCGGCCTGACATCGTGGTGCTGGACTTTGAGGGGGGTGGCCGGCATCTGCTTATTGACGTTTCGGTGGCGCGGCCCTTGGCTCTTAGCCACGTGGCTGGGGCCTCCCTCACGGCAGGTTACACGGCGGACCGGGCGGAGCGGGCCAAGCTCCTGGCCTACGGCGACGTCGGGCACCATCGTGTGGTGCCCTTTGTCCTGGAGGAGTTTGGGGCCATGGGGCCCCTGACCTCCGCCTTCTTCAAGGAGTGTTGCCGGCTCCGGGAGGACCGGCTGGACCTGGAGGGCCAGCGGGCCCCATGGTCGGCGCGGACCTGGACGTCATATTGGCGTCAGCGCTTGTCGGTGGCGCTGACTCGGGCCATGGCTGACATCATGCTCCGCCGTACGCGGGCTGATTTTGCGGTGCAGCAGGGCTATTAGGTTCCTCCGTTAGGCGTTTCCATTGGTCTTATCGTAGTATAGAGCTTTGACATGGCTCTGTATATAGGTTTATAGCTGGGCGTTTGCTTTGGTTTGAGTGATTTCACTCTGCTGTAAGTAATTATATTTTTAATATATATTTTCTGATAAACAATTTTATCAATGCTACTGTGTTATTTTTGTTATTCTCGCCATGCAGGTATCTGAGTGTTCTGGGAGAACTAATAAGAGAATGAGCCGCGAAGGTGAGGAAAACCTGGAATCTTTTCGTCCTTATTGGGGTCTCTCTGCAGCTAGACCATTTATGACCACAAGCAATAGCTTAACCCTTGGATGGTACTAGTACCTATTTCTAGTCACCAGTTTTACTCGTAACTACAAATAGTGACCAGTTTTAGAACCGAGCTGGCGCGAATGCCAGTAGATATTTCCGTGATATTTTTAGGTCTGCTGCTAGAGCTAGATGTGTAGTACACCCTGATACCGGACATCACTATGTTCAGACCAAGTTTGCAGGGACTAATTAACGGTTACAGTACAGGGGGGTACCCTGGTGCACAGCTGCCACTCATTTTTAGCTTGTCATCTTCCAGTTATTTTTAGATAGTACAGCTGGGTCCCTGGGACAACCAGTGATGTGAGTGTTCAGAAGCCATGCATGGCTACCAATTTAACTGCCTTTCCAAGGCCAGGTTCTATAAAGTTGTTTAAACCACATAAAATGCATTTTAGGTGTATCATGTCTCGCACCCAGCGGATCCCCCTGGGGGGGGTCCTTAAAATGTACCCATAGGACATTGCAACATGACCACCAACATGACCCCCAAGTAACTCAATATATGTGTGTGCTTTGGTCCCAATATGGATAGTAAAATTGTTATTAGGTTGGTTTGTGGACTTATAGTGCAAAGTGCAACTGGTAACTACTTTTAGGAACGAGTTAGACACCATCCAAGGGTTAAATTCATGGGTCTCGCTGCAGCTAGACCCTCTTTATGGTTGCTATAAAATTAATGAATCAGAAGTCTGTGATTTAACAATCGCACGCCGCAATGAAGGGTCTAGCTGCAGCGAGACCCCAATCTTGGTCGGGGTATGCTAAGTTCACCACATCAGGTAATCTTTTCGTCTAACGGAAAAAGCCCCTCTAAGGGTCTAGCTGCAGCTAGACCCCAATCGTGGTAAAAAATGATACACTTTCGAACTTTGTCTGTAATTGTCGCTTTTCCCAACGATACTCGATTTGCATGGATTTCGTTATGCCGGTCGTCATGGCATGCAGCACGCGAACGGGTGGGAGTTTTCGCCCTTGCGTCCGGTCGTCCAGGATTCAGTGCAATTAAGTTGAACACCGGGACGAAGCAGCCAACTGGCGCAAAAAGGGTTTTCGGAGATGAGAACCAGAATCCAGCGCAGCCTGAAGCCAAGGAAGTCAAGCGGCCGGGAGAATACAAGAAATCAAAGAGGGTTATTGGGGAATATTTCGCTGACCAGGCGTTTGAAGCGGCTCAGGCGATGACAAAACCCGAGGGGCGGGGGCCGGCTTTCGACCAGATGATTGCTGGCTTTAACTCTAGGGCCGCTGAACTAGGTCACGGGCTGTATCATGATGAGGCGAAAAAGCTTTACAATCAGGAGCGGATGGCAGAACTGAACAGGTTGTGGGTGGCTCGGATTAACGGCTTTTTTGATGGTCTGACCAAAAGCGACGCAGACAGAGACGTCAGGATGGTGCTGATGTCCACGCTTTACTGTGGTGACGACTTGGAGAAGGAGTTTTCGGCCGCGGAGTTGGAGAACCTGACGGGGATGGACGCCAAGAAGATTCGCGGAATTCGCGCGATTCGAAGGCAGCAGAAGTTGGACTACCTCAGACACGCGCAGGCTCGCAAGGGGCGCCCTTTGCCGCAATTCGTGATTGACGCGATAGTGGACGCGTGGATGCACGATGATGAGTCGCGCGCCTCCTCCCAGATGAAGGATGTCAAGCGCACTTACAGCAGGGAGGGTCATGGCAATCGCGGGGTGCTCGTCGCCGTTGAGGGAGCGCGCTATTACATGACCTCCAAGGAGGACATGTACAATCACTTTCTCGAAAAGCACGCGTACTGGAACAAAAGGAGTGACCAGTATGATAAGGACGTGGGCATTCACGTGGGCTACACGACCTTCTGCAAATACGCGCCCGATTGCATCAAGGGCAAGTGGAAGGAGAGGAACCTGTGCGCATGTGAGAAGCACGTCACCATGCAGTCGGCCATGGGGGCGTGGACCAAGCACTGCAATGCAAACCACGGCAAGAACTGCAAGTGTGGCTCGGAGTGTGCGGGATGCTCCAAGTACAGACAGCCGGACGGTACTTGCGGAATGTGGAAAGCCATTCACTCGACGGACTGGATCAAGCACTTTCACTGCCCGGTGTCCGCCGAGACTGACGGCAGGGATAACGGGCTGCGTGAAGGGGGCGGAATGGGCGGGGGGATGGAAGAGGGGGAGGGGGAAGATGAATGGCGGGGACGGGACCTGGAAGACCTCGACATTTCTGAGAGGCTGGTGCAGGACGAAGATGGGGTGCCGAGGACGGAGAGGGTTCACCGCATACTGAAGATGGCGTGTGTGGAGGGTTCTGTCCTGAGGAATCATGCGGCATCCATAATAACTGGGTGCAGTGTGATCGGGACAAGAATTCCACGGAGATTCTGAATTGGTTCAAGTTCGAGATGGTGGAGCAGACTGTGACCCGAGGGGTGAGGGTGTAGAGGTTTCGATTTTATTGTCCATGTTCCCAAGAAAAGTCCTTATTTTAGGACCAGTTTGAATTAAAAAATATATGTGCAAACATCAAATTTTGACCCTGGCATTTTTACCACTGACAGATAACACACTTTTTGAATTTTGGACAAAAACCTGGGTTCAAATAATTACATTTAGTGCCTGAATGGACCCTGGCCCATGGCAGGCCTCAAACCGCGAATTTGGTCAAAATGAGAATTTAGGACCAATAGGACCAATTAGTGTCAACGCATGACCATGCTATCCACACGGTCCCTTGAGCATCTTACAAGCGCTAGGGGACCCTACGAGGCCTTGGGATGGCGGGGCAGCGTATAACAAGGCCATACCCTGCTGTGGCTGCCTCTATATATACGCGTGCTTCACGGTGTCACAGATGGTGCAGGTAATGCAATATACGGTTGCATGGTTGCTGAGGTTGCCCGGCTTGAACATGGCCCACCCCTTGCGGTAAACTTTCTCTAAGCATATGCCAAGCCTTCTTTGACATCACGGACATGCTGGCCACCACCCAGCGATGAAAAAACATTGCATTTGCATTGCAACTAACACATGAATGCAGCCAAATCAAGTTACAGAACAACGTTGTGCTAACATGCAACGCTTTGTGAGCGAATTCAGGGTGCATGTAACACCTAAACCATATTGTATATACTGTCTGAGAACACCCTGAACAACTGCAGGCCATAGGACCATGGTTTATAACTAACACATGAGTAAAACTGCTCTTACGCATGTGTGTTTTAGCTGCAGCGGACGACGAAGATAGAGACGTAAAAAATTGTATGACGTAAACCAACTATGTGTGACAGTTATGTGCACAGAGAGCGTCCCCTCTTTTTAGGCATAGCTTACTGACTCAAAACACCACGACAGCGTTGCCAGTTACACTCATGATCTAGGGCACCCCGGCACGTACCTGCTACTTACGTCGCCTCATTCCAGATGGTTGCAAAAAAGTCGCTGAAATCCGCAGCGAGGTCAGCTTTCCGAGAGCTGAGCGCACCAAAGCTGGCCAACCGGTTCGAAAATGATATAAACCACGCTTGTGCTGCGTTCTAGGTCCAAGAAATACCGAAAGTGAAGACCTATAAGGTGCGCTCGCTGCCCAGCCTGAACGTCCCTAAAACATGGTCGACAATGGAAATCGGGCAAGAATATCACGGCCCAGGCGCTCCCATGTCAAATACTACGTTTATAAACTCCAGACTATAATCAAAATCGTCCACAAAAATTTCCTGGCTTGATTCGCACCACCATTGCTAATACACTAACATGTTTGTGCCAAAATCGACCCTCCGCGAGCAGGCGATCTGCGACCCATTTGTGTTGTGCCGCTGTGCTACAGCGCTACACATAAAAACTTGCGCAGAAAATTTCACAGCCTTTAAGCATAACTAACGACCTTTCGTTTTTGCTACTGGGCGCCCGAAATGATAAACGCACGTGAAAACGCCGGCCACGATTGTCAGGTCGCCATATCCACCTCAGATCATTCCCGCACCCACTTTTTCGCTCCAAAATCGGTTATATTTTTGGTCGAGGTACCTACTTTCCCGCCATTATACCCGGTACCCGGGTACGGAATCCGGGTACCATGTGCCGGTACCACGGGTCGGGTACATCATGCCGGGTACGGTCCACATGGGGTACGGTCCATATAGTGACCCCCCCCCCCGGTACCTCGGTTATAGTAAATTGGTCCTTAATTTAGGACAAAGTCCTAAATTAAGGACCGTGGGAGGCTTAACATTATTTCTCCGTTAAAATGTTGTTGACTTTTTGTTTTTGTGACCTATAGCTGCAGCGAGACCCTTTGTGAGTTGCAGTAATCTGATCGAAATGCGATTTTATTGCAAATCGAAACTGTGTGCGGACCTTTGCGAAACAGGGCGAGACCGATGGCAGGGCGGCGAAGAAGGTGAAGCGGCCCGAGCAAGTCCAAATGAGGTCCACCCCAGCTGAGCTGCGGGACGAGATTCTTAAGAGGTGGGACAAGTTCACCGTGCACTGCTTTACGGCCTGGTCGCAGGCGGATACAATCAGTGATCGGGAGAAGAATCTGAGAGAGGGGGACGTGCTCGTGCACGGCGACTGGGCCGAGAACTACGAGAACAGCAGCTACGTCCAACTGCAGTCGCAGTACTTCCACAAGCGCAGCCACATCCTGATGCCCATGATCGTGCGTTATCGGCTCAACGGCGAGCTGGAAAAGCGCGTCTTCTTTTTCCTGGGGGATTCCAGTATCAAGCGGGGCGAGCGCGCACTCGTATACGCTCTTCGCAAGATTCTGGAAACCCTGCGGGTAGAAGTAGGGGTAGAGGTGCGAAACCTGTACATGTGCTCGGACAACTGCGCGGTGCAGTTTAATAAGTCCAGGTACGTGATTAACCAGATTAACGGTCTGCTCATGGGGGATCCCGACCTGCAGGCCTTTGAGTTCCACTACATGGGGGAGCAGCATGGGAAGGGGGAGGTGGATGGTCAAGGAGCGAAGTGCAAGTGCGTCTTGAGGGAAATGCAGAGGATTCCCGAAAACCAGCACATACTTGAGACCCACCAGCTAGCCGCCTACTTAATTAATTAATTAAACTCGTGCTCCCGTTGGGGAGTCACGGAGCACCGAAGTGCTTTTAATCCCTGTGTGTGCACTACAGGAGAAAGGGCAGAGACCCCCAGTCTCCTTCATGCCAAAGGCATGCCACAGCTGCAATCGGGCGCGGCTAGCTAAAAGGACAGGCTAACGATCCGGCAAACTGTGGGTGCAATAAGACCCATGTGAGCATGTCATAGCAAGGAGCGTGGGCAAGTAATCTGAACATAGCCAGGGCGTAGCATGGCTGTACTTGAGCCGCCTACTTGAACCAGAACTGGCAGGGCGGCAAGACATCGAGCAGGGAGTCGGCCCGCGCGCGGGCCGAGAACGTCACTCGCCACTTCTTTCTTTTACCCCCGGTACAGAATTTTGTGTTATTTCAGGTTTTAAGACGTCAACTGCCGATGTTCTACAAAAATTCAAACCCAATAAAGGTATCTCTGCAGAGAGACCTTATATACTGTCAATGGGTTGCTTTTCTTTTAGGTATGAAATTTCGCTTGTTCTATCGGTATGAAGGGGTCTCTCTGCAGCTATACCCTGTGTCGAATTTCGATCACTTGATATCTTGTCGTACGTTGTTATTATGATTCGAATGGGGTCTCTCTGCAGCTATACCCTGTGTCGAATTTCGATCACTTGATATCTTGTCGTACGTTGTTATTATGATTCGAATGGGGTCTCTCTGCAGCTATACCCTGTGTCGAATTTTGATGACTGTATGTCTTGTCGTTAATTTTTTTTTTGTAAGGGGTCTCTCTGCAGCTATACCCTGTTTTATTGATTTTTGGTCAATTTTGCTAACTTGAACGGTATTCTTTTTGTCCTAACTATTTGATGACAGGACGTCGAGTCCGGCCGACGCGCGGAGGTGGAGGAGGTGCCTGGCATCAAGAAGGCGCATTGGTGGCGACTGGACAAGTCCGACCCTGGCCTTTTGATGATTAGGCGCTATTCCTGCTACTGTCCGCCCTGTTTGGCTGGGCGGTTTGAGGGATGTCTAAGCGAGTGGTCGTTTATCATCGAGTTCAATGATGCAGGAAGCTCGATGAAAACTGTCCGTTTGCTGCCACCGAGCCAGCCCAACCCTCCGGTTCGCATGGTGACGCGGGGGGAGCAGCTGAAGGACAAGCGGGAGGCGATGGGCCGGCAGATGAGACTCCACGACTATGTGGCAGTTCCATCGGACAAGGACACGGATCACGATCCCATCCACCCGTTCTGGTTGGCTGAGGTTGTAAGCGAAGCCGGGCCGATCGTGTTAGACAAAAACTTCGAGAGGTGGGTCGAGGGCCGGAACGGACGGGAGAAGGAGCTGTTCCTCGCCGGGAATGGCATTCTTCCCGTTCGGATTCGGAAGCGGGATAAGCATGACCCCCTGCATTTCACGCTCAACGTTGAGGATTGGCCACCGTCACGCCAGCCCGAGCTTGTGAATTGCTATCTCTGCGTCGCTCCGGCTCTCCGGCTAGAAGCACGCGTGCGCAGCGACGGAATGCGTGCCGACATCAGGATGAGCAAGGAGCTCGACAAGTGGCTTACTGCGCTGGTGATCAAGGATGAAGCCCCGGAGGGGCCGGCACCGACTTAAACAAGAAATTGGGGTCTCGCTGCGGGTAGACGACGCCCTAGTTTCGGCTCGTATTATATCTTTAGAGTGGGGCTTCAGTAGGGTGTAAAAAGGTGCCCGCATATATTGTATATATTTTTCGAGATCTTTCTGTGGTAAAGTTTAAGGGTAGTTGATAATTTTTTGCGGCCTTCAATTAACAGTTATTTTTTACTGCAACATAATTTTATGCTGTATATTTAAATAATGATAAGGATTCGGGGTTCTTTGAACGGAGTTTCTTCTATACGTGAATGCGGGAACAAGAGGCCGCTGGATGAGCGGCTTATAGGTCGCAGTGTTTACTCGTAGCTGTTTGGCTAGAGCTTTTGTGATTAGTAGATGCAATATAGTGCATGGTTGAAAAATGAATTAAATAAAATGTGCGTTCCGCGCTTGGGTTGATTATACCCGGGCGGAACGGGGCGTGAGGTGCAGTGCCCCTGAAAAGAACAACCTACGCATTATTTAATACTAGCCGTGCAGATTCGGGATATTCTACCCCCGGTCTGTACGGTTAGCGTCTTACTAGCATCCACTAAACATAAGGGTTTAATGACGTCAGTTAGCTAGGGATAAGGGAGGTTTTGCGACTAAAAGCCGCTCTGGCTGGTTTTGTCGGCCTCTTTCTTTGCTCGTTGTCGTTGCGGCGGCAGCCGCAGCTATGGGTGCTGCGGAGCAAAATCCCAAAAGCACTGGTTGCACTGGCCACTTGGCCAGTGGTGAGACTTCCAGTTGTTAACCGGCCAGGCGTAGTTCCTCGCCCGGTTAACTAAAAGAAAAGAAAAAGATTACCTCCGGTCCGCACCTTTTCCCCAGCTTGGGGTCTTTGGTGGGCCGGATGCCGTGACAGGTGCTCAACTGTCGCTTGGTCGGCCCAGTGCGCGAGCTGGTGCTCCGTACCTGGGGATGCTTGCACCCCGGGTTGGAGCCGGATGGCTGGCACTGGCGACCCGTGTCTCGGTCCGCGGCCTGCGGCTTTTTCTTCGGAAATTGCTGCTGGCCAGCAAACTTTGCAATTGCCTTCCGCCGAGGGGGGGGTGGTTGGGGCTGGGGACGGCGATGGGAAAAGCGTCTAAGCTAGAAATTTTTTCCCCACGCATAGAAACCTCGGGGGGGAATGCGGTCTTGGCTGAACGGACTCTCGTTCAGCCAGGTGCCTGGGGCTGTGGCCTCGGGCATCCGGGCTGGCGGGGCCTGGGCTAGGTCCACGTTTTTTCTCGAAGCACCCCGGGTCTATGGGGAGACGGCCATAGCGGTACCGACTCGGGGCCCCGAGAGGGGTCATGATAGGCTGGCCGTGCGCAATCGCAGTGCAAATGCGCTGGGCCTTTTTGGGCCTGGCCATGCATCCACAGCCGCCGGGCACACGCCTCCCGATGTGGGGGGGCTCCCGTTTTGCGGCAGGGCGGTCACTTGTGACAACGAGCAAGGTGGAGTGCGGCTTCAAGGGAAAGCCAGGGCGGGGGTGATTGGGCAACGTACTTCATGAAGGGCCTTGAACGGCGTGCCTCCGGGCATGTCAATTAGTGTCACATGTATGCTTCCACTTATTGTTTTAATGAAGATGCTGGTTTTTGTGGGAGCTACGTGGGACATGAATCGGGGTTCTTTGAACGGAGTTTCTTCTATACGTGAATGCGGGAACAAGAGGCCGCTGGATGAGCGGCTTATAGGTCGCAGTGTTTACTCGTAGCTGTTTGGCTAGAGCTTTTGTGATTAGTAGATGCAATATAGTGCATGGTTGAAAAATGAATTAAATAAAATGTGCGTTCCGCGCTTGGGTTGATTATACCCGGGCGGAACGGGGCGTGAGGTGCAGTGCCCCTGAAAAGAACAACCTACGCATTATTTAATACTAGCCGTGCAGATTCGGGATATTCTACCCCCGGTCTGTACGGTTAGCGTCTTACTAGCATCCACTAAACATAAGGGTTTAATGACGTCAGTTAGCTAGGGATAAGGGAGGTTTTGCGACTAAAAGCCGCTCTGGCTGGTTTTGTCGGCCTCTTTCTTTGCTCCCCACCCACCCACCCTTGTCTTGGTTGCCTCTAGGGCAACGTACTTCATGAAGGGCCTTGAACGGCGTGCCTCCGGGCATGTCAATTAGTGTCACATGTATGCTTCCACTTATTGTTTTAATGAAGATGCTGGTTTTTGTGGGAGCTACGTGGGACATGAATTCGATATTTTTTTGCACATTCTATTCGACATTTGTTTCTGCAAATGTGGAGAATTTATTGCTCCACCCCCACAAAAAAAATCGTTCCGGAACTGTTCGAAGAGAATAGCAATGACAGGATTCGAACCCGGGTCCACATTGATGTTCGGAGTGAGGTAGGCCAGCCACCATGTTCCGCACTCAAATCTGGCTCGGGTCCGATCCCTTGCAGTGCTCTTCGCTTCGAACAGCTTCGGAACAAGTTTTTTGTGGGGTTGGAGCAATAAATACTTAAGATCACTCAGCTCCCAAGAAGACCAGCATTTGATTGAATACAATAAGTGGAGCCCTGCCACAAATGCAGCAGTTAACAGTGGCCTTAAGGTTTCTCAATCCGCACGCGGAAGCAAGAAGCCTCCAGGGTGGGAGGGAGGGGAAAGAAACAATTGCGGATCATTGCCTGCCTAGCTTGCTTAAGGCATGGCCCGCCGACACACAAGCTGACATCATCCTAAATTAATTAACACCGGCATGCGTCACACACCGGCCTGAACAGTGCTGAAAACGCCACTACAAACAGCGTGGCCACGCACCCCCAGGCTAGTGCGTTAACCGTACAGGTAGTTGTACAAGGTTCCCAAGACTGACAACCATAAAACGCGCCCATCGACCCCTTGGGCCGGTCCGAATCCACTATACAATAATTAATCACGACTCACTAAATAACCCAAATCAGCCAAAGATTCGGTAAGCAACCAGCCGACCCTACAGGTCCCCACCTAACCTCAGCTGGTGCAACCAAACACGAATCTTTGCAAGTGAAGTCGTATAAAACCTACAATTAATTTTCTCGGACCGCTAATTAATAGCCACCGACCCTTATAAACAACCGGGTCATCCAAGGAAAATTCGGGCGAGCAGGAAACCCTTTGTACAGATCGAATTAGTCAGCCCATGTCGCAGACAGCCTTCCACATCCAGGCCAAGGCATGGCGGCCTTATCTTTCCCGCATGCGTTAATTAAACTATATTCAGAGAAAACCGATTAAGATCACTCAGCTCCCAAGAAGACCAGCATTTGATTGAATACAATAAGTGGAGCCCTGCCACAAATGCAGCAGTTAACAGTGGCCTTAAGGTTTCTCAATCCGCACGCGGAAGCAAGAAGCCTCCACCCAATTACCCCCCCTGGCGCCAACCCCATTGCGCCGATTAAACTCATGACCACCGTGCGCGAAAGAGCGTGTCGCAACATCTTAAATGGCGACTCAGCCCGCGCTAGGCTATATTAACCCCCGCAGGGGCCCGCTGGTTACAATGCGACACAAGCCGGTGACCACCCCAAAAGCAAGCCCTCAAAAAGAGCCAGCATTTCGCAATTCCGGAACCGTCCAAAAAGGAAAGAGGTTTTACGACACCATAATAGACTGAGCCGCGCAGCAGGTGCTGAGACGAAAAGGAACGACAAAGGTCTGGCGTAGCCTCGCCTCCCTGAGACGCCCTCCCCAACTCGAGTCTCGCAATAGGGAAATTTCTAGCTTCGGAGCGCAACTCTCGCGCGGCTCCTATTGTCCCCAACCACCCCTCCTCGGCAGGGGCAGCTGGACAACTGACCTGCCGCCACAAAAAATATTTTATGACAAAAAAAGGTCGTTGCTGACAGGAACCTGGTTCGGGACCTTTTGAGTCCAGGTCACGTCCCACGCACCATCGCAAGGTGGCAAGCCTGCGATGTGACACTAGAGCTGTTTTAGAACTTATAAACAGCTCCGCCGAAGCTGGCCAAACCGCCGGAGTAGCGCCCCATCCTTCGCCCATGTCAAAAAGACCCGCAGCCGGGGAAAACGACATGGGGGTAAATTTAAATTTTCTTTCCGTTGCACGACCAACTATACTATGCTTGGTCGAACAACTTAGCGGTTGTGCCACCATCTGCCTCGGCTACAAGACAGATGCAACCCGCGCTAGAATGTGCAATTTTGCACAGGCGGCCATTGCCGCCATTCTGAAAGAAACAATTGCGGATCATTGCCTGCCTAGCTTGCTTAAGGCATGGCCCGCCGACACACAAGCTGACATCATCCTAAATTAATTAACACCGGCATGCGTCACACACCGGCCTGAACAGTGCTGAAAACGCCACTACAAACAGCGTGGCCACGCACCCCCAGGCTAGTGCGTTAACCGTACAGGTAGTTGTACAAGGTTCCCAAGACTGACAACCATAAAACGCGCCCATCGACCCCTTGGGCCGGTCCGAATCCACTATACAATAATTAATCACGACTCACTAAATAACCCAAATCAGCCAAAGATTCGGTAAGCAACCAGCCGACCCTACAGGTCCCCACCTAACCTCAGCTGGTGCAACCAAACACGAATCTTTGCAAGTGAAGTCGTATAAAACCTACAATTAATTTTCTCGGACCGCTAATTAATAGCCACCGACCCTTATAAACAACCGGGTCATCCAAGGAAAATTCGGGCGAGCAGGAAACCCTTTGTACAGATCGAATTAGTCAGCCCATGTCGCAGACAGCCTTCCACATCCAGGCCAAGGCATGGCGGCCTTATCTTTCCCGCATGCGTTAATTAAACTATATTCAGAGAAAACCGATTATTTGCCGGGCGCAGTTGTCATGCCGCCTAGTACAATTGCGTCACTAGTACAATTTTTGTCTGGGTACGGTACGAACCAATAACGCATGCAATATTTAGTATCTAATCGCCGCTGCTCTTGCTGAATTTTAACCGGAAGCTGAAAAAGGTGTCCGGTGAAGCGAATAGTAGTGACTGGTGGTCGTGCCCTTCCATTACTCCTTATCGACAAATTTTGGGTTCTACCTGCAGTGATAACCCTTGCGCGTCTGGCTGTCGGGGTCACCAATTTCCTGTCGATTGCAAGCAGCCAAGCTTGCCGAAATTTAACACTGTCACAAATGGAGCAGAGCGATATTTTCGGTTCTCAGCATACCTATGTGATGGTCGACAAAAATGAGCACGCTGCAAACATCAGAATTGATGTAGAGTTGCTCGGACCTTCTGCACAGTGGGGTGCAGGTGTCATTGCGTTCGGCAATGGCATGATCGATCTGGTGCCACCCGATTCAGATTTGAACCCTGCTTACCAATGCGTGCCTGACAATCAGGCGAGAGTGGTGGTGGAGAGCACGGAAATTCCGGGCTCTCCCAATGTATCAATGATGCGCCTGAGGGCTGAGGCCCAGCAGGAGTTTCTTGCTGCTGCGGAGAACGGCGGGGCCAAGTGGAACACCAAAATGTATACAGGCGAGCCTCCCAACTACAGGGGAGACCAGTACCAGGGAGTGTACTCCTTCGGCGATTTTGACATCGACGGATGGGGCACCTTTTTCTAGGCGCAATGCCTAAGTTGTCAAATACTCCGACAATGTCAAAATTGAGAATGATAAAATTACGGACATGTGCACATATATGTACTGATTCAATAAAAAATTTTGGCAATTTTGTTCCCGGCATTGATAATCAAAAGCTGCTAGCAAGCCAAGGACTTCAAAAGTGGCAATTGATCGTCATGTAGGTCGTCGATAAACTTGTCTAGTCGTCATATTTCGGTCGCAAAATTCGTGCGTGGCCTGCAGGCATCGGACAAAGTGCACGCAACAGCAGGAGTCGGTTGAGTTCGAAGCACGGCAGACAAAAAATTTCGGCGCAAAGTCCGTCCGGCAAAAAATTCGCTCGGCTGCCAAATTTTCGGCAAGAATTTCGGCGCAATGTCCGGTTTTCGGACGATTGAAATTAGCGTTTTTTTCTTGCAAAAATCTACCCCATTCCGCGTGGGACCACCCATTCGCGCCAGCTTAGTTCTAAAACTGGTCACTATTTGTAGTTACGAGTAAAACTGGTAACTAGAAATAGGTACTAGTACCATCCAAGGGTTAATTGAGACACAATCATACTGTTGTTGGCGTGTTACTAATTCCATTTTCACAGTTGTGACGATGGCATCATTTTTTCATGGCATTGCTGCTTCAGGTTTTACTCGGCGGAGAGCGTTCACGACGCCAAGACCCGGCTCATGGTCACCTTCGAGGACGAAGGGTTGGTGAAGTATGCCGAGGCGCAGAAGTGGTGGCCCGCGTTCACGCAGGTCCAGGATATTGTGGGCAGCCCGCAGTTCTGGTCCGGCGTGCGCATGCTCGTTGACATTTTCAAGCCCATGAAGCTCGTGCTCAAGATTTTCGACGGCGACAAGCCAGCAACAGGCGAGCTGTACTACATGATGTACGATCGCTCCTCATAGCTGTGCAAGACATTCGCGGGCTGCACAAAGACCTGTCCAAGCAGCTGCAGGTCCTCGTGCGCAGGCGCTGGGATTACATGCATTCCATCATCCACGCCGCTGGCTACGCGCTCAATCCCAAGTACTGGGGCCCTGACCACGCACAATATACCATCAAGGAAGTGAGTAAATGGCTAAGTAATTCTTATTTTTCTTCATGGCACGCTATAATTATTAGTCCATGGCTAATTTTGGCTTTTGAGCAATGTGTGGGAAATTGGTATTGAAGGGCTGAAGCCTTCGTTGTCAGTTCCTGAATAGACGTCCTCTAACCTCTTTGCAATCCTTAATTGCACTGCCACTATTTCCCCCATCGTACTATCCCTCTCCTGCTCAGGTGACAGATGGCCTCCACGCGTGCATTGACAAGATTCATCTGGGCGACAAGGCAGCCTTCGACCTGGCCATCAAGCAGTACGAGCAATACACCGACCAGCAGGGTGCATTTGCACAGAGCGACTGCAAGAGGCAGGCACAGGCGCCGGGCATGGTGCCGTACCAGTGGTGGCGCACCTGGGGCGGCTCCACGCCCGCAAGCTGCAGGAGGTGGCGATCAAGGTGCTGGCCCAGCCGGTCTCCTCGGGCTCTGTCGAGCGTGTCAACAGCGAAGCCGGCTGGATCAAGTCGCTCAAGCGAAACCGCCTGACGCATGTCAACCACAACCGCCTCATCTACGTGCACCACAACCTCCGCGCGATTGACGCCATCAAGGATTACGACGATCAGAACACGGTTATTCCATGGGAGTAAAGCTTTAATGTGAGCTCGCACCTAAAGGATTGATGCCGACTCACTGAGTGGGGTAGAGGCCGTAGAGCCCTGCTAGCTCCTGGTCATGGCTTTCCATTTGCTGGGTGGCCACTGGCCATAATATGCCAGGGCTCAGGCGACCGGGAGTTGGTGGATGGTGGGAGGTCTCATCTGCACACCGCTTGAGGCTCAATAGCAATGCTTTGATGCATGGCTTCTACACTATAGCGCACACATTTATCAAGACTGATTGTCTGTGACTAGTGAGGTGTTGTTTATGAGCCTGCAGAAAACAGTTGCACCATGGCAAGGGCAGCATGCAATAGTCAACTACCACATGTGTGGTATTTGAATTGATGATGTGTTTAATATGTTGGCCCTATGCTGGCCCACTGCATGGTCCCCTATAGTTAGTGCTGGCCTTTTTTAACATGTTGGCCCCATGCTGCATGGCCCACTGCACGGTCCCGGCAAATTTCAGTTATTAAGTGAGACAACTATTCCTGGAAATATACACAATTGTGACAGTACTATGCACACTTGCAGATGCATGTGCATCTGCAAGTGTGTGCACATTATGCACACCACATGCACTATCTTAGTTGGGGACTTCAGTGCCGTCCGTGGTCCCCCAACGGGGACACGAGATTAATTAATATTAATTAATTAATTCAGTTAATTAATTAATTAATGCACACCACGAGTCACACACCTGTAGTCACATGCAGCTCACTATATTCACATAGCATCGCACCATGCAAACATACTACATGCATTAATTGTATACTACTGTAGTATTTGCGTGCATGCACAGCCACACATATATATAATGGCACGCACTGAGGTACTGCCCTTGATTGCGCGCCTTCATGATTCGCAGACCAAGGGTCTGCTTCTGTGGTTTTGCGCTCACCCTCGCGTCGTTCACTGGCTCCGGGGCGCTCTTCCGGCTCAGGTCCGGCTGGCCGCCGAGGGCCACGACGAACGCATCCAGTCGGCCTTGGCGCAGCTGGTCCCGGGCCCCGACCTCCCGCCACATGCTATTCGCATTGCCTCCCTGCCTGCACGGATGGGTGGCTGCGGTCTGACTCGTGCCGCCCGGCTGGCCCCAGCAGCATTTTTGGGCTCCGTCGCTCAGTCGTGGGCGGAAAGCTGCCGGCTCCTGCCCCTTTTTGCAACAGCAGCGCCTGACCTCCTGGACCCCAGCAGCCCTTTGCCCTTCGTCACCGCCATCCAGGAGGCCTATGCTGAGATCCAGCAGGCCTGTTCTCCCGTCCGTGCCGCTCAGGCGGTACAGCGCCACCTCCCTCGCGGCACTCCCTCGGTCGCCTCCGTTCAATCTCCCGCCGCATTCCCTGCTCGCGTCATCGATAAACACCAGAAAACCTACGCGGGTATTCTGCACACGGCTGATTGGATTGCTCTTTTCGCGGACCTCAACGCCCAGGGACGTGCGTGGCTGTTCTCGCTTTCCTTGCGGAGTGTGGGCTCGGCGTACCTTCGTGCTCTTCCCATGGCCCCCCCATTCGCCTTGGCTCCCAGCCACTACTCGGTGGCGCTCCGGCACCAGCTATTTGCCCCGCAGCCTCTTGTTCCGGCCGGGCGGCCTTGTGGTAGCTGTGGGCAGCCGCTGGATCCCACGGGGACTCACTACCTTTCCTGCATGGGGGGCCAACAGAATCAGAATTGGTATTTGTATTTGCACACTGTCCTCCTGACGGTGGTGCTCGCCATGATTCGGTCGGTTTTCCCCCACGCGAACATCCGGTCCGAGGATGCGGATGGCGCTGCCTTCTATTCCCCCAACCACCGGCCTGACATCGTGGTGCTGGACTTTGAGGGGGGTGGCCGGCATCTGCTTATTGACGTTTCGGTGGCGCGGCCCTTGGCTCTTAGCCACGTGGCTGGGGCCTCCCTCACGGCAGGTTACACGGCGGACCGGGCGGAGCGGGCCAAGCTCCTGGCCTACGGCGACGTCGGGCACCATCGTGTGGTGCCCTTTGTCCTGGAGGAGTTTGGGGCCATGGGGCCCCTGACCTCCGCCTTCTTCAAGGAGTGTTGCCGGCTCCGGGAGGACCGGCTGGACCTGGAGGGCCAGCGGGCCCCATGGTCGGCGCGGACCTGGACGTCATATTGGCGTCAGCGCTTGTCGGTGGCGCTGACTCGGGCCATGGCTGACATCATGCTCCGCCGTACGCGGGCTGATTTTGCGGTGCAGCAGGGCTATTAGGTTCCTCCCGTTAGGCGTTTCCATTGGTCTTATCGTAGTATAGAGCTTTGACATGGCTCTGTATATAGGTTTATAGCTGGGCGTTTGCTTTGGTTTGAGTGATTTCACTCTGCTGTAAGTAATTATATTTTTAATATATATAATGGCTCCCCGGTACCCCACACGGCCCCATCACTCAATGAGGGGCTATATATATATAGCCCCTCATTGAGTGATGGGGCCGTGTGGGGTACCGGGGAGCCATTCTTGAGTGATGATGATTGAGTGATAACTTGAGTGATAAAATATTGGGTTTTGGTTTGCTACTGACACCTGTCACAGTGCAGCCACGCCTTCCCGACCCCTGCCAACCCAGGCTCGGGGGTCGCGGGGCTTTAGGAGGCCGTAGAAATGCTAGCATCCGTCACCGCGTCAATGTGTGAGGGGTTGTGTGGAATAGGCAAAATTGGCCAGAGAATTTGAAGACAGTACTAATACTTTCTGGCCAATTTTGCCTATTCTGACAGAACCATCAACCACCGCCCACCCCACGCCACACACCAACCGCAGAACGCGCGGGGCCTCCGTGGACGGCTGGGGTCGTTTGTGGGAAACGCGCGATTCGCATCGACCCCAAAAAATACGACCTCTGTTTTTCCCGATCGCGGGCAGTGAGAGTGCTTGAGAACTTGGGGAGAAGGTTCCGCGTGCTGCTCAACTTTTATACAAAAACCTTGCAAAAGTTGAGTAACACGCGGAACATCGAGAAATCCAGCTCACGAGCCAGCGCGCACCCGGATCGCTGAAAATCCGGCCCTCGGCTGGGAAATTCGCGAAACTTTCGTGCGAGTCCTGCGTCCTCGCGGGTGTTTTTTGTGTGTGGTTTGTTTGTTTTTTGTTCGATACTCGAGACAGCTTTAAGAGGGGTGCCGGGTTCTGCTCAGATTTTATTACAAACTATAATCTAAAGTTGAGCAGAACCCGACTATATCGAGCTCATCATGCCGATACCCGAGAGAGAGAGACGTTTGAGAGAAAAACGCAAGAAAAAACACACACGCAAACACACGCCTGATCGCCTGCGCGTTCCTGCGGATTCCTGCGTCCTCGCGAGAGAGGAGCGGGGTGTCAATCGCCTCTCAGGAGCTGCAGTCGTTCCTTCACTTGGTCAAATGTCGACGAGGAAATGGATTGTCTGCCGGTGACGCAGCCGGCCATTATGGACACAACAACCAAGTCCTCGCACGCCTTGATAATTTCGTCCAGAGTCGAGTCGTCTTCCAAGGCGCACACAGCAGCCGATGAGAAGATGCGTGGATCGTCTAGTTGGTCTAATTCGAGATTGTAATTATCCTCGTATGGGTCGGGCTTTCCGGCGACGGTGCAAGAAACTCGCGCGACTTCTGCGGCGTTAACGGACCGCCGCGTGCCGCTCGATCTGGATGTACCCGCCACTGCCCGGTTTGCAGGCCTCGATGCAATTCAGAATGTCATTCATGGTAACGAAGATGCTGGAAACGTTTTATAGATTCATGTAAGATAATTTATTAATCGAAATACGATAACATGCACCATTTACACTGAGTCGTTACGCGTTAATCCTGTCTACTTGTGATGGCATTTACACGAATCGAATCCGCGGACCTTCTCGAAACGCAAGATGCACACAAACGATCGGAAACTCCCAACTGGTTTGTAGTTGTCGGTATCCTCTTCCTCTCTGTCGATGTGAACTAGACCGATCACCAACTGTCCTCCGTGCCTGAACAGGTATGGGTCCTTGAGGTTATAGAACGAATGCGCGTTCGGCGAGAATTCGTACAGAGGTATACCTTCTCCGCCGATTTCCATCTGTTCAGAGCACAGAACGACGCATTCCCCCGGGTTTTGCTCGCCTCCAAGGAAACTAGGAGACACTAGGCCGATGATCTTGTAATTATCTCGGTTCTCGACGAAATCAAATCCAACCCAATGAGCACCACCGCGCCAGGTGCTGTCGATGACAGGAGCACGTGGGTCTGGTTTGACGTTGAAATAACACAGCCCGGTTCTGCCGTCAATCGTCGGCGTCATCCCTTTGAAGTCGACGACGTATTGGTAATATGTGGGATAGTCCATGTCTTTATCACATGTTACGAGAGATAATAGTTCGGCGACTATCTATGCTGGTATTGCGGCAGGCGTGCCCCATTTGTGCACTAGATAACCTCGGATCTGTTCGAGCTCGGCCGCGGTCTTGGCGGTGCTGTAGATCAGGATCTCGCCGGTCCATCCGTCCCAGTTACGAGTGCTCCAATCTATATCCGCGCCAACACAAATCCTTCCTGGATTCTGTACCGCCGTACCGGTGTACGCCCCACCATCTCTACCATCAAATCTGGTGATGGACGTTTTTGGCGTGCTTCCTAGGTCACACGACACTGCCATCACGTGCGCCCGGCCGTCGTAAAACTCTGCATTCGTGCAGATCGGTTGTTTGGCTCCGTCCGTACCCAAAAGCGCATAAAACTTGTAATCGTCGCAGTTGTTGCAGATGCCCAGTCCGTAATTACTTTGAGCACCGACAACAAGACCTTTCACGCTACTACCTGACCCGCGAGGGTAAACGCTCGGGGTGTTTGATTTTGCGACGACGATCATAGTGTTTTGCGGACGACCCCAAAAAAAACCGTCGCTCTGGAGCCCGTTACGCAAACTGTAACTGTACTGAAGAGACCGCTTAGAGTTTAGGCTTGTATCGTCGATGGTCGGCGCATTGGTGGTGAAGCACAGTAAGTGCTGGGTCCCCTTCTTGTCCTTCATACCCCGTACCGAAGTCGTGGCGAGGGTGGTAAAATTGGTGTTGCTATAGAGCGTCGAAGAGTCCGTTGGGTCGTACCACGCATACAGGGCCGAGTCGGTGGCGGGGTTGTATGGGGTAAACGTGAACGATAGCGAGTTCGAAGCTGAGTTGCCGGTCCCGAACACTGTGTCTGTCGCGGCCCCTGCGCCGATGCTGAAGGACGTGGCGGAATTGGCCGTTGTCGCCGTCACGTTGAACGTGTACGACGCCCCGCTGCCTACCAAATTGGAAGCTGTCCCGTTTATCACCGTGATGTCGCCCAATGCAAAACCGGTCACTGCTCGACTGAAAGTCGCCGTCGCGGATATGAAACTCCAGGCGGAAGTGGACCCCGCGGATGTCGACAGCGTGACGGTGGGCTGAGGGGCGTACGTGAAGGACAGCATCAGTATTGGAAGCCGCGTTGGCGGTTCCCATCGAAGCGTCCGCGACAACTCCAGCGCCAACATTGACACTCGTGGCGGTGTAAGCTGTCGTCGGCGTCACCTGGAAGGCGTACGACGCCCCGCTGCCGGTCAGGTTGGCGGCTGTCCCGTTTGTCACCGTGATATCGCCCAACCAGAACCCCGTGACGGACGTGCTGAACGTGGCGGTCACGTCCACGGGTGTCGAGGACGGCGTCGAGCCCGCGGTCGTCGCGAGGGTCACCGTTGGAGGGGGCGAGTACGTGAAGACCAATGGAGTCGAGGCTTTGTTCCGTGCCCCCTTCAAGTTGATCACTGCCCCTGCTCCGACGCCTACTGTAGTCGGCGAATATGCGGTCGTTGGCGTCACTTGGAAGGTGTACGACGCCCCGCTGCCGGTCAGGCTGGCAATGGCCCCGTTGACGATGATGATATCGTCTAAGGCGAACCCCGTGACAGGCTGGCTGAACGTCGCTGTAACTGTAATTGGAGACGCGCTAGGATATGTTCCGGTTGTGGTCGTTAATGTTACGGAAGGCGCGACAACGCGCTTCTTTTTATTAATCAAAGCAGGACAGACACCGTAATCGAAAGACATGCTGCTGACATACTATAAACTGACACTATTTTTTTGAGGTTGGCAACGGATACTGAAATCTTGGTTCCATCAACGGGCCTTTCCTAGCCGGCAATCCAGTCGCCAGACCTTTATCAACCATCGCAGGGGTATCGAAAATCAAAGTGACTCTGTTAAACGGATTCGCTACGTATCTCGGATCCTTAAGGTACTCCATCGGGCGCTATACAGTTACAATCAGAGATTATTACAGATACACGGCCGCCTGCCGCCCGGCGCCAACGTCCATCTTGGCCTCGAGCTCGCAAAAGATGTAAGAGACGCTATCAACAACAGTAGCGGGATCCCCCGTGCCTCCGCGGTCAACGCGCAGAGTGACCGAACTGCCGCGGTCCCGCGCAGATCCAGGCCGCTTTGGTACTCGGGACCCGCGCACGGCATATTAAGGTGACAAGCCATGATAAAGTCGGACGCTGTCCACTGCGCGGCGTCCAACCCCTCTCTCACACATGAAAGGCTATTACCCTGGTCATTGAACGCGCTAACGAGGTTCACCCACGCTTCAGTAGGACCCATCCTATACGCGGGGGACTAATGAGACCCGTTAATGTCGTATTGGTATCCGAGAAGACCGTCTGCGATATGATCGAACATAGCGTTATCCGTGTCGTTGTTCACGTCCTTGTCGGCAGCCACTTGAACGGCGAGAAGCTTGCTCGCAGAAGCCGACGACAGGGACGACTTGATGCTATAGATTTTCTGGGTACCGATCGACTGCTTCGTCGATTGCCAAGTCTTCCACCTGAAGGGCAAAGTCCCGCCTTCTGCCAGACGAGACGCGAACACCTGCCCGACGACGTCTTCCTGGAACCTGTATACGTCCACCGAAAAATGGATGTTATCCAGCTCGAACCCCTTACCGGCCGTTTCTGCGTGGTCCGGGATCATAACCCCGCCATCCATCAAAGTCACACGGACCTCGATAGGCGGAAACAGGCTAAGATCAACAACCCGGGGATCTCCGCTGAGGAACCCGAGCCAGTTGTCAATGATGCCGTCGATCCCTGCCTCATCGTTATCTGTTGCCTTCTTCGACCACCCGGCTGGGGCTTGTGCGTTCTTATATCCGAGGCCGCCGTGGACAGTTACCAACGTATTGAACAGCTGGCTGTAATCGTTAATCGAATCAACGCTCTGGCCGCCTACCAAAACCTCCAAACGCCTGATGATCGACGACGTATACGGAGGAAATGCGCATTTATGGGCCGTCGCAGTTGACTTCGCGTTGAAGTACATGGAAAAGCTGTGAAGGTCCGCAAACCCGCTAGTCGGCAGGCGGACAGCCACAACCGAACCCTGCTTAATGCCAGAGTTCGCTGACAGCGTCGAGAGCTGCACGCGGGACGTCGAGTGCTGGCCGAGAGCCTTAACGATGTATTGCATGGACTTCGGGATCGCGCGGTTGTACCAAGAACCGTCAGATGCCATGAGAGCGTTGTATACCAGCTAACTTAGATAAAAATCCTGGCTAGTGGAGGAACTGCCCCAAGAGCGGATTCGCGGCCTTGTGCGCGTCTACTTTACGTTCGAGGGAAGACAGCGCGTCCAACCCTGTTTTTTCGACACGGTAAGCAGTCCCGAGGACCGGGGACGCTTCGATCAACTTGCTCGGGACATGCCCGAGAGCCGAATCGGCAGCACCCGCGGCCGCCTTCACGAGTCGCGCGCCATGTCCCACTTTCCTGATAGCGTCGCCGGCTACATGTCTGATTTTTCGCACGGTGTTGACAACCTTTCCGAAATCGAGCTTCATTCGTCCTCTTCGTCGTTTATAACAGAACGCTGAGATATCTTTCTGGCCGGCAGGACTTCCCCGCCCAGCGCCATATACCGCAGGACGCTCGCGATCTTCCGCGACTCCACGCCAATCGCCTTTTGGGGCGATATCCGGAAACTGAGCTGGACGACCCAGTCGCTATAAAGCTGAACCGGCACGTCGTCCTCGTCCAACAGGCGGAGACTGATCCCACGGGGGGAATCGCGCATGTGCTGCCATAGCGGAGTCTGCGCCTGCCACACGATCGGCTCGAGGAATTTACTGAGATTCGGACAACACGCCAACAGGCCCCCGTAGACAGCCCCGTGAGTCGCAGACACGACATTCCCCCGCACGATGTCGGCGTACACGTAGACGGCCCTCAGGCGTCCGTTCGTAGCGGGTCGGTTGCTCACGATTACGTGTTGGTCGTTGGACGCGTGAACGCCCGGGACAAGCCCCAGGACACGCCCGACCGACTCGCCGACCCGTAGCTGGAACGGCGAACTGGCCGCAAAAGTGTACAGACTGTTCGCGCGGTCGTACGTGACCACGAACGAACTGTCGATGGTCTGCAATACCGCCTCGATGTTGTGTCTATTCTCGATCGTCGTCCACGATCCCAATGGAAGCGAGACAGTGTGAATAGTCTGCATCACCACCTCGAACGAGCGGTTGGTTGGGTTGATGTGCGTCTGTTCGAATGGGATTGTGAGAAGTGTCAATCCCACGTCGTGGTAATCCTCTAGCAACCCGGCCGGGATATCCCATGTCGGGTCATGAAGACTGCCCCTTGTCCTGTTCTCGGTCCTCAGGGTCAGCGTCCGGCACTCCTGTACGTGATCCCTCATTCTCTGTTATAAGCTCCGATTTAATCTCGTTGCTGCCGTGGATCACAACCTTCCCCTCGCCACCCGCAAGACCTCGCGCGCTACGTTTAAGCTGTCGCCTTTCCTTCCCGGTCAACGGCTTACTTCGACAGTAGAACATCGCCGATTCCAGGAACTCGCGAGGAACGTCTGGGTACAAGATCATCCACTGGGCTACCTGAAGCATTTCGGCATCTGACAGCTCCATTCGCACCGAAATCGTTATGATATGTTTAGAAATTTATCCGCGAGCTCGTACCAGCCCCTTTATCGCCAACAGGGACACCTTCCGTCACGTGATGTTTATCTCGTAGGTGAGTATTCAACCGCCGACTATCGACAAACGTATTTTTGCAGCCCGGGACCGTGCAATTGACTCTATCGGTCACGCTGGCGACTCGCACTCTGGGACGAGGCGGCGTCCTCGCCACGGGCTCTCTAGCAGCTGGCGGAGGCGCGGATCCCACGATCTCTACGCGGAGAGGTTCGTCCGACCCTGCGCCGAGGACAGCAGCCGGTTCTGGAGCCGGAACGGAGGCCGGTTGGTCGTAGGCGGACAATGGTGGGTAGACTACAGGGCGAGAGTTCGAAGCGAGAGCCGCCAACAACATCGCGTCCTTAAACCCACGGACTTCGGCGACCTTCCCCTTCTTCGCGGGACGGGTCACGTGGGGCGAATGAATGACGATCGAGTTCGTCAGCGCGGTCGTCGCGGCCTTCTTCGGAGGCGCTCGGGCCTTGCGCGGGGCTTTGGACGGTTTCTTAGCTGATCGTTTCGATGTCTTTCGCGGCATGATGTGTCCTTGACATATCTCAAAGATTTTAAACGAGCCAAGTCACCGCCGCGAAGATCTCTCCGCTCGCCGCTACCCCTGATCTCGAGCGACAGTGCTCGACTTGCGGCTTGATGTACGCGACTGCGCTGCCGGACCCGAGCGTCTTGTCGACGTGCAGTAGTATTTCGTAGACTCCGTCGGACTCATCGAATCCGGGGGCGACACGCCACGAAGGACCGACGATGAGTCTGCCCGAGCTCCCGGGTTGATACACAAAGTCGAGAGCGCTCGCGAGAAATCTGTACGGGTGCCCGATCTCCAGCAAAGGCGGCGCTCCGTGCGTGAACTGCACGCGGCAGTAGAACTTGTCTAGCGTCGTCGCGGGAGGGACGAGATTTCCATCGTCGTCGCGGAAACTCATGACGCCCTGAGGACCGAGTTCCCATAGCTCGGGCTGTATGTAATCGTATGCGATGGTCCGCAGTCCGCGGATGGAAAACGAAACTCTTCTCGCCTCTCGTGCATCGGTATACGCGCACTCGTCTAGCGCCGTGATCAGCCCAATTTCTGTCGGCCCTTCTCCGAAGAAACGAGCCATAGAGAGGTCCATGAATACCCCGTCGGGGCCGCCAACAAGCGACGAAGATCGAGTCTCAAACGTCGCTGTGAACAGGTGGCCAAACTCGTAGCGAAACGGAGTCGACATCAGCACAGATAACTGAACATACGGAATATCGCCCACGAATCCGTGACCGATCGTCAAGAACCCGCTCTCCCAGTCAGGACCCTTATACAGCTGAATGGGTCGCTCGGTGAAGTGGTATAACAGGGCATCGTCGTATAGTAGACGTACCTCGAATCGGTTTATCATTGGGCGATCCGGAAGCACACCATAAACTTTTACCGAATAACTGGTGAGCGGTGTCGCGTGGTTGTATGGCGGGAATTCACAAACGGCGTGGATGATGTTGTCTTTTGACGCCGTGAGTTGCGCGCGATAGAGATTCGTTTCGCCTGGGACGAGCGACGACGTCATGTAATTGCCCAATATACTACATTCACGCGGCGACGTGCCCCTGTGGGTGAGAGTAATCGTATTGCCTGATGAAAGGTAGAGACCGGTCGGGTTCGTAGTAGTCAGGGAAACGAAGTCGGTGTCTGTCGTATCATCAGCCAATTCGCATGCGTTGAAAATCGCCTGGTTGACACTGTCCAAATGAAAAACAAGCCTCACCTGACCAGGTGTGTACGGGGCTACGATCCCAGTCGGCGAGGCTGTAAAGATGCCTGACACGGAATTCACTAGCTTAGTCATACTGCTCAGACGATCAGGAGGAAAATGCGAGATGTATCGCTCGACGATTCCGTCAGACCGTCGCCTGAACGCGACCCAAAAGCGTGTACTGCTTGACCACGTCGCGTTTAACGTGTACTGTGTCGCCGCTTTCCGGTTCTGATACAGACTGATCATTCCGTTTGTCTTGTCTATACTCACGCCACACACCGACCACCAATTGTCGGTTGTTCCTTGGTTTCGCCAGCAATTATGACCGTCTGTGAAAGCGGGGTGGTACTTTCCAGTTATGTCGTTGTGGTCCGAGAGCGAGACGAATGCGCTGCCTGACGATACAACGAGCTCGAAGCATATCAGGAACGGGCCGTCGATCTCCTCGTCGGTAAACACGACGCATTTGTCAGGTGGCGTGACATTATCAACAGACAGCGCGTGAAAACTCGACGAAACGGGTGTGTATTTGTATTGGTGATGTGACGGCTGTAGAGTTGTCGCGGTGTCCCGAGAAAACCGCTCTAGGCTATTGAATGTGACAACCGCACCAGTGACAGTCACACTCTCTCCTGTGATGTTTGGAGAATCTCTTGGGCACACAAACCGCGGGACGACCTGGACCTCTCGCATCGTAGAGTCACCAAGAAGACAGCTCACCACTCCAGCTCCCGTGACATTACCTTTACTGACCCAGTCCACAAAGACCTCGTAATTTGCCGGGGTTTGTGTGCTGTCCCCCCACCCCGTGGCATGATCCGCGTACATCTGCACACCTATATGAGCCGGCGCGGAAGTCGAGAAGAAACGGCTCGGTGCCCGTATTGCCGGGACGAGCGGGTCTGTCTTTACCACTCCTACGACGGCCATTTTTCGCTGGGTAGTGGATTGTCGTCATCGTCGCGTCGTTGTAGATCGTCACATCGGCCGACACGAGCTTCCCATGATCCGCCGACGTCAACGCGCACGTGACCGCGTCCTCTCCGCGCAGTCCCCCGTCCACGTCAAGCTGGAAACTACCCGCGGCGTCGGTTAACGCGACATTGTCGACTTTCCACGAGATAGGCAGTTTCCGCTGATAAGCCCATGGCGTCGTGTTCTTGATTCCCAGCGTGAGAGGAGGCACGCCACCGTCGCCAACGACGACCCATGTCTGGTAAGGCGCAGTCGTTTTCCAGTAACTCTCAGTCGGCTGCATGGTCGATCCGCCCGACGTCCCAGGCCGTTAACGGGGAGTACGTGCGCGTTATGTGAATACTGTAGGGCATCCGCTGTATCCTGTTCAGGTCTCTTGTAGTCGCGAACCCGATTTGCTCGTAGCTCATCAGTTTGCCGAAGTAGGCATGGCTCATGCTTCCGAAATGGATGTCGTCAATGTATGGCCCGTCTACCGTTTGACTCGTATCGACGGGGTCGAGAGCGCAAAGGACCTGAACGCTGTAGACGCTCTTCCCGTTGCTTGTGCCCCCAGTGACATTGTATGGGAGCCGAATACGGATGTCTTGATTGTTCGAGACTGTGAACGTGGTTCCTGGCGCGGACAGTGTTCCGTCTTCATACTCTAATACGAACGTCGCGGTCGGATCAGGAAGGGCCGTATACCCGACACCGTGTTGATCGAACAACCAGTCAATCTGATCGCGTGTAAGAATACGATCCGCGACGATCTGGGACATGCGCGAATACTGGTCCAGCAGCCACAGGGATGAAATCCGGATCCAATCAGCGGTTATTCCGCCGTCGACCTCGAGCATGCCACTCGACTCGCCGGTAGTGGTCACTGTCCAGTCGGAATGATTATCGCCGAGTCGGAGTCTTGTCGGCGCCCCAGGGTACATGTATCGTACCCCGTTCAGCGTTACGTGTCGGTCGAATGGATGAACAGCGAGTTGGAGAGCTTGCACGTCGCTCTCGACGTCCGCGATTCGTTCATCTACCCCGTCTTCCACCAATCCAGTCGCGATGTTGAAGCCGGACGCGTTCGAACTCACAACGACCATCTCTTATGAATAATATCTCACATTAAAACTATAGCCCCATGGATCAGGTTCCTGAAGCTCCGGATTCGCCCAAGACCTCCGTCGACGTCGAGGAAGATCCCGCGCCACAGCAGGAAACTCCCAATACAGTGTATATCCCGCCTCACCCGCCGAAAGGCCCGAGAGGCAAGCGACTGACGGAAGAACAGCGTGCGGCACTCCGCGAGAAGATGCGGCCGTACATGCAGAAACGGAACGAAGAGCGAGCGAAGAAGCGACAGGAGGAGCGAGAAGCGGAGATTACCAAGCGAAAGGTTCTGGAGAAGGAACTCGAGATACAGCGACAGCGTCTGGTCGAGCTTGAACTCGAGGAAAAGAAGAACAAATACCGAATCGAACGCCTGTTGGCCGCCGAAGAGGTCGCGGCAACCCCCTCGGAAACGCCTCGCCCACGTCGCGGGAGAAAGCCGAAGGCCGAGGTCGAGGAAGAGGAGCGTCAACGGGCCGCGAATCCACTGCCGGACGTGCGGACAACTACGCCGTATGAGCAGAAGATGCTGGCAATCCGCGCGCAACTGCTCGCTAGTTTAAACGATGATTAATTATCTATTCGTTCTAATAAATGACGGTCATTCAAAGCATTCATATCGATACTCCACTAGCGAACAAGGATTTGAAGGTCAAATATGCAAAAGCTCGCCAGGTCCCAGCCAACGCGCCACGGTTGCATTTTATCGCCTCGTTCGTGGGTATGCGCGGGACAGGGAAGACAACTTCAGCTATTAACATGCTAAAGGCGTATTTTGATGCCCATTCATTCGACAAGCTGTACTTGATATCTGGATCCGCGACAACAGAACCCAAGTACAAATTACTGCCGACACCCGCCATGTCCATGGAAACGTACACAGACAATGACTTTAATCAGATGGTAGCGGACATCAAGAAGGACCTCACAGAGTACGAAGAGTACCAGCGCGATATGGCTGTGTGGGAAAAATTCAAGAAATACTACCTAGATGGCGAGAAAACGGAGGACGACATGGATCTCAACATGTACCTGACGCTGGACAGGCTACAGTTTAAAGAGCCCGAGACGCGGTTCCGGTACGGTCCTCCCTCATCCGTCATTTTGATAGACGACATGGCAGGATCAAAATTGTATCGCTCGGATTCTAAGGGCCCCGTGTCGTCGTTTGCATTTAAGCATCGACACCTACTGACCTCGATGGTGTTCATGAATCAGTCATTCACGTCGGCAGGCGTCCCTCGGTCGGTGCGCGCAAACGTTTCTTTTCTCGTCTTGTTTCGCACGAAGGACCGGCGAGCCTCGCGACAGATCGCGGAAGAAAGCGCGGGCCATACGAGCCCCGAGGACTTTCTCGAGCTGTGGCAACACGCGACAAGAGATTCGCCCCATGACTTTCTTGCGGTCGACAACGACGAACCTGACGATGCTAAACGGTACCGGAAAAACTTCGACCACTTCCTTGTGATAAAAAATTAATATCTGTGTTCTATCATATACGCGCGAATGGATCTGAAGCAGGCTTACCCAAACGCTTTCCACGAGTCTTCGCCAGCTCCACCGCCCATCCAGGTGAAGGAGAAAGCGCCTCCGAAGAGTTCGTATCAGCACAGGCTTGACAGGCGAGAGCTCGTTCTCAACGTCTCTACACTCGTTCGGTACTTGACCGGGGCCAGGATCTCCACGAAGACTCACGAGAGATTGGCGGCGTTCGTGCGAGGTTGTGGGTATGACGGCGAGCTCCCGCCGACACACACCGGCATCGGGCACGAGTGTCGACAGAAATTGATGACTATCATCGCGACAAAACGGAAGCCAAGAAACCCTCCTCCCCCGCCCCGCTCTCCCCGACCACCGAAAATAAAAAAGGAAAAGATTCAGTTAACGTAAAGGATTTACGTTAGATGGATAGAGATTGTTACGCTCTTTCCAACGGCACCTTGAACGCCTCATTTGGTTAAGGAACGTAAAAGTTATGACGTTTCCTAGGCTGTGCCGACAGTACCCGGCGCGCCACTGTGGGCGCGTACGGACACAGGATGTACAAGTGTCACTTTGATAGTCCGCAGGACGTTGACAGGACTTGTACAGGACTTGATGGTCAATTGATAGGTAGGCGCACTGTAGCGCGCCAGGACCTATGAGACAATTGATGCTGAGTAGTGTACGGATAGGTCCACAGGACTAGCCGTATGGACAATTGATAGATCTGCGCGCCAAAGGCGTGCCAGAGTCTGTGTAATCAATTGATTGACAGTTCGGCTGTGACAGTGCAGCTGATTACTTGGACGCGTCCCTAACAACCTATATGTGTGACTTGGTCGCACCGGGACGCTAGTTCTTGCGTGCACGTTCTCTGGGCACTGCGACCCTGTCGCCTGTGCTGCGTGCAGTCTTGGAAGTGACGTGACTTACGTCTGTGTTTCCTGTTATTAATAAAGGCAACTTCCTGCAAGAACCATGGCGGAATTCGTGGCATTCTCACGCTCACAACTCGTATTACACGCCTCGTTAAAAAGATGCCAAATTCTGAAGAATTCCGGATTCCCGCCGATGAGGAAATAGCCGCTCCGCCGGCTGGTCCTCCGTCAAGACCGACTGCGCCGTCGTGGCAGCAATTGCTCGACGAAGTCACGATCTCGCTCGACGAACTTCATCGTCGGCAGCGCGCAGTTCTTCCGTTGCTCGGGGATAACCCCGAGGACCCCGATTTGCCAGCACTGGTGCCGGCTATACGCGCATTGTTGGACCAGATTCGCAACATTTTATCGCAGTTTACGGTCCAGGTGCGGGTGTCGCGTTTGCGTGCCATTATATCCTAGCCTATCACTTGGAAGGCATATCCATAGCAATAGAGTACTCTTGTGTGTGATCCACTATATTTAAATAATGTGGAAATGATAGGTGTGGTCCTTGACGGCACCACCACCTTCATGACAGGCAGCGCAGCCAGCCGATATTTATATTATGAAGATTGCAATAATGCTTTATGATGAAAGCAATGCCCAAACCATTCATTCCATAACATTTGACAAATTACAATGAATGCCGAGTTGTGCTGCCGCAACTGTAAGAGTAACTACATATCCTTGAGACCCATCGAAATCACCACAGACCGACCATGACGCCACTGTGGCGCAACAGTGTTTACTTACGTCATAATCTATATCAACTGTGTGACTCTGCGCTCATGTCCCAGTTACTGGCACACTGGCCAACGACGAACCGGCCCTTTCCCGGGACTGTTCCCGGGTCAGCAGAACGTTTCTCGTCCACAATGCCAACAACATCCCAACCGGATCAAACCATTGTCAATCTTATCAACCATCGTCATGGCAACGACATGCAACCACTCACGGGGGCTGCTCCGGGCTGTTCGAGAAGTTTAACCCCATGAAGACAACAAACTAGTTGTGAGGGAGAGAAACGAGCGAACAACGACCACCATGGCCGCTGCGCTGCTCCTAAATACCTCCAAAAATCCCGGCATCCATGCGCTGTCGCATTTGCCAGCAAGCCGCCTGACGTGCAGTTAGACTGCCAGCAAAATGCAGAGCAAGTCTGTTCGACAACCACGTGCGAGCCAGCACACCGCACACTACGATCTGCGTATCTAGCTTTGTCAGATGGACTGAACATCATTCCGTCTGGACAATACAAAAGATTCATAACTGCCAAATGTCACGCACCGGAATATTGCGCAAGCCACCAAGGCTTTGCGCCCCAAAGTCTTGCGCCTGAACCTAAGTCAGGTCACCTAAGACTGTCACTCTAGAAATTCAGGCCTTTCCGGCGCGGCGCTCCACACCGGCCCAAGGAACAAAGCCTGCGGCCTACTGAATCGGAACCAACCAAACGTCGGTAACGATTCCGATTACGGCAACCGCGTAACTTCTTGAGTGCACGGACGTAAATGATCACGGACGTGACACGGGGAGGTTTGCGGTCGGTGAACGAGGTCACCACTGCCATCGAGGAGCTGGATAACGCCATCTCTTCGCTCACCGGTTACCAGAGAAACCTGCAAAACTGGGCATCGCTACGCACGGGGGGCGCGCCGGCGGTGTCGACAAATTTGTTTCAGGATCTCGCGTTGCTGTCGCTGCTCACACGCGGTGTAACAAGCAAAAATGACTTTGTTGTTACATCCTTTGTTTTGTGAATGTTTGGCTTTTATTCGAGGACTTTTGGATCAGTATTGAGAAAGTTATGAGGTTTCTAAGACGACGGTACTTGGAGCTGATACTTTGTCAGCCAACTGATAGGAACCCTCATTGGTCGTGGCCTGATCCACGTAGGGTTGTAGTTTGTTGGCTGATACTACTGATAGGAGCCCTCATTGGTCGTGGCCTGATCCACGTGGGGTTGTAGTTTGTTAGTTGGTACTATTGAGTCTTAAATGCTCCTTTGGGACTTCAGTGCTCACGACAGATTAAGATCTCATGGAAAGATTCTGCCAGGCTGTGTGTGGTGTTGTTCTGTTTTGTGTGACTAGGATGGATACGAAGATCTTGTATAGGATTCCATGGTTCTGATTGGTTCTCTTCAGGCTAAGGTTGGAGCAAGCTCGACAAGCACGTCGATATCAAGGACGTGGGGTCGCCATTGTTGCTACGTTGGTTTTGATTCACCATGGTATAATAAAGCTTGGCTTTGTTGTCCAATCCATAAGAGCCCCTTGGCTATAGACGACCTTCAGTTCCACAGAGGTCGTCTATACACGAGCTTGTCTTTGTGTCTACAAGGGGTTGTGATTCCCTAAATCACGTGCTGTGGAATTTCCATCTCAACGTTGCTCGGATACTTGAAGTTCTGCGACTCAGGAAAGCAACCCAGGTAAAAGATCTTTCATATTGGACTGTGGATGATGTTGATGATCATTTTTAGTCGTTACATTGGTATCGGAGGATCTCTACTTTGGTGTTTCTCTTGAAGTCGCAACCTTCCGGGTAGTACAACGTTGATCAGATGTCTGTCATCCGAGAAGATTCATAGAGTTGCGGAAAACTTACGGTGTTACAGATGAGACACATCCTGATGTGACTGTCTTGCTCTGTAACACTAGAAGTCAGCCGTAACCGTTGTCTCTACTAGGCAGACGATCGCGACTCCATGTGGAAGTATGAGTAGTTCGAAGACACAATCACCTTTACCCCCTACTAATCAAGGTTTGGGAGATCCGTCATCATCTCTGGAACCCATTGCTAGGGAAGGTGCTGAGACAACTGCTCGTACTCCACGGCGTCAACTTGATTTCAACCGTACTTCTATGTCTGAAGTGAGGCGGCCCTCGTTGTCCATAGGGCCCAAGTTTTCCGTCATTGCATCTGGTCTCCAACCAGGCGAACCATCGCTGACAGGCGTGGGTCGAGGAGCGTCACTGTCGCCCAGGATTCCAAGCGCGCGAACGAGTCCTGTGCGGAGTGCATCTTCTTCATTTCTTTTCCCGCTAAATACCACGCCTGGAAGAGACGGGACCAGACTTGCAGCGGATCGCCTCTCAGCAGCTAAAATCAGATTATTACACGATGAACAACACGCAGCGATGTATAGAAAGATGGTGGAGGAGGTGGAACAGGATGTGGGAAGACTTCGTCAGAGAATTGAGGAGGAGGAGGCGGCCATGCGTGACATGGTTGCTGGATTGGGGAGAGAGGCTCCTCGGTTGGGTGACGGAAGGGTTTTACCTAATAGTACCGCAGTTACTACGAGGAATGAGACGCAGGATAGCGATAGGCAGGATCCAGCGCAGACGACCTCGGTCACCTTCACCACCCCCGCCAGCGACGTCCCCGTGACCGTCACTATACCACCGCATCAAGGTTCCGCCCCGCCATTTCCAAAAATTGAATCCGTAGACAAGCTGTCGCTCACCAATCTAACCCACCGCAGTTTCGATCATTTCTCTACTCGATTCCAGGATGTGTTCGCTATCCACTTTGCTAACTACGGCAAACGAGCGGAAGAACGACTTTCCCTGGACATCCAGAAGAAGATGGTTCGACAGCGAATGAGCGACAGTGCAGCCGACAGGTTTGATGAGTTTTTACGATCCTCGGCAGGTAATACTTGCAAGGATTTGCCATCTCTCATGCTTTCATTTCGACGTTTTCTCCTTCCCCAGGACCAGCTCCGTCTGGACCGGGACGCGTTGGCCAACTGTACTCAGTCCGGCCTGACACTACCACAATACGTAGAGACGTTTACCAACCTGAGGGCCAAAATCCCCCAGTGCTCTGATTCTGAAGCTCTTCACAGGTTTCTGCATGGGCTCTCCCCTCAAGTCAGGGTGGATATTGACAAGCATTTCTCCCCTTTCGACTATGTCGAGTGGAAGTGGGATACTGTGCTGTCTTATGCCCTCACGCTGTGCCGTGTCCCTGACTTTTCCCTCAAGTGGGAGCCTGCTGCAGGCAACCAGGCGCCTGCTGTTAAGAAGCCCCTGAACCAGCTGAACGCTGTGATGGAGGAGCTCAGTGCCATGGAGCAGTCCAAAGGAGCCTGTTTCACGTGTGGCCAGCTGGGACACTTTGCACGGGATTGCCCCAAGCGAGACCAGTTCCCAAGCGACACCAAGGGTCCTCAGGGGGTTCTTCCATTCACCAGACCACCCATCTTCCCTCCTGGGGTGAGCCAGAGCGACCACAGGGCACAGCCTGGGTTTAGACCCAACTTCCAGGCTTCGGGCAAGGGACCCTTCCAGCCCAAGGGCTTCAGCAGGCAAGACAGGCGTCGGATGGTCAACGCCCTGTGGCACCTCCTAGCAGAGGAGGAGGAGGGAGAAGGAGAGGCAGACGGCATAGAGGATCAGCAGGTGCAGCCTTCAGTGGGGAGCTCGTCTTCAGATCATCCTCCTGAGCTGCCAAAAAACTAGTGGAGCCCCCAGGACTACGTCCAGCGGTGGAGTTAACTGGTTTGCCTGCTGTGCATGTCCGTCCTGTGAACAACTTGTCTGCCTCTGATTCCACCACCCCATTGGGCCCTCCTATTCCCAGTCAACTCTTGAAGTTCCAGGCTAGGCTGTTGAACGTGCCAGTCCCTTTGGCTCAGCCTTTATGTCTCTTCATGATTGACTCAGGTGCAGGAAGTAACTACATTTCCACTTCCTTGGTGCAGGAGCTGCATCTACCAGTGCTCCCCCACCCTGTGCCTGTTAAGGTCCAATATTCTGATGGTAGGCAGAGTAACTCACCTGGCTACGTGCAACTGCTTTTTCAAGTGTGCTCACGTCAAACCTTGTCTGTCACAGCAGATGTCATTCCACTCACTGCTGCTGATGTGATTCTGGGGATGCCATGGTTGGAGTCTGCTAATCCTGCCATCTTGTGGTCTGAGAAGGTGGTGCAGTTTCAGGATGGGTCAGTGTGGGACGCCACCACAGTGATTAAGGGGGGAGAAAGACCAGTCACAGAGTGCTGTTCTACTAATGAGGCTGTCAATGATGGGAGAGGGGTTGCAGGTGCCAAGGAGGACGTCAAGGTGCCTTCACTGGAAGAGAAACGTGCTGCACTACTTAAGCACGTATGGTCTGCCAATCACACCTTGTCTTACCTGGCTACTTACCCAGTGGAACACGTCTTTCTCTTACAGCTGGTTCCTAACTCACCCTCTGATGAGACTCATGGCCACACGGTGAATGCTGTGAACCCAGTACCAGCTGTCACAGAGGAGGAGCAGAAGCTGCATGATGCCCTTTTGGACAGGTTTGCTGCCATTTTTGAGGACAAAATGCCACAGTACCCCCTGAAGGGCCAATCACTCATGTCATCAAGCTTGTGGATGGTGCCAGGCCTCCCTTTGTTCCCATGTACAGGATGGGGCCAGCTGAGATGGCAGAGCTGAAGGTGATCTTGACAGGCCTGTTGGAAGCTGGACTCATTCTTCCTGCCAATAGTCCTTTCAGCTCTGGGTGTTTGCTTGTCCCAAGCATGATGGTGGATGGCGGTTGTGCATTGATCTGAGAGGCCTGAACAAGGTCACAGTGAAGTCCAAGTATCCCTTGCCACGGATTGATGAGCTGCTAGAGAGGACAGCTGGATCATCTTACTTCACCAAGTTTGACCTTAGACACGCGTTCTGGCAGATCAGGATAGCTACTGAGGACATTCCAAAAACTGCATTCTCCACACCCTGGGGTCAGTTCCAGTGGACTGTGATGCCCATGGGGGCCTCCAACAGCCCAGCTACTATGCAGATGTTTGTGAATGCTATCTTTGGCCATCTGACAGGGAACTCTCTGCCTCAGATCTCCCCTGATCTCAGGAATCCCAGGTTCAAAGACATTGCCCACCTGTGTGACCCTGCAAGACCCGTGTTCAGGACCTGCGTGGTGGCCTACATGGACGACATCCTGGTGCACTCAAAGACGTTCAAGGAGCATCTGGAGAACGTGGAGGAGGTCCTGAAGGTCATCCAGCACTACCACTTGTCTGTCAAGAGGTCTAAGGTGGAGTGGGGGCATGAAGTGGGGTTCCTAGGGTACAAGTTGAGTTCCTTGGGTATGACACCTGACAATGCTAAGATTGCTGCCATCCTTGAGTGGCCTGTGTTGCAGTCTGCACATGATGTCAAGTCCTTCCTGGGCATGGTGGGGTGGTACAGGCGTTTTATCCCTGACATGGCTGCCATCTCCACCCCCTTGCTTGAGTTAATCAAGAAGGATGTTCAGTTTGAGTGGACAGATAGGTGTCAGCAGGCCTTTGACCTGTTGAAGCAGAAGCTCACATCCACCCCTGTGCTAGTGGGTCCCAACCCAGATCTACCTTATCAGGTTAGGTCAGATGCCTCTCAAGGCGCCATAGGTGCTGTGCTGATGCAAGACCATGGCTATGGACCACAGCCAGTGGAGTACATGTCTAAAACCATGAGCTCAGCTGAACGTAACTACCCTGTACACGAGCAGGAGTTGCTGGGTTTAGTGGTAGCATGTCACAAGTGGGAGCATCTGTTGAAGGGAGCTCAGTTTTCTGTGGCTAGCAGTGCTACAGATGGGCTAGGGCAAGAGTCTATCACCCTGATGACTGACCACAGGCCCTTGGTGCACGTGCTAGAACAGAGTAGGATGAGTAAGAGGATGGCTGGGTGGATGGAGTACCTAGGGGGATTCTATCCTTTCTCTGTGCAGTATGTCCCAGGATCACAGAATGTGGTGCCAGACGCCCTCTCTAGAAGAAGGGATCTGATGGGACATTTCACGAGGATCTGGATATTTGTGCTGCCATGGTTTCTGTAGTAGAGTGTGGTGCTGTCACCAGGGCACAGGCAGCTAACCAGCAAACCTCCAAGCTGAGCCAACCCCCTGTAGAGGCTAGCTTTAGTCACGAGATGCTCATTGACCAGGGCTCTGTCCCAGGGTCGACAGGCGTCCAGGGTGGGGGTCAGTCACTGCAGAGCAGTCTTAGGGAGGGTTCTGCTGGTAGCCAGCCCACTCTCACAACACAACCAAGCACAGAGAATCCTAGGAGGGGAAGGGACGGCCCAGGAAGTGGATACTGGAGCCAGGGATGCTGACCAAGTCTAGAGGATTGGCAGCTGAGATCAAGGGGAAGTCACGTACACCTGTGGCTGATGTTCTGTCATCCAAGCATCTAGTCACTAGTCACCTGCAGGAGGGTGAGGTGCTGCAGCTGCAGCCTTTAGGACCTGGCAAACAGCTAGTCCTGCCTAACCCTATGAGTATAGCCCTGCTGGACGTGATTAAGGCCTTCACTAAAACTGAGGACCTGGCCACTAAGGCCATTCAGGAAGGAAGCTTTGGTAACAGGCCTGTGGAGTACTGGGAGGGAGTCCTGTATGTCCACACCCAGGATGCAGATCATGTAGTGACCAGGAAGGTCTATGTGCCAGAAATGGCCATTCCCACTGTGTTGCATTGCTTCCATGACGACGTGACTGCGTGTCATCCTGGGTATGCTAAGCTTCTCCATGAAGTACAAGAGAGGTTTTGGTGGCCTGGCATGTTTCGTGATATCAAAGCCTATGTGGCTTCCTGTGACTCATGCCAAAGGAATAAGGTTAGGACTCAGGCAGTGCCTATCTTTCCTATGGCCATGCCTATTCCCCTTCGACCCTGGATCAGTGTGACCATGGACTTCATTTGTGGCTTGCCTGTTTCTGATGCTGGCAATGACAGGATACTAGTGGTGATGGACAGGCTGTCTAGAATGTGCCACCTCATCCCCTGCAATGCCCATCTCACAGCTGCCCAGTGTGTAGAGTTGTTCATGAAGGAGGTGTACAGATTGCATGGCATGCCACGTGTAATCATCACTGACCAGGATCCCTTGTGGATGTCTGGGTTTTGGAAGTCCTTCTTTGACATCCTAGACACTAAGTTGGCCTTTGGAGTAGCATACAGGTGTGCCAGCACGGGGGCTGTGGAGAGGCTGAACCGTATTGTACGGGAATGCCAGAAGCACTATTGTACCCATGATAACAAGGAATGGGACAAGAAACTTCCCTTCATAGAGTTTGCCATCAACAACTCACCCCTGGCTCCTCACCAAATGTCTCCATTTGTCATTTGCCATGGCCAGTGCCCCTTGACTCCATTTGACCTGGAGTTACCTGATAGGGATGCTGAAGGCCCCTTCAGAAGACGCCTAACCTCTGTCCACCAGTTGATTGCATCCTTCCAGGAAGCTCACAGTATGGTGGCTGCTCAGATGTTGCATGCACAGGACAAGTATTTAAACAATGCTTGGCAACAGATGTTGGCTACACACACCTTTGTGGCTCCTGGTGACCTGGTGCTCTTGGAGGCTAATCGTGTGCTACCTGAAAAGGAGCAATGCAGGAAACTGCAACCCTTGTGGTTGGGACCTTACCCTGTCCTGAAACCTTCCACTATGGGACTGTAGTTCAAGTCCAGGTGCCTTCCCACTGGAGGCTTAAGACTAACGTGTTTCACCTGGCCCAGCTCAAACTGTATAAACGCAATACCTTGCAGGGACGCCTTTCTGCTCCATTACCATTTGAGCTGGATACTGAGGGGGAGAGGATATATGAAGTGGAGCAGCTGGTGGCTCACAGAGTCAAAGGAAAGGGTAGGACCAAGCAGCTGCAGTTTAAGGTGCACTGGAAAGGAGAGTTAGAGTCTACTGCCACATGGCTGTGGTTGTCTGACTTGACTCACTGCCATGAAGTGGTCCAGGAGTATTGCCAAAAGAAGGGGCTCACTCTTCCTTCTTGGTATACTGAGTTGGTGCAAACCACTGCTCCCCTTCCTATATCTCAGGACTAACGAATGGTTTCTTCGTGCATGCTGTGGGTCCCAGATGGAGGAGGAGTTCACGTACCCCAACTTGGGCCTGGGCGCCACCACGGAGGAAGGGGTCACGGGTATGCATCCAGAAACCCCAACCCCATGAGTTATGTGGAATCCCTGTTTGACAGTATTGTCAGGCGTGACCTTAGGAGGGGTCAGCAGATGGATACCATTAACAAGCTCTTGCATTCAGTGATCTCCAAGCAGGATAAGCTACAGGAGCTTCTTCAGGGGTTGTCCTTGTCCCAGCCCCAGATGGGGAGTGGTGTTAACATAGCTCTCAGCTCCAGCAGCACTCCCATCATTCAGATTCCTCGTCATGTGGTACCTGTCAAGAATGTGGTGGCCTATGTGGATCACAGGAAGTGCATGGGACCTTGTGAGCATTGTGAGACGCTGGCCAAGGCAGTGGCTGCCCTTAACAGGGAGGAGGGGGAAGTGAGCCCTGAGGGTTATGTGGAGGAGGTCTTGTCTCAGTTGCACACCAGCCTGTATGAGATTGGCTCTCCTTTTGTGGGCCACCTGTTGCACAGGATGTTTGCCTTGACTCCAGGACCTGAGATTGACATGAGACCTGCAGAGGGGCAGGATATGTTGACCACCTTGCCTGAGGCTTTGAAAGGAGCCTTCATGCAGTTCCAGCCAGTGAGCATGGGTGAGGTCCTACATGGAGTTGTTGGAGTTTTCAGTGCAGCAGGGAGATTTTGACTTGGCTCCTTCTTCTTCCAGCTCGGTCAATGGGTGCTTCCCTTTGGAGACATCCAACCTTTTCTGCAGCCCAGGGTTGCCTAAGTTCACCATGGAGCTCAAGGTTCGTCTGACCCCATTGAGGGTGTTGGTGCCTTTGACAGGTGCTAAGTGGTCAGTGGTCAAGACCTTTCTCCAGTTCTGGTGGGCGTACAGGTCATGGGTGAGCAGGCACAAGACGTCTTCTACTTGGGTGATGGATCCTGAGAGCCAGTCTGTGGTGCTTCTCTCCTACCCAGGGACATGCCTGCGTTATGTTGCCCAGATGGCAGCAGGGGCTGCAGAGACGTGCATGGTGCTGCAGGTCAGCAGGAACTGGCCAGACTTGGTTCACATGGTGGAGCAGTTTCCCTTGTTTGGGACCAGGGGCAAGGATGGGTGAATGGGGATTGGTATAGCCTGTGAAGAACAGAGCTGTGCAGGAAGAGGATGGGGAAGGATGGGGGAAGAGTATGGAAGGTGCTTTGGATTGTGGTGTGAGGGGGGGATTCCAGGATGGATGATGGGGGGGGGCTCCAGTCCAGTTCTGATGTTCCAGTCCAGAGTTCCAGGTTCCAGGATGCTGAATGGAAGACCTTGTATTATGAGATGTTTATCTGGCTTTATAGTAGATAAGGTAGTGACTTGTTTGCTGTAGAGACCTGTGACTAGATGTTATGAGATAGGAGGCCCTGTTTTCAGGGATGTAAAAACCCATCTGCTTTTCCCAAGAGATGGTGGATTTCTGTTCAATGTTCCTCTGCCTTCAAGAGTTGGCTATTGGACCTGGGAGGTCCAGTTTTGAGGGGGAGATATGTAACAAGCAAAAATGACTTTGTTGTTACATCCTTTGTTTTGTGAATGTTTGGCTTTTATTCGAGGACTTTTGGATCAGTATTGAGAAAGTTATGAGGTTTCTAAGACGACGGTACTTGGAGCTGATACTTTGTCAGCCAACTGATAGGAACCCTCATTGGTCGTGGCCTGATCCACGTAGGGTTGTAGTTTGTTGGCTGATACTACTGATAGGAGCCCTCATTGGTCGTGGCCTGATCCACGTGGGGTTGTAGTTTGTTAGTTGGTACTATTGAGTCTTAAATGCTCCTTTGGGACTTCAGTGCTCACGACAGATTAGGATCTCATGGAAAGATTCTGCCAGGCTGTGTGTGGTGTTGTTCTGTTTTGTGTGACTAGGATGGATACGAAGATCTTGTATAGGATTCCATGGTTCTGATTGGTTCTCTTCAGGCTAAGGTTGGAGCAAGCTCGACAAGCACGTCGATATCAAGGACGTGGGGTCGCCATTGTTGCTACGTTGGTTTTGATTCACCATGGTATAATAAAGCTTGGCTTTGTTGTCCAATCCATAAGAGCCCCTTGGCTATAGACGACCTTCAGTTCCACAGAGGCCGTCTATACACGAGCTTGTCTTTGTGTCTACAAGGGGTTGTGATTCCCTAAATCACGTGCTGTGGAATTTCCATCTCAACGTTGCTCGGATACTTGAAGTTCTGCGACTCAGGAAAGCAACCCAGGTAAAAGATCTTTCATATTGGACTGTGGATGATGTTGATGATCATTTTTAGTCGTTACACGCGGCGTACGCAGTCGCGAACGCCAGGTTCTTATTAACCTGGTGGCTTTTCTCGCGTCTCTGCGAGAGTGGATTCCCGCAGGGTGGGAATTGTTATCCATTTTTACTCATCCTCTGCGCCTCGTCGCGCGTCGGGCGCGCGCAACCTTCGCGACGGGAAGCACACCGGTTTTAATACATACCGGTGCAGGTCCGGCACACACGCCGGATATGGAGGATCCTGAGTTCACCTACGAGTACTGTGATTTCCGGGGCCTCGACTACTGAGTCAGCCAAATTTTATCCAGTGCTCGTCGACATTTTGTCGAATTTTCGGCGGCAATTCGCGGGGGCGGCGGCGACACCAGCGCAGGCGGCAGTTGTGACAATTTTGTACATACTTTTTCTGCTGCTTTGCTAAGGTGTTCTTTGAATAGCTTGTAGTGCAGAATGGCAGACGGGCGCCGTAGCAAAGGTGCCCCAGCCAGTGGGAACAATGGTGGTGCTGGTAGTGGGACCGCTCACGTAGATGACGTGGGGGTTACCGGAGAGATTACCAACATTCATCACAATAATAATAATGCACAAGCTGTTCATGGCTTTGATCTCACCACACAGGGTCTTTTAATTGTTAATCAGCTGCAGCCTGTAACCTCAGACTCCAAGCCTAAGCAGGCTGAAGAGTTTGTGGAAGGATTGGAAGGGTTCCCTAGCTTGTACGGTGGTACAAATTACTATCAAATCTGGATAGGAAGTAGCACTTTTGGCAAGTGTACTGACCAGATTAAGGACCTGACCAGGGAGTGCAAGAAGGCCAATAAGGCCTGGGCACTGTATGTAGCTGAGCTGAAGGAGCTGCTGGAAGACCAACGCAAGAAGGTCGGCATCCATTGGCAAGACAAGTATCAAGGGTGGGAGGTCAAAGGGGATCTCATCCAGAATTTCCTTAACTATTGCAAAATGGTTGAGGAAGGCAGGGCCCACGGTTTCAACGTGGCAGACAACATAGCCCTGACCAACTGGTTGAAGGTCTCTGGGCTGGATAAGGCCACATGTGGATCCCTCAAGGTCATGTGTGCTCCTCACTCCACCCTGAAGGCCTACAAGGTCATCATCAAGCAAGCTCTTGAAGCTGAGGAGCTGTTTGAGGGTGGGGTGCCAGCAGTGAAGGCAACCCAGGCAGGTGGGCGTACCCAGGGGGGCTCCAAATCGTCTGAGGCTGACAGAAGCCAAGGAGGGCGTAGGGGCAACCATAACAAGCGCAAGGGCGATCATTCACCCGACTCTGACAGGAGGTCACACTCCAAGTCGGTGTTCAGGCGGGTGGGTGGTCAGCCCAAGCAGGGCAACGCGTCTGACAACGGGGGCAGTGGCCAGGGCAAGTCAAAGATACAATGCTACCTGTGCAAGGGGTGGGGGCATATCAAGAAGGAGTGTCCCAGCTTCAAGAAGACCCAGGGCCAGGGCAGCAACAAGAATAACAACAACAAAAACAACAACAAAAACAAGTCCCAGGCAGGCCAGCCTTCAAAGGGCAGTCAGCAAGAAGACAACAAGGAGCAGTGACTGTCTGAGGCAACCCCTACACACCTTAATTCACTCAGGGGGGAGGCCAGGTGCTCCAATGCAGATTTTATATCTGGGCAACAAGAGGGTGATCTCCAGGTTCAGGATGGCCCCAGGTCACCTGGAGAGGTACAGGTTCCTATGAAGACGTCCTTGACAGCTGGTGCAGCTGTAAGAATGTCTGACCCCATGCATCCTCGTGCTGGGCACGAGGGTGGACCTCTCATTTTGAGAGAAACCAATGTACAACCACAGAGGGGTGTGAAGGCCTCTGGTGGTATGCATGTGGTCCCTGCTGGCGGTCCAGTTGTTGGGCATGAGCAGGGTGACTCAGGCTCTGAGTCAGAACAGGATGGAAGTCAGCATGGTGATGCTGGACAACCTGACAGCACAGTCCTGACTGTGCCAGGGACTGCTTCCTCTGTGTACCAGGAGTTGGGTGCCCGAATCCACAACATGTTTGGGCATGCCACTTCTCTGTCAAACAACTTTGCCTTCCGTATGGGCAGGGCACCCCTTCTCAAGGCGTGTCAGCAAGCTGCCTCACGGTGTAAGTGCCAGTTGTCCTCCAACAAGCCCAGGAAATCACATGCAAAGCTCTACCTCAGAGCATTGGTGATCTGCAGTGTGATATCCAACACATCAGGGGCATGCAACTGTTGGTGTGCGTGGACAGGTACACAAAATACAAGGTGCTGGAGCATTTACCTTCTATGAAGAACAGGTACTTGCTGGCTGCCCTGCAGAATGTAAGAGCCAAGTTTCCTACCACAAGGATCCAGGTGGACATGCAGTTTCAGCATCTCAAGGGTGATCCTACCCTTCCTGAGTTGCTGGTTACACCTAGGGAGGCTCATGGGCAGCAGGGTGCTATCGAGAGGGCAATCCAGGAGGTCAAGAAATTGATCATCTCTGAAGACTGGGTACCCTTGTCTGCACCTGCACTTGTCAGGAGTGCATGGCTGAGGAACGTGGAGCAGCAGCTGAACAGCAGGGTTAACTTCTACTATGATGGAGTTGCTGTCAGCCCAATGGGTCTATATCATGGCCTGTGCCCACCACATGTGCTGGAGGGCTGGAAACATGCTGCACATGTCACCTTTGCCAAGCTGAGGGAGAAGGACCGGGGTTGGAAGATGCTGGAGCCACAAGTGGGTCAGAAGGTCCTAGCTTGGAAGGAACCTAGCCTTTATGGCAAACGTGGTAGCTGGAGTCCTGGGGTGGTTACCCAGGTTGATGAAGCTAGCCACGCATGCTTGGTCAGCATGGAGGACGAACCAAAGCATGTACACCGGCTGAGTTGGTCATATGTCAAGCCTAACCTGATGAATGAGGGCAGTCAGGCACAAGGCTCACAGGATCTGCAGGATTTTCAGGTCCCAAGTGACATCACTGACGCAACGACCACATCTGTTGCAGGGGAATCTGTCAGCCCTGGCCAGGTTGCAGAGGTACTTGTTGAACAGGCTGCAAGGTCCACAGCTGGGGAGTCAACTGTCAAGCCCAAGGCACTAACCAAGCCCAGGGGGACAAGTTTGGCTGGATTGATTGGGGCTCTACAAAGAGCCAAGAAGCAGCCCAAGGTAGCCAAGCTCAGGTGGCATGGCAATCTGGGGCTGGACACTGCCTTAGAGGTAGACACTAATTCTCAGGTTTCCATCATTGGGACCAGAGCTGCAGCAGGGTACAGCATGACTGAGCCCAGCTATCAGTTTGTGTCTGACTTCAGTGGCGGGGTACACGTGAAGGTACTGGGTGAGGTATCTATTCCTATCCTTGGACAGGACACTGCATTTTGTGTCTTGGAGGGCTATCAAGGACCTGCTCTTCTGGGGCAGAATTTCCTATGCCAGGATGGAGTAGTGATCACGTCCTCTCTCCTGACTAAGGAAGGGGCTGGTCAGGTCCCACTGATTAATTTCAGGACCACTCACCTATCACGTGCAGTAACCAGGTCGGTTAAGCGTGTGCAAGTGTGCCAGGGGCAGGAGCCCTTGGTAGATGACCTCATATTGCCAGCTGCTAGTCATCCAAGCAGTTTGGGCATTGGTCCTCACTCACTTGCTGGACACAGCCCTATCAACTACCAAGGCCTGGTGAAGCTCATGTCCTCTCCCATTATGTGTCCCCAGGTCACACTGGGTCTGATTAAATCTGGGGAGGACTGGATCTCCAAGAAATGCGTGGAACCTGTCAATGACCTGCCTCCTGCACGACGTCTACTCAAGCTCAAGTTTGTCATCAAGATGAAGGAGGTGGACGGGGTCAAGGTACCACATGTCAGGCCAGTGCTGAATGAGTTCAAGGGTACTGGTGAGTGCACTGCTGAGGAGTTGTATACCCCTGGCATGTTGCATGATACTTGGAGGCTGCTGCTGTGTGTATTTCTAGGCCTTCTCAACAAGGGCTTGGACTATGGCTCAGTGGTGGTAGACTTCAAGAGGGCATTTCTGGAGGGTGATGCAGATGTGGCACAGGAAAAGTGGGAGGGCAAGACGCCTTTCTATGTCAGGGTGCCTGCTGTATGGAAAAGGGACATTCACACAGAGTTCCTTAAAATCCTCAAGGGCCTGGAGGGCCTGAGGTCAAGTCCAATAATCTGGAGGGAGACTCTCAACCGTTTCCTGAAGGAGCATTGCAACTTGAAGGTCTCTCCTGTAGACCCCTGTCTGTTTCTGGGGCAATGGGAAGGCCTGCCAGTGTATGCTTCGCTGCACGGGGATGACCTACATCTGATAGCTCCCACGTCGTGGCTTAAGGAGCTATCTCCATCATTAAGTCCAAGTTTCCTCTGGGTAGGGAGCAATGGCAGGTGGAGAATGAGCCTCTCCTGTTTGTGGGCATGGAGGCCACACTGGTGAAGAAGGGGGGGAGTGGCGTATGCTGCTGGTGGGGGGCAATGATTATCAAGAGACCCTCATTAGCAAGCTTCCTCCAGTCATCACACAGGCACTGTGTCCCATGGTGAGGGGCATGGTTGCTTGGGTGGCAGGCATTTCCAGGCCAGACCTTATGGTCATAGCCAGGTTGCCTGATGACATGCTGGTGGAGCTAGGGTCTGCCAAGGTGGCTGATCAGGTCAGGGCTTCATCTGGCATTCTGTTGTCTGCAGTGGATTTATCACAACCCATTTGCATGGAGCTGTATGTGGATAGCTCAATGGACAGCAGGCAGGTCTCCAAGGTCAGGGGCAGGGCTGCAGGGCTCTTTGTGCTCAGACAGGAAGGCCTGGGGAGTTTGGTGAGCTGGTTTAGTCGCCTGCACAAACGGGTGGCTGTCAGCAGTGATGTGGCAGAATGCAGGGCTATTTGTGAAGGCATTCACACAAGCCTTTATCTGAAGGAGTTGCTTCATCAGATGACTTCTAACACTCCTTGGCCACTTCAGGTTACCACTCTTCTAAAAACAGACTCCATGGGGATGGTGCAGTTTGTGCACAGGCAGATGGCCAGAAGTAGGGACTTGGATTATCTCCTTCTTAAAGAGTTGTCCTCCTTGGCCAATATTGAGCATATCCCTGGGGTTGACAATCCTGCTGATGCTTTGACCAAGCTAGTGCAGAAGGCAGCAGTGCAATACAAGGTTCTTCAGTCTCTGATGGACCCATCTCAGCAAGCTGTCTAAGCTGGTGCATGGTTATAGGGCATTGGAGAGCAGATTGTGTGGTAGTGTCAGCATTGTGACTGGCATAATACCTGTATTTTAGTCTGTACTAAGGCTCATGGACCATGGTACACTCACTCTGATTTTATTCAGGATACAGCCAGGTTTTGGCTGGGGTTCATGCTGTTGACTACACAAGGTTGACAGGTCCATTACAGACCATGTATTCTATATTAAAAGAATGTATATTTGTACATACTTCTCACAATGGTCTGGGAACCTTTATTCTGGGGTTTATAGGGCGGGGTTCGATTCCCTGGTATTATGTTTCTACAAGCTGGCCTGTTCAGGTGTTTGCCTGTTCAGACTTCCCTAGTTCCCCAGGGCAGGATTTAATTGTTGCCTATGTGTTTCATTTTGTCATTTGTTTGCTGTGGCAGTTTACCATCTGGCAAGTAGACGGGCGCCGTAAGACGGGCGCCAATAGACCCCTGTTGAGAGAATGACAGGCAAACTATTGTAATACGCCTTACTTTGTCAAGTGGTATTTTAATTGTCATGGATTTATTGTACTTATATTGAATATGTACTGGGTTTTATGGGATTAGTATCTGGGATTAATGTAACTCACCGCCAGAAGGTCATTGTACTGGAGGCTCTACCGAGGTTATGGGATTAATTCCTGGAGAAGACCTCATAGAATTAACCTGTATGTATTTAATTTTGTGTGCTTCTAATATCTGGTGGTACTCTGTAATGCCACTTCCATAGGTTTTCTCCATTTCTCATGAAATGTTTTTTCCTGTGGCAGATCTGTTTCTTTTCCAGTTCCTTAAAAGAAAGGGCTGGGGGAATGGCATTGGCCATTAAAGACATCTGTTCAAGCTTCAAGCTGGAGTGAAGGACATTTCAAGCTACTTCAAGGGTCCCTGGCAGGGGATGTGATCCCTAAAGAAAAGAAGGGATTGGAGTTAACGTAAAGGATTTACGTTAGATGGATAGAGATTGTTACGCTCTTTCCAACGGCACCTTGAACGCCTCATTTGGTTAAGGAACGTAAAAGTTATGACGTTTCCTAGGCTGTGCCGACAGTACCCGGCGCGCCACTGTGGGCGCGTACGGACACAGGATGTACAAGTGTCACTTTGATAGTCCGCAGGACGTTGACAGGACTTGTACAGGACTTGATGGTCAATTGATAGGTAGGCGCACTGTAGCGCGCCAGGACCTATGAGACAATTGATGCTGAGTAGTGTACGGATAGGTCCACAGGACTAGCCGTATGGACAATTGATAGATCTGCGCGCCAAAGGCGTGCCAGAGTCTGTGTAATCAATTGATTGACAGTTCGGCTGTGACAGTGCAGCTGATTACTTGGACGCGTCCCTAACAACCTATATGTGTGACTTGGTCGCACCGGGACGCTAGTTCTTGCGTGCACGTTCTCTGGGCACTGCGACCCTGTCGCCTGTGCTGCGTGCAGTCTTGGAAGTGACGTGACTTACGTCTGTGTTTCCTGTTATTAATAAAGGCAACTTCCTGCAAGAACCATGGCGGAATTCGTGGCATTCTCACGCTCACAACTGATTCCTCACACTCCTAAGAAACGCGGGAGACCGGCTGGGTCGAAAGACACGAAGCCACGGACTCATAATATCGACCCCGCGACAGTGTCCATGTTCCCAAGAAAAGTCCTTATTTTAGGACCAGTTTGAATTAAAAAATATATGTGCAAACATCAAATTTTGACCCTGGCATTTTTACCACTGACAGATAACACACTTTTTGAATTTTGGACAAAAACCTGGGTTCAAATAATTACATTTAGTGCCTGAATGGACCCTGGCCCATGACAGGCCTCAAACCGCGAATTTGGTAAAAATGAGAATTTAGGACCAATAGGACCAATTAGTGTCAACGCATGACCGTGCTATCCACACGGTCCCTTGAGCATCTTACAAGCGCTAGGGGACCCTACGAGGCCTTGGGATGGCGGGGCAGCGTATAACAAGGCCATACCCTGCTGTGGCTGCCTCTATATATACGCGTGCTTAACGGTGTCACAGATGGTGCAGGTAATGCAATATACGGTTGCATGGTTGCTGAGGTTGCCCGGCTTGAACATGGCCCACCCCTTGCGGTAAACTTTCTCTAAGCATATGCCACACCTTCTTTGACATCACGGACATGCTGGCCACCACCCAGCGATGAAAAAACATTGCATTTGCATTGCAACTAACACATAAATGCAGCCAAATCAAGTTACAGAACAACGTTGTGCTAACATGCAACGCTTTGTGAGCGAATTCAGGGTGCATGTAACACGTAAACCATATTGTATATACTGTCTGAGAACACCCTGAACGACTGCAGGCCATAGGGCCATGGTTTATAACTAACACATGAGTAAAACTGCTCTTACGCATGTGTGTTTTAGCTGCAGCGGACGACGAAGATAGAGACGTAAAAAATTGTATGACGTAAACCAACTATGTGTGACAGTTATGTGCACAGAGAGCGTCCCCTCTTTTTAGGCATAGCTTACTGACTCAAAACACCACGACAGCGTTGCCAGTTACACTCATGATCTAGGGCACCCCGGCACGTACCTGCTACTTACGTCGCCTCATTCCAGATGGTTGCAAAAAAGTCGCTGAAATCCGCAGAGAGGTCAGCTTTCCGAGAGCTGAGCGCACCAAAGCTGGCCAACCGGTTCGAAAATGATATAAACCACGCGTGTGCTGCGTTCTAGGTCCAAGAAATACCGAAAGTGAAGACCTATAAGGTGCGCTCGCTGCCCAGCCTGAACGTCCCTAAAACATGGTCGACAATGGAAATCGGGCAAGAATATCACGGCCCAGGCGCTCCCATGTCAAATACTCCGTTTCTAAACTCCAGACTATAATCAAAATCGTCCACAAAAATTTCCTGGCTTGATTCGCACCACCATTGCTAATACACTAACATGTTTGTGCCAAAATCGACCCTCCGCGAGCAGGCGATCTGCGACCCATTTGTGTTGTGCCGCTGTGCTACAGCGCTACATATAAAAACTTGCGCAGAAAATTTCACAGCCTTTAAGCATAACTAACGACCTTTCGTTTTTGCTACTGGGCGCCCGAAATGATAAACGCACGTGAAAACGCCGGCCACGATTGTCAGGTCGCCATATCCACCTCAGATCATTCCCGCACCCACTTTTTCGCTCCAAAATCGGTTATATTTTTGGTCGAGGTACCTACTTTCCCGCCATGATACCCGGTACCCGGGTACGGAATCCGGGTACCATGTGCCGGTACCACGGGTCGGGTACATCATGCCGGGTACGGTCCACATGGGGTACGGTCCATATAGTGACCCCCCCCCCCGGTACCTCGGTTATGGTAAATTGGTCCTTAATTTAGGACAAAGTCCTAAATTAAGGACCGTGGGAGGCTTAACAACAGGCCGACTGCGGCCGTGGGGCAGGCCTAAAAAATCGAAGCTGTAAAATGCGTATATATACGAAAAAATCCGTGGAATCCCGCTCTAGCGGCCGCGGAAGCTATCGAAGTTAACCTAAACAGGGAGTGTCCCACCGACCGTTAGGTCGGTTCCTCTGAAGCGAAGACGCGGCTTCGAATCCCGGTGGAAGCAACTTAAATCGTATTTTTGCAATAAAAACGACGAATTACCATTTTTTGCAATAAACGCTCATTCACATCCAAAATTAATTTCTTTCGCATAGGATATACGAGTCTCATGGTTTCAAGGACAGCGGACGAACTCCGCATGCGACGAGAAGCACAGGCTAGATACCGACAGAAACACCCGGACCGTGCAGCTCTCCAAGTGCATGATGCGCTCGATGGCCAAGAAAGATGCGTGGATGCCTACCGAGAAATGGCTCGAAAAGCACGGGACAAGCTGCGATGAAGTAAAACTGATCCGGAAGAACGCGGACTTGCCCGACAAGGATTGTAAGTCCGCGGACACTCGCCAGGTCTCGCGAGCACCCACGAGCAAGCTGTGGAGCCTCGCCGAGGTCATGGAGACCGCCCAGCAAGTCAGACCGGAGAACCAGCCCGTAGCTACCGTGCAAGGGGACAGGATCGTGAAGACGGCGAAAGGAGCGACGGTGTCGACGATTAAACAGTATGTTGGTCGCGTGGGACAGATCCTTGACGCTCTCGGATGCAGCCGGACAGAGCCAGTTACGTGTCTCCTGGACGTCGATAAAGTCATCGCGACCATCCAGGACATGAAGAAGGGAGACGCGACGGGGGCGAGAACAGCCCGCGCAAATCTCTCGGCGGCCATCAACGGAATCAACAAAATCTTCCCATCGTCTCGCCAGCTCCCGGCAGCTGTTGTCGAGGCCTATAAGAACCAGCAGGCCGTCGAGCAGGAAGGGCGACTGACCATCGACGCTTACGTCAGCGAGAATGTGCCGCCGGCTTACGATTTCAAGACGCTCCAATCGATCCACAGATCCATCGCAGACCCGAACAGCGACGAAAAACTCATGGGGTACATCTACCTCAGCGGGAAGAATCTGCCGCCCACTCGATATAACTACCACGATGTCAAATTCGTGAATGACGAGAGCGAAATAGGACCACACGAGAACGCGTTCATCGTACCCGAGAACCGGTTCATCATTCGACACCACAAGACGGCGAAAGACCTCGGACCGATCGATTTCACCGTCCCGCCGTCGATGAAGGCGTTCCGGGAAATCCTCAAAGTCCGCTCGACGAACGGGAAATGGCTGTTCCCGGCCGGCAGAGGACGGGGACATATCAGCAAATCCGCGTTTGGCGAGCGATACCGCGCGACTTATCACGGGATCCTTAACACTCGGCGGGCGTTCGTCACGGCGTTCGTGAAAAGAGCGACGTCCGCAGAACGGATCAAGCTTGCAAAAGGAATGGCACACTCCCCGGCGATGGCGATCCGGTATGAGCGGAACGATCAACTGGATCCCGCGATGTTGGAGAAAGCAAAAGGAATTGAAGATGAAGACGTTTGATCTGTCGCTATCTGAAAATTGATTGTCACCCTTTTATAACTACGTTATAAAAGTCCCGGGTTTTTCGACCATCGAGAGAGTTGAATTGTATTATTGATTAATAAAATCCATTCGTTCCCGTCAAGAAAAAACCAGTCTCGTTTCGGCAAGAAAATAAAAATCTACACTCTGTAAGCTATAGGTATACAACTTTCATCATGACGACCAAGGTCTACCTGAAGTACAACCCGCGCTGGCTCCCAGCCCAACAAATGGCAATCGACGAGGGAGATAAGCTGGGCCATCCTTTCTTGGTAGCCCTCGACAAGGACGATAAGACAGCCAAGAAGTACACGAGTGTCAGGGATGTCGAACACCTTATGGAGATCCACGAGGAATGTCTCGACCATCCACACATCGACATGAAATGCCTTTATGAGATGGTCAAGGAGGATCACCCCTCGTGGATGCATTTCGACCTCGATGACTTGTACCCCAAAGGAGAGGACATCCCGGACGTGATCCACCATTTCATACGCATTTTCGAGGCTTTTTGCTTCGATGTGCTGGAAAAGAACCCAGACGGTTTCAGGTATAACATCTCGGGATCGCCGAGGGAGAAAGGAGACGACGTGAAAGTGTCATTTCATATAGTGATCAAATACCTGAAAACCACCGACCTGGCCGCGAGACATTATATCATCAATGAGTTTGGCTATTATGTCCGCAGCCACTTCCTCGACCCCGACTCGACCTTCCACACAGCACGACCCCAACGCGGCCTTGCGCATCATCAGCGGGTCGGATGACATCAAGGACCATTTAGTCAACATCTACCCCACAACCGACCAGACAGGCGTCCAGACCGTCGAGATGCCAGAGGGATGGAAGGAGCATTACATGAAAAAGTCCGGAAACGCCGGGAGGAGGACTCCCAATGCGTCCATTTCTATGTGGAAAACCGTTTCCGGGACGTTCGTGGACGCTTCGAAAGTCGCCAGATCAGTCGAGGCCATTGCGCAGGTGTCGCCAGGGTCCAGGTACATGAATACACAGGAACAGTTTTCTGTTATGCGCGGGGGCGTCGTCAAGGTCTCGCGCTTTACATTAGACCCCGGCACCAAATGTCTGATCTGCAAAGAGAACCACAACAGTCCGGGTCACGGGCCGAGGGTCGAGGAGTACAGCGACGGAGAGGTCGCGTACACCTGTTGGGCCGAGAAGCCCCGACAATGCAAGACACATATCAAGATCGCCGACCGATTCGAATACGTGTCCTCCGAGGTCGAGTTTACCGAGGTGTATAACGAGGAGAAAGTGCGCCATTTCGACATGGCGCCGATCGTGCGCGCTGTCCATCCAGACAGTACCGAGAAGCTCACGTACATCATCCAGTCGAACATGGGAACCGGGAAATCCGAGGCGAACCGCGCCATGATCGCGAATGTCCTCGATCACTACAAAGATGCGCGAGTGTTGCTGATGTTCGCCAACATCTCCCTGTCCAGGCAGGAGGAATATATATAGAGCTTTGACATGGCTCTGTATATAGGTTTATAGCTGGGCGTTTGCTTTGGTTTGAGTGATTTCACTCTGCTGTAAGTAATTATATTTTTAATATATATAGCCTTAACAAGGATGTCGTTGATCCAGCCATGAACGGCGGCAGACCGAGGACACGCGCCGAGCTGTTGGCCCATTACCGGTATTTCCTCAATTATCTGAAAAATTCGCGCAAGAGAGGGGATGCCAGCGACTACTGGATCACCCACCCGCGTGTGCTGGTAGTCCTCAACAGCATCTTGCGCCTGCAGGACCGCAGATTCGATGTCGTTATCTTGGACGAGATCGACAGCATCCGTAACGCCCTGTCTAATGCCGTCATGAGGGACCGAGAGAACGTTTTCAAGGCACTAATGGATATCATCACGAACGCCAAAGTATTGATAGCGTCAGACGCCAACATCGAGGCGGGAGTCGTTAACTTCATCAGGTCCCACAGACCGTCCACGGATTTTCACGTCATCAACAACGAATACATCAGACCGACCAATCGAGTGTTACATTTTACGCGCATCGAACCGGGGAGGGGATGCGAGAAGGAATGGATCTACCAGGCGTCTAGACAGGTGAAGAAGCTTCTGGATGCCGGGAAGAGGGTCGTGCTGGTCAGTTCGGAGGCAGGCGGCACGCTCGACAGAGTCCGCGAACAGCTAGGGGACTCTCTCAATGGTGTCAACACGCGCCGATACACCAGCAAGACGCCAAAGGGCGACCTCGACCTGGGAGCGAACGAATCATGGAAAGATGTTCAATACCTCGAGTACTCCCCAACCATATCCGTCGGTGTTTCGTATACCCTCCCCACGTTCGATTCGATGGTCGTTATGGCCCGGAACAGCGACAAGCACGCCCCGTACACCACTACAATCCAGCAGATGCACCGCGTAAGACAGCTGCGAGATGGTGACGTGCATGTTTACTACTTGGACTCGACCACGCCCGCGACAAGGCCATTGGCCGATTTCAAGCTGATCAAGAGCCACACTCGCCAACAAGTCGATGAGATGTTCATGATGATGAAGGGCTTTAAATCCAGCGTCATCAGTTCATGGGGCGAGGACGGGGAGCGCCTTTTCGGCGACACGTCCCCAGCGTATAATTTACTGTGCCGCAACCTAGAGTCGATCGGGGCGTCAAGAAGCTACTATGACGTGCTCATGATAAAGACACTGAAGGAGCGATACGGTTACGTGATAGCAGGAGAAGTCCAGGCTGGCAGGTCGGAAGAGGCGCCGAAGCTGAAGAAAATAGAGAAGGAAGAGTTCGAGCCGCGAATGATCAGCGCTGAGGAATATCGCGAACTCACTGCGAGGGTAGGAGACCGTGACGCGATATTGACAGACGCCGAGTGTAAGCTCTTAGAGATGTATGAACTATGTCATGACCGGTACAAGATATCAGAGGACCTAATAGACGAGGGCCTCATCAAGGAGCTGGCTGATGAAAAGGCTCTAGAGACGTACTACGCCAGGGAGCAGTACTCTCGTGTGACAGAGCTCGGATGGGAGGCGGCAATTGGCGAGGATATCGTTGACAATCGCGCGAGGAAATGTGAGAACGTCTTTGGGCTCGTCAGGAACAAAAAGATCGACCATGCCTCCCGCCTCACACTGGCCAGACAACTACTGGCTGGCAGTGGGATAATGGAGTTCTGCTTAGACGGCAAGAGTGCAGTGTCGATGGCTATCAGTCGCAAGAGACTTACTGAGGCGGTGAACAAACTTGACCGGGACTGGCTGTATAGCTACCAGGGGAGGTTCCGGTCGATGTTCGGATATCAGCGAAGGGGCAAGAACGGACCCGGGTGTCTAAACTTCGAACAGTGTGTCAGGGTCCTCGAATCCATCCTCGAGTCCACTTTGGGCATTTGTATAAGAACCTGGCGCGAGGAGCACGAGAAGGCAAGCGACGCCTATGTCTCTAAAGACTGCATGATCGCATTCTTTGAGAAGTACAAGCCAGAATGGTGGGGGAAACAGGTAGAGATATCGGAAGGGATCAGGCAAGTGAGGGAGTTCAGGATGTCTAGCGATTACCAATTTGTGTCTCGTTAAACGACGGGGGCAAACGGCAGCGATGACTATGCCTGACCAGGGCTTCAACTAGAGATCACTTGCCGGTAATACCCCATAACACGCTTAGACGTTTTTTGAAAGTGGCACATCCTTTAACTGAAACCAGCCACCCCGCTCCTCTCCCGCGAGGACGCAGGACTCGCACGAAAGTTCCGCGAATTTCCAAGCCGAGGGCCGGATTTTCAGCGACCCGGGTGCGCGCTGGCTCGTGAGCTGGATTTCTCGATGTTCCGCGTGTTACTCAACTTTTGCAAGGTTTTTGTATAAAAGTTGAGCAGCACGCGGAACCTTCTCCCCAAGTTCTCAAGCACTCTCACTGCCCGCGATCGGGAAAAACAGAGGTCGTATTTTTCGCGTCGATGTGAATCGCGCGTCCCCACGAAAACTACCCGGGTGCGCGCTGGCTCGTGAGCTGGATTTCTCGATGTTCCGCGTGCTGCCCAACTTTTGCAAGGTTTTGCTATAAAAGTTGGGCAGCACGCGGAACCTTCTCCCCAAGTTCTCAAGCACTCTCACTGCCCGCGATCGGGAAAACAGAGGTCGTATTTTTCGAGTCGATGCGAATCGCGCGTTTCCCACGAACGACCCGGCCGTCCACGGATGTCCCGCGCGTTCCGCGGTTGGTGCGTGGCGTGGGTTGGGCGATGGTTGATGATTCTGTCAGAATAGGCAAAATTGCTCAGATAAGTATAGAACTACCTTCAAAATCTCTGAGCAATTTTGCCTATTCCACACACTCACATGTTGACGCGGTGACAGATGCCAGCATTTCTATGACATCCTAAAGCCCCGCGACCCCTGAGCCGGGGTTGGCAGGGGTCGGGAAGGCGTGGCTGCACCGTGACAGATGCCAGTAGCAAACCAAAAACCCAATATTTTATCACTCAATTTATCACTCAGCCATCACTCAAGAATGGCTCCCCGGTACCCCACACGGCCCCATCACTCAATGAGGGGCTATATATATTAAAATATATAATTACTTGCATCAAAGTGAAGGCACCCAAGTAAACATAACCAATATAAAACCACATGTATACACATACACACAATTATGCATGCGCACGTTTACATTCTCAGTATTACATGCAATACATCGATCGTGTCCACAATGTCCACCGTATAGAGTATAGCCGAGGGTAGGGCAACCTTGGATTATGTAACAACCAAATGTTACATCCAAAGTTTTCCTACTGTTGAATCTTATTATGAGTTCTTTAGGACAATTATTTGAGAAGTTAGGAGGCTTCGACGTCTGATAGATATTGGGCCTGTTGAGATCTGTCGAATCTATTGTTCTACCCTCATTGGTCGTGGCCTGATCCACGTAGGGTACTTTGCATGGTGTTGTTTAGTCAGTCAAAGATTCTCTGCAGTACCGTTGTACCTGGTGGATTTGGTTCCAGGTCCTTGAGATTTCGTATGTGCTGGCTTTGTGTTGTGTGGAGGATTCGGAGGCTAAGATCTTATCTTGAGTGATCCTCACTTTTGATTGGTCCTTCCGGGTTAGGGTTGGATGGATGCTGCGTGCACGATGACTTTTATCCTGTTTGGGGCGGCCGTGCATGTGTGCGTACGTGAGAGCTAAAGCTATGGTGTAATTCAAGGGTTTCCTTGTTTCATCAATCAAACAACCCTTGCCAAAAGTCAACTATAACTTCAACAGATAGTTGACTTGGATATAACTTGTCTGTTGTGTCTAACAAGGGTGGGGACTCATTCCCTTAACTGTTGAAGATCCATCTTCATTGCTTCTCTGGACGTGAAGTTATCTGTCGCGACTCCAACCCAGGTATAAAGATCTTTTCACGCTAATGTTGATACTGAGGCTGTTGCAAACACAACATTTTTAGTCGTTACATTGGTATCGGAGGTTTCTACCTAGGTGTTGGTTGTCTTGACAGTATTAGTTCACGATTAACAATGGAATTCTTGCCAGACCCAGAGAGGGTACGTTATGCTGTGTATTCGGACAGTTCTTAAGAGTGTGACTCATCCTTATGTGACAGTCTTGCTCTGAGAACTGCCTTGAGCCCATAAGTCTCTAACGTTCCCCAGTCCGGCATGCGCGACCCATGGAGTGATGAGTAACCCGGAGACACAACCACCGTTATCAAGTAAGAGAGTTGAAGATGCAACCACATCTTTAGCAGCTCAACGGACGACCGGTGATGAAAGGGTTTCATCATCTACTCCCAGACGTCAACTATTTGGAGATACCACCTTAATGTCTGCTTCCCGCAGATATTCGCTGTCGGTCGGCCCAAAGTTCTCCATCTTGCCCCTCGGTGTGCAACCAGGCGAGCCCTCCCTGCGTGGCATTGGTAGAGGTGTACCACGGTTCTCCAACGTGGGGGACACGCGTTCGCCAGCACCCGAATACGGTTCGGCTATTCGTTTTGGCTACAACACGGTGCCGGGGCGAGACGGCACTCGGCTAGCGGCTGACGAGCTGACAGCGGAGAAAATTCGATTACAACATGAACGTGAGGAAGCTGCGAGAGCTAGAAGTGTGGCGGAAGCGCTGGAGAAGAGTGTGGGTAGGACTATTGCGCGTGTGCAGCAACTTGAGTCGCAAGGGCAGGCGGGCGATGGAGAGTCTGTTTTCGTGGATCAACCGTCTCCAACACTGGGGTGGTTTTACCGGATTAGGATACATTTGCACAGCTTCAAATGTATCCTAAATGCACCATTGGCAAACATGGTTTCTGGACATGGTCGATATCATTCATATGTTTGGCAAGCATGATATGATCATGCTTGCCAAAGATGTTGTCTCTTTTCATATTTCACACATATATTATCGGCCTCGGCGTGCCATGCTTCCACGTTTGTTGTCTCTTTTCATATATTGTAAATATGATCAATAAAATTCCAAACATGACCATGTTGGAGACTTCAAGTGGAGCATCATGATTACTGTTTTCACTATTACGTAACCCATGGTTCATGTTAACATGGCATAATGAGCAATCCTATTGACCCCATGACTAATGGTGAAGTTAATAAAGTTACATCGTGGCACGTCACTATAGCATCAAGTTGCATCATTGTGCATAAAGTAGTTTAGCACTGAGTTGGCATGCCAACACCAGGTACACTAAATAAATTAAAACCAGAATTGATAAACAACCCAGTATCCAAATACAGTATCCATATATATGCAGGTCGTACTACAGGTACAGCCACGGCTGCCACGCGGCTTCTGCAGCGATCACGCTCTTTCTCCTAGACAATTGCTCTACTGGTCCCTACAGGTCGGTCGACTTGGACCATGATGCGTCAAGAACCGTTAATTGACCGACTTAAACAAGATGTTTGTCTACATGCAGCTGTCTGCACCTAACTAACGCGAAACCGCGTGCTACCAAATATAGCGGGAAATGCATGAGTAACACATGTCAACGCACAACCGGTGGAAATCACGCGATACCAACCGCGGCAACAGTGGTGTGAACATAGCGGGCACTGCCATGCAAAAAAGCACCAGCAGCGGCATCAGTAGCAAATTGTAGTAGCGGAACAATAGCCACTACATCAATGCAACAACACATCAGCCCAGCAACACAGCAGCAGCATGACCGTAGCACAGCAGCAGCACAACTGTAGCTCAGCAGCACGGCCGTAATGCAGCAGTGCATCAACACAGCAGCACGGCAGCAGCACGACAGCAATACATCAGCGGCACGGCAGCAATGCAGCAACACATCAGCACAACAGCACAACAGCAGCACGGCAGCAATGCAGCAACAGTAGCATGGCAGCACAGCAGCAGCAGCAGCAGCAGCAGCACATGAGCAGCTCAATGACAACAACCGCTGCTCGCGCTTCAGCAGTCGTCGTCGTCGTCGTCGTCGTCATCGTCATCGGCAAGGATGAGCGCTCGCTTCCGACGCCGGGAGGCGCCTGCGTTGTTGTTCTCCGCCACATCGTCGCTGGGTGGAACCATCTCGCGCAATCGAGCCTCGGCCAGGGTGATATCCGGCGCTTGCAACGCAGGGACGACCACACCGGGGCACCCGCAGATCTGTGCCTCCAGCTCGTGGAGAGGCACACAAGAAACCGCGTCCTCCTCCCAACGGGCACCCCAGTACATGGCTACCATGTCGTTTTGCGTGTCGACAACAGCGACACGACCATGGTACCTGCCGTCCCGGCTTTCGGTGCGACCGTCCGCGGATGTCACACGCTCCGACGCCCAATGACACACGACTTGCCCTACGAGGTTGCGGCTGCCACTCTTGACCTGCAGCCTTATGCCTTCCCAGCATGCCTTCGCCATGCCGACGATGCCCTTCGAGCATTCAGCATCTTGCCACTTCACGACCGGGTGTTCCGCGTCATAGGGCACCTCCTTCAGCGCCTTTAGGCACTCCTTGGTGAGCTTTTTGTTCGCACCCAAGGAGACTGCATGGGGCGGCTGACCTCGCTTGCCCACCACTTGTGTCAAGACGAGGTCTGACGCGGTGATGATCACCGTGTGCGCCGCAGTGGTTGGCGGATGGGGCCATTGCGCAATGTCTGGGTTCCACGGGTGCCACGTGTCACGCAAATGCTTAGCGCGGTATACAAAGAGCTCAATAGAAGGTTGGCCGCCATCCTCCTTCGCAACCACCTCCTTGATGATGCCAAAGAGGACTGGAGTCCACGTGAGCTTCGAGTTGCAGAGAATACCAGCTGAAGGGTGCCAGTATAGAACAGCGGAGCCTTTCTCAACGCCTTGCATGCGCTTCAAGTAAGCGACCTTGGCTGTCATGGCCCTGTCTTCTGCCGCCCATTCCTGCTGTGTGTGGCCATCATGAAGAACTCGGTCTACCAGCGGGGTGACGCGCACCGCCTCTGCGTCGACCAACGCCATGAAGTGCTCTTCTTGCGTCGGTGGTGGTTCAGGCGCTGCATCGTGCTCACGCAGGGCGGAGATGTCCGCGCGAGATGGCCACGGCAAAGGGCGCCACTCCTCAGGCACCTCCTCAGGGGCATGTGGGACTTTTGCGAAAAAGGCCTCGTTTGGCTTGATGGTGTCGGGCGGAAAGTACCACTGCCAGATGCCATGGGGCAACTTCTCGACCCTTGTTTTGATCGACTCCAGCTCCTTCCCCAGAAACTCCATGTTCAATGGTGCGAAGGCTGGGGTGTCCTGCAACATCGGAATGCGGTCTGGATCCACAAGTCGGACGCCAAACAGCGGCCGCCCCTCCGCATCAAACTTGTAAGGCTGTGTCATCGCCTTCCCGCACCGTGGCGCGCCTTCCTGTCGAGTCCCCGCGGGCTGCCACGGCGTCTTTTGGGACTCCGTGGTCCGGTAGGACAACCAGGTCTCTGCGTTGCCCTGTACCTGGAAGAAGACGGCGTGGTGCACCTTCATTGAGCGACCGCGTTTTTCAGGCACCGGCTGTGCCGCTCCGCCGCCCGCCGGCTGCGCCTCCGGCCCGCCGCGCGCCGGCTGCCCCGCCCCGCCGCCCGTCGACTGCCCCGCCCCGCCGCCCGTCGACAGCCCCGCCCCGCCGCCCACGCGCGCCGGCAGCGCCGCTGGCCCCCGCACGCCGACCGCCCTGCCCCGCCGCCCGTCGACTGCCCCGCCCCGCCGCCCGTCGACAGCCCCGCCCCGCCGCATGCCAGCTGCGCCGGCCCGCCGCCCACGCGCGCCGGCAGCGCCGCTGGCCCCCCGCACGCCGACGGCCCTGCCCCGCCGCCCGTCGACTGCCCCGCCCCGCCGCCCGTTGACAGCCCCGCCCCGCCGCCCACGCGCGCCGGCAGCGCCGCTGGCCCCCCGCACGCCGACCGCCCTGCCCCGCCGCCCGTCGACTGCCCCGCCCCGCCGCCCGTCGACAGCCCCGCCCCGGCGCCCACGCGCGCCGGCAGCGCCGCTGGCCCCCGCGCGCCGACTGCCCCGCCACGCCGCCCGTCGACAGCCCCGCCCCGCCGCCCACGCGCGCCGGCAGCGCCGCTGGCCCCCCGCGCGCCGACGGCCCCGCCCCGCCGCCCGTCGACAGCCCCGCCCCGCCGCCCACGCGCGCCGGCAGCACCGCTGGCCCCCCGCACGCCGACTGCCCCGCCCCGCCGCCCGTCGACAGCCCCGCCCCGCCGCCCACGCGCGCCGGCAGCACCGCTGGCCCCCCGCCCGTCGACTGCCCCGCCCCGCCGCCCGTCGACAGCCCCGCCCCGCCGCCCACGCGCGCCGGCAGCGCCGCTGGCCCCCCGCGCGCCGACGGCCCTGCCCCGCCGCCCGTCGACTGCCCCGCCCCGCCGCCCGTCGACAGCCCCGCCCCGCCGCCCACGCGCGCCGGCAGCGCCGCTGGCCCCCCGCACGCCGACCGCCCTGCCCCGCCGCCCGTCGACTGCCCCGCCCCGCCGCCCGTCGACAGCCCCGCCCCGCCGCCCACGCGCGCCGGCAGCGCCGCTGGCCCCCCGCACGCCGACCGCCCCGCCACGCCGCCCGTCGACTGCCCCGCCCCGCCGCCCGTCGACAGCCCCGCCCCGCCGCCCACGCGCGCCGGCAGCGCCGCTGGCCCCCCGCGCGCTGACTGCCCCGCCACGCCGCCCGTCGACAGCCCCGCCCCGCCGCCCACGCGCGCCGGCAGCACCGCTGGCCCCCCGCACGCCGACTGCCCCGCCCCGCCGCCCGTCGACAGCCCCGCCCCGCCGCCCACGCGCGCCGGCAGCACCGCTGGCCCCCCGCACGCCGACGGCCCTGCCCCGCCGCCCGTCGACTGCCCCGCCCCGCCGCCCGTCGACAGCCCCGCCCCGCCGCCCACGCGCGCCGGCAGCACCGCTGGCCCCCCGCACGCCGACGGCCCTGCCCCGCCGCCCGTCGACTGCCCCGCCCCGCCGCCCGTCGACAGCCCCGCCCCGCCGCCCACGCGCGCCGGCAGCGCCGCTGGCCCCCCGCGCGCCGACTGCCCCGCCCCGCCGCCCGCGCGCGCCGGCAGCACCGCTGGCCCGCCGCCCGTCGACGGCCCTGCCCCGCCGCCCGTCGACTGCCCCGCCCCGCCGCGCACCGGCAGCGCCGCCCCGCTGCCCGCTGACTGCCCCGCCCCGCCGCGTGCCGGCTGCGCCGCCGCTGCCGCCCCGCCGCGCACCGATGGCGCCGCCCCTCCGTGCGCCGGCTGCGCCTCGCTGCACGCAGGCTGCACGACATCACCACGCACCCTGGTGACCTTGATAACCTGATCCTCCCTACCGGTCATCCAATCTACTGTGCTGCACCAACCGGCAAACGACTCGCGCTGCAACGGAGTGAGAAAGTTCCTGACATCGTAAGCGACCCCCAATACCTTGACCTCCGTGCCAGCGGGGACGGTCGAGTTGCAGTTCGCAGCTGCACCACTAGGCTGACGGAATGCCTCTTCTATGGCCGCCACCCAGCTCTCCAAAGTTGGGTACTTGTGCACGAAGCTAGGCCCCCCCGCCACAGCGTGTCTCATGTAGGCCACAAGCACGCCGAATTTCTGATCTGGGTCGGCGTGCGTGTGGCCCACGAGCATGCGGTGCATTTCGACGACGTCGAAGAAGCCAACGTGTACGAGCCACCATGCAAACAGTAAGACGGTGTGATTCCGGTTTTCACTCCCACCGTCCAGTTGCAGGCACAAACACCTGGGCATGTGCGGCAGCCCCGCCCTCCTCCATGGCTGGTCCCTCATCAACTGCGCCAGGATGTGCATCAGCATCGTGACGGTGACACTGCCGGAGAGGTTGTCGGTCATGAGGACCCATGCGAGAACGATGAACCACATCGCCTTGTACCCATGGACGGCCGCACAGAAGAGCGAGAACGGCATCATGCCACCTGCATAGCTGCCCCATGAGTCGGGCCCCCCCACCAGCTTCGGCCAGTATGTCTTGGCGTGATCCAGCTTGTCGAGGTTGATCGACAAAATGGCCGTCAACATAGCGGCCACCATCGCGCAGGCAAGCTCGCGCCTCAACCAATAGTTCTGGCGGGTAAACCAGGCCAGAGCGACATGCTGCTTGATTTGGTTGTCGACGTACTGCCGTTGTGCCTCAGTTGAAGCACCGCGGCGCCGCATGCGCAGTTCCACGCAGTCCGCGCAGTGACCGGTGCTCTTGTTGTGCGGGCATACCACCACCTTCGGGCTCCTCTGCCCTGGGAAGTAGTCGCCTTTGCAGTAGGTGCGCCAGATGCGGTAGAATGCGTTGTAGCCTAGCACCTTGGCCCCTTCCCCCGCTTCTGCCACCACGTCTTCAACGTACATGGCGTGCATCTCCTTGATGGACATGACGTCCATGAAGACAACGCCAGCATGAGTCGGGTCATGGTCTGCGATCTGCTGCACCAACTCGTGCATCCACATTGCTGCGTGTTCGCCAACCTCCGAACGCCCCCGAGCATCACGCTCAGGTGGTGCGTGCTCCAGACCAACACCGAAAGTCGCTAGGTCGTTGGGATGCACGGTCAGGAAATACTCTTTCGCCGACACGACCGACGCCACCAGATTGTTCCAAGTCGCCCGGGTAACGCCGGCCATCTTCCGGATGGCAGATGCACAACCGGTGACGGTGTACATGCACCCCGCAATCACCACGTCCACGTGTAAAGGGCCGGTAATGATGTACTTCTTGTAACGGCCACCGTCGGCAGGGGATTCTACCTCGATGTTGCCCACGCCGGCCGACCGGATCACGTCGCAAAGGGAGGCCATGCGCTGCTGGTCCGTTTGGTTGTACAGGTACTCTCGAAAGGCAGTCCACGACCTGGTATCGGTAAGTAAGGTGCCCACCTTCTCGAGGCAATGCTCCCCACAAGTCGGACCGCACTTCCTGGCCTTGGCGATGTCCTTGTCAACGGACTTCAATTTGGAGGCGAGAAGCCGGGCGCCATCTTTCTTCCCACTGCGCTTCGCTCGAGAGGAAGACGTGCCGGGCCCCATTTCCGTGTGAAGCAGGTCGTCGTCAGAGCCGTCAGAATCTACGCCCCAACTAGCTTCAGAACTCGCATCCGAATCCACCAGGTCTGGCACATCCCATTCTTCATCCATGTTAATAGGAAATCTACTGTATTACACCCGGTGGTGCTTGGACAGAAGCAAGAAACCCCGCCCACCGCTCAAATGTGGCGCCCAACAAAGCCCCAAACTGTTTTCTTCAATAAGTCTACTGTTCTACATCCGGTGGTGGATGGACACAAGCAATAAAGGCCCCGCCCACACCTCAGATTTCTTTAGAAAATCTACTGATCTACATTCGATGGCGCCTTCACAGAAGCAGGAAACTCCGCCCACCGGTCAAATGTGACGCCCAACAAAGCCCCAACTGATTTCTTCAAGAAGTATACTGTTTTACAGCCGGTAGTGCTTGGGCAGAAGCACTATAAAAGAGACAACCAGCGCAGGCCAGAAATCGCAGGCCAGAAATCGCAACTATGTAAAGCCCGCCCACACATCGGATTTCTTTACGAAAAACCTGTTTTACATTCGATGGGGTCTTGACAGATTCAAACAAATTATCGTTTCTACCTGCGTGCGACTGCTGCGGCTGAGTGCTGCAACTTGTCTTCACGTCTTCACGTCTTCACGTCTTCACGTCTTCACCGCGTCTTCACCTGTCTTCACCACGTCTTCACGGCTTCACGGCTTCACGTCTTCACGGCTTCACCTGAACACCTGAACTTCACCTGAACTTGCCGTATCGTGTCTTCACGTCTTCACGTCTTCACGTCTTCACGTCTTCACGTCTTCACCGCGTCTTCACCTGTCTTCACCACGTCTTCACGGCTTCACGGCTTCACGTCTTCACGGCTTCACCTGAACACCTGAACTTCACCTGAACTTGCCGTATCGTGTCTTCACGTCTTCACGTCTTCACGTCTTCACGTCTTCACGTCTTCACCGCGTCTTCACCTGTCTTCACCACGTCTTCACGGCTTCACGGCTTCACGTCTTCACGGCTTCACCTGAACACCTGAACTTCACCTGAACTTGCCGTATCGTGTCTTCACGTCTTCACGTCTTCACGTCTTCACGTCTTCACGTCTTCACCGCGTCTTCACCTGTCTTCACCACGTCTTCACGGCTTCACGGCTTCACGTCTTCACGGCTTCACCTGAACACCTGAACTTCACCTGAACTTGCCGTATCGTGTCTTCACGTCTTCACGTCTTCACGTCTTCACGTCTTCACGTCTTCACCGCGTCTTCACCTGTCTTCACCACGTCTTCACGGCTTCACGGCTTCACGTCTTCACGGCTTCACCTGAACACCTGAACTTCACCTGAACTTGCCGTATCGTGTCTTCACGTCTTCACGTCTTCACGTCTTCACGTCTTCACGTCTTCACCGCGTCTTCACCTGTCTTCACCACGGCTTCACGGCTTCACGTCTTCACGTCTTCACGGCTTCACCTGAACACCTGAACTTCACCTGAACTTGCCGTATCGTGTCTTCACGTCTTCACGTCTTCACGTCTTCACGTCTTCACGTCTTCACCACGTCTTCACCTGTCTTCACCACGTCTTCACGGCTTCACGGCTTCACGTCTTCACGGCTTCACCTGAACACCTGAACTTTGCGTATCGTATCTTTGATACATTGCATCATTTGCATGCCTTGGAGCTGCACGTCTTCAAGCAGTGTCACCCAGTTCCCGCTTGATTCAAATGCACTTCGCGCTTGAATTCGTGACTTCGCTCAAGGTGGAAGGTGATGGGCACTAGCCACGGGAACTATGCCCGATGCTGATAGCCGAATCGATGACATGGACGAATTGAGTGATTTGTGTTATGCCGGGGACGATTGTAGAAAATGGGTGCTAGGAAAGAAACCTGGTGCCATGAAAGTAGATTTTTTGGCCGGTGCAAACCACCAATGCGCCGGCCGATGTGGCAAGGTCCTGCACGGCATCTGTACGCATATTTTCAGGCACGCAGACGACGGTGACGGCACGGAATGGCAATGCTCTGACTGCGGCGGCCCTCCACGATGCCAGCCGTGCGCCACGCTCGAGCAGCCAGGGCACACTAGCAACATTAAGCCCACGGAGCCTTCCACTATCAGCCCAGAGTGCCCGGATAATTCGTTTCGCACGCCCGTCACCGAGGATGACCTGAATTTCGATGATGATGTCGGTTGTGATGATGAAGCTGCAATGGCAGAGGATGACTTCCATCATGATGGGGCTGCAAATGCGACAAACGAGAAAGATTCCGCGATGTCTCCTCAGCGTCCTGCCGACGAGCATGGTCATTCAAACCCGGGTTCGGGGCTGGACGCCACTAAGGAGGCTCTGTTCTCTTCCCCTCTACCTGAGGCCGGCGTTCCTGAAAAGCGGGACGATGGCACGCCGGTCCCTACTGCAAGGTCTTTTAGCCGCAGTGGACCGATGGCACTGTCTGTCGTGGAAATTTCTGGCTGGGATACCCTCGGGCTGGTGGTGGGGGGCCTCATCATCGACAAACAGCTGCAAGCGGTGCTGGTCGCCCAAACGACCTACACAACAAAGAAAACATTAAAATCGGCATACACAAATGCGGCACGGGGGAGATCCTCTACCATCAAGATGACAGATGTGGTGTGCATGGTCGTCGATCGTGACCCTGCCACTGGGCACATCCCCGGATTCAAGGTAGTTGACACATTTCCGGAGAGTGCGCGAAACGAGCGTATTGAGCGCACTCTCGCCTGGGCCCAGTCGCACCAAGGTGAGCTGGTGTCCCAGATGACATGGGACTTCCTCGCTGAGGTCCCATGCATCTTGACAACAGGATTTCCTAGGGACCCCGCCCTTGCCTTGTATTCAGGTCCTGCTGCAGTGGCGTGGTCTCCGGCGCCTAGCCGGGGGATGCGAGTGCGTGCCCCCCCGCCCACAGTGAAGCCCCCAGAGGCAGCCACGCCTTTGGTGGACGTCACCAACGCACAACAGCGACCCAAGCGGAACAGCAAAGCCAAGTCCTCCCAGCCGGCAGAGAAACGCCGGCAGCCAGAGCGCACCCAGCCAGAGCGTACCCAGCCGCTGCCGCCGCCGACCCCCGTACTGGTGGGCGTGGAACAGACGATGAGAGAGATGCAACGAGCTATGGAGAACCAAAGCAAGAAGGTTGAAGAGCTTGGTTTGCAGCTGCGTCAAGAGGTGCAGAAACAAGTGGTCCAGCTGGAGCAGCAACTGCAGCAGCAGCAGCAGCAACTGCAGCAGCAACAGCAGCAGCAGCAGCAGCAGCAGCAGCAGCAGCAGCAGCAGCAGCAGCAGCAGCAGCAGCAGCAGCAGCAGCAGCAGCAGCAGCAGCAGCAGCAGCAGCAGCAGCAGCAGCAGCAGCAGCAGCAGCAGTTCCCGCAGCAGCAGCAGCAGTTCCCGCAGCAGCAGCAGCAGTTCCCGCAGCAGCAGCAGCAGTTCCCGCAGCAGCAGCAGCAGTTCCCGCAGCAGCAGCAGCAGTTCCCGCAGCAGCAGCAGCAGTTCCCGCAGCAGCAGCAGCAGTTCCCGCAGCAGCAGCAGCAGTTCCCGCAGCAGCAGCAGCAGTTCCCGCAGCAGCAGCAGCAGTTCCCGCAGCAGCAGCAGCAGTTCCCGCAGCAGCAGCAGCAGTTCCCGCAGCAGCAGCAGCAGTTCCCGCAGCAGCAGCAGCAGTTCCCGCAGCAGCAGCAGCAGTTCCCGCAGCAGCAGCAGCAGTTCCCGCAGCAGCAGCAGCAGTTCCCGCAGCAGCAGCAGCAGTTCCCGCAGCAGCAGCAGCAGCAGTTCCCGCAGCAGCAGCAGCAGTTCCCGCAGGCATCGTCGGCAGTGCTTCATCTACAGCTGGCGTCACCGGCAACACAGCAGTTCCCGCAGGCATCGTCGGGAGCACTTCAGTTACAGCTGGCGTCACCAGCAGCGCTTCAGTTCCCGCAGGCAGCGTCGGCAATGTGGCAGATTCCACAGGCATGGTCGGCACTGCAGCAGTTTTCGCAGGGACCGTCGGCAGCAGAGCAGTTCCCGCAGGGATCATCGGTGGTGCAGCAGTTCTTTGTGAGTCATTCGTGTAGTGTTGAGTGGGTGGGTGGGTGGGTGGGTGGGTGGGGTGGGTGGGTGGGGTGGGGGGTGGGGTGGGGGGTGGGGTGGGGGGGGTGGGGGGGTGGGGGGGATGGGGGGGTTGACTGTGTGACTGCGTGGCTGCTTGGCTGGAAAGGAGGGTGCGTGGCTGCGTGGCTGCGCTGCTGCGTGGCTGCGTGGCTGCGTGGCTGCGTGGCTGGCTGGCTGGGGGGGGTGCCGGGTGCGTGGATGCGTGGATGTGTGGCTGGGTGGGTGCGTCACTGCGTGGCTGGCTGGCTTTGTGGCTGCGTGGGCGGCTGGATGGCCGGGTCAGCGTGGCTGCGTGTTCAATGGGATGCTAATATGTTGTTGCCTTTGGATGCCACAATTCATGGATTCTTTTGTTCACATGCAGGTGCTGCCGTCTTCCCCATCGACGTCGTCAAGACCGATGTCGCCAAGAAGGATGATGCAATCACTCTCGGCCATGTTTAACTCATGTGGGCCTTCATGGCCACACGGGAAATATGATTGAATCAGTTCTTTGACACTGAGTTGGCACTAGACGCAACACCTTTGATGCACATGAGTGCAGGGCGCATGTGTGGAAACCATGCAACCATGGCGATCCCTCAAAAAGTTTGGTTATGTAATAAGTGAGACAATTATTCCGGACGTATGATGGCCCAACGTCCTGTAAGGTTGAGTTGTCTTATTCAATTGGCATATGTTGTCTTATTGATGTTGTCTCATTGCCTTAATGGGTCAATTGTCTTAGTTTATATCATGTATATCTTGGGAAACTCATTGCTTCAATAAAATGCATGTTAGGCGCAATCAACCCCCTCAAACACATCTGAAAACTGCACAGTGCATCAAATGTATCCTAAACAAAAAAATGTATCCTAATCCGGTAAAACCACCCCTGGGTATACGAGGGGTATATGCGGTTGACGCTCCTTTTGTTGATGAAGGGACAGATGCACAGGGGCATGAGCCTCCACGGCTCTCGGTGGCTGCGACATTGTCGGAGAATCAGAATGCACCACACGCCCCAGTGATGGAGCTCACGTCTTTGTATCCTCGTACTGTTCCTTTTCCTAAGGTGGAGTCGGTAGACAAGCTATCGCTGACCAACCTTACCCATCGCAGCTTCGACCATTTCTCCACCAAGTTTCAGGATGTCTTCGCTATACACTTCGCCAACTATGGGCCCAAGGCAGAGGAACGTCTCACGATGGACATCCAGAAGAGAATGGTTAGGCAGCGGATGAGCGACAGTGCCAGCGACCGTTTTGATGAGTTTTTGCGTTCTGTGGCTGGACGTGCGTGTACCGACCTCCCCTCTCTCCTATTGGGCTTTCGCCGGTTTCTGTTACCCCAGGATCAGCTTCGCATGGATCGGGACGCACTGGCTAACTGTACGCAGGCTGGTTTGACGCTGCCACAGTTCGTGGAGCAATTCACCAACCTTAGAGCCAAGATTCCTCAATGCTCTGACGCAGAGGCACTTCACAGACTACTGCATGGCATGGCTCCACACGTGCGACTGGATGTGGACAAGCACTTCTCCCAGTTCGACTACGTGGATTGGCAATGGGACAAGGTGTTGTCTTATGTGCTTACCCTTTGTCGTGTGCCTGCTTTTTCTGTCAAGTGGGAACCTGTGGCCACGCCAGTGCCACCCATCAAGAAGTCCCTGAACCAGCTGGATGACCTCCTGGGGGAACTCAATGCATTGGATCCCACCCAGGGTAACTGTTTTATCTGCAACCAGCCAGGTCACTTTGCACGGGACTGCCCTAGACGGGACCAGTTTCCCCCTGCCACGAGAGGACCTTTTGGCGCCCTGCCATCTCCCAGGCCACCCAACCTTCCTCCTGGCGTTCCTGCTGGCGATCACCGGACAGCCAGGGTTCCAGCCCAACTTCCAGCCCTCTGGGAGGTTCCAGTCCCGCGCTAGGCCCTTCAGCAGACAGGATAAGCGTAGGATGGTGAACGCTCTCATGCAGCTGCTGGCAGATGAGGAGGATGGGGGGACGAGGATGAGCCTCCAGCACCACCTGAGCAGCTTCCACCATCGGGCAGTGGAGCATCCCCAGACCCACCTGAGTCAAAAAACTAGTTGGGTCCCCAGGTCATCCTTCTGTCATGGCCAGGTCTGACCTGCCTGCTGTTGACGTTAGGCCAGTGAACTGTGGGTGCTTCTGACCCTGCTGTCCCTGTGGGTCCTCCTGTACCAGGTCACTTACTCAAGTTTCAGGCTAGGCTCCTCAACGTGCCAGTCCCCTTGGCTCAGCCAGCTTGCTTGTTTATGATTGATTCTGGTGCTGGCAGTAATTATATTGCTGCATCCTTGGTGCAGGAGCTGAAGTTGCCTGTGTTGGCCCACCCCACACCTGTCATGGTGCAGTATTCTGATGGCAGGAGAAGCTGCTCACCTGGCTATGTGCAGCTCATCTTCCAAGTTTGTTCATCCCAGACTTTGGAAGTGACAGCAGATGTCATTCCCCTCACGGCAGCGGATGTGATTTTGGGGATCCCATGGTTGTCTGACACCAATCCTGCTATTTCTTGGCCTGACAGGGTGGTCCAGTTCAAGGATGGGACAGTGTGGGATGCTACCTGTGTGTTGCCAGGGGGGAGAAGAACAGCCACTGAGTGCTGTTCCACACAGACAGCTGTCAATGATGGCAAGGGAGGGGAAGCAGGTGCGAAAGGGGTGGATCAAGAGCCGACTTTGGAGGAGAAACGGGCTGCCCTACTGAAGCATGTGTGGTCTGCCAAGCATACTCTGTCTTATTTGGCCACCTATCCAGTGGAACACATCTTTTTCCTGCATTTGGTGCCTAATGAACCTGAGTCTGCTAGTGATCATTCTGTCAATGCTGTCAGTTCTACTGTCACCACTGAGCAACAACAGCAGCATGATGCCTTGTTGGACAGGTATGGAGCCATCTTTGAGGACAAGATGCCCCAGTATCCTCCTGAGGGACCCATCACACATGTCATCAAGTTGGTAGAGGGTGCTCGTCCTCCTTTGTGCCTATGTACAGGATGGGCCCTGCAGAGATGGCAGAGCTGAAGACCATACTTATTGGCCTGTTGGAGGCTGGTCTGATCCTCCCAGCTAACAGTCCTTTCAGTTCTGGGTGTTTGCTTGTACCCAAGCATGATGGGGGGTGGAGGTTGTGCATTGACCTGAGGGGACTGAACAAGGTGACTGTCAAGTCCAGGTACCCTCTGCCCAGAATTGATGAGTTGCTGGAGAGGACTGCAGGAGCTGCCTTCTTTACCAAGTTTGACCTCAGGCATGCTTTCTGGCAGATCAGGGTGGCTACTGAGGACATCCCCAAGACGGCCTTTTCTACCCCATGGGGACAGTTCCAGTGGACAGTAATGCCCATGGGTGCCTCTAACAGTCCTGCCACTATGCAGATGTTTGTCAATGCCATCTTTGGCCACCTGACTGGAAATGCCCTGCCCCAGATCTCACCTGACCTTCGCAACCCCAGGTTCAAGGACATTGCCCACTTGTGTGACACTACCAGGGTGGTCTTCAGGACTTGTGTGGTCGTCTACCTGGACGACATTCTGGTACACTCTCGTACCTTCAGGGAGCACCTGGAGAACGTGGAGGAGGTCCTTAAGGTGATCCATCAGTATCATCTGTCGGTGAAGAGGTCCAAGGTGGAGTGGGGCCAAGAGGTGAAGTTTCTGGGCTACCAGCTGAGCGCTGCAGGTATGACTCCTGAGGCCAGCAAGGTCTCTGCTGTTTTGGAGTGGCCTGTGTTGAAGTCAGCTCAGGATGTCAGATCCTTTCTGGGCCTGGTGGGCTGGTACCGACGGTTCATTCCCGACATGGCGGCCATCTCTGGTCCCCTGTTAGCCCTGCTCAAGAAGGATGTCCCTTTGAATGGACTGCAGCATGCCAGCAAGCTTTTGATGTGTTGAAGCAGAAGCTTACCACTGCTCCCTTGTTGGTGGGCCCCAACCCAGACTTGCCATACCAGGTCAGGTCTGACGCCTCACAGGGTGCTATTGGTGCAGTACTAATGCAAGATCATGGTAAGGGCCCTCAACCAGTGGAATACATGTCCAGGAGTATGACGTCTGCAGAACGTAACTACCCTGTTCATGAGCAAGAGCTGTTGGGATTGGTGGTGGCCTGTCACAAGTGGGAACACCTACTGAAGGGGGCCCAGTTTTCTGTGGCCAGCAGCGCCAGAGATGGGCAGGGCAACGAGTCTATTACCCTGATGACTGACCACAGGCCCTTGGTACATGTGTTGGAACAGACCCGGATGAGTAAGAGGATGGCTGGATGGATGGAGTTCCTGGGGGGGTTTGGACCTTTCTCTGTGAGGTACATTCCTGGTACGCAGAATGTGGTGCCTGACGCCCTGTCCAGGAGGAGGGATTTGATGGGAAGTTTTCATGAGGACTTGGACATCTGTGCTGCCCTGATTTCTGTGGTAGAGTGTGGAGCCTTGACTAGAGCTCAGGCCAACAACCAGAAGGTTTCTCAACTGTTGACACCACCTGTAGGGAATAACGGTGGTCCCGTGATGCTCATCGACCAGGGCTCTGTCCCAGAGTTGACAGGCGTCCAGGAGGGTGTCCAGTCACTGTCTGACAGTCTTAGGAGAAGTCCTGAAGGTGTGGTGCCCACTCCCACAGAGCAGCCAGGTGAGGGAGGCCCTGCTAGGCGCAGCAGAGGTAGGCCCAGGAAGTGGGTCATGGACCCTGTGTTGGTAGGCCGGTCCAAGGTGTTGGCCTCTCAGGTGATGGCAAGGTCAAAAGGGCCTATAGCTACTACTGTCTCATCCAAGCAGTTGGTGGCTAGCCCTGGGCAGGAAGAGGAGATGCAGATGCAGCCCCTGGGACCTGACAAGGACCTGGTGTTGCCTAACCCTTTAAATATTTCCCTGCTGGACGTCATCAAGGCCTTCACCAAGACGGAGGACATGGCTACTGCAGCTATCCAGAGGGGCAACTTTGGCAATAGACCTGTAGAATACTGGGAGGGCGTTCTGTATGTTCACACTCATGATGCAGAGCACACGGTGACTAGAAAAGTGTATGTGCCTGAGATGGCCATTCCCACAGTGTTACATTGTTTCCATGACGATGTGACTGCGTGTCATCCTGGTTATGCTAAGCTACTGCATGAGGTGCAGCAGAGGTTTTGGTGGCCTGGCCTTTATCAGGATGTTAAGGCCTATGTGGACTCCTGTGACTCCTGCCAGAGAAATAAGGTCAGGAACCAAGCCACGCCCATTTTCCCATGGCTATGCCCATTCCCCTGCGCCCTTGGATCAGTGTGACTATGGATTTTATCTGTGGTCTTCCCATGTCAGATGGTGGCAATGACAGGATCCTTGTGGTCATGGACAGGCTGTCCAGGATGTGCCATCTGATTCCTTGCAATACTCATCTCACCGCTGTACAGTGTGTAGATTTGTTTATGAAGGAGATCTACCGTCTGCACGGCATGCCTAGAGTGATCATCACTGATCAGGACCCCCTTTGGCTGTCAGGGTTTTGGAAGTCATTCTTTGACATCCTAGACACTAAGCTGGCATTCGGTGTGGCATACAGGTGTGCCAGTACTGGGGCGGTGGAGAGGATGAACAGAATTGTCAGGGAGTGTCAAAAGCACTATTGTACACACGACAACAAGGACTGGGACAAGAAGATACCTTTCATAGAGTTCGCAATCAACAACTCTCCTCTGGCTCCTCACCAGATGTCCCCCTTCGTGATCTGCAATGGCCAGTGTCCCTTGACCATTCGACTTGGAACTGCCTGACAGAGACGCTGAAGGCCCTTTCCAGCGACGTCTTGGTTCAGTCCAGCAGTTGTTGGCTTCCTTCCAGGAGGCTCACAGCATTGTGGCTACCCAGCTGTTGAGGACACAGGACAAATACCTGACTACGCCTGGCAGCAAACGGTGGCCAGTCATTCCTTTGTAGCTCCTGGGGACTTGGTGTTGCTGGAAGCCAACAGAGTGCTGCCTGAGAAGGAGCAATGCAGGAAACTGCAACCACTCTGGTTGGGTCCTTACCCAGTGTTGGCAACCTTCCACTATGGTACAGTGGTCCAGGTCCAAGTGCCTTCTCACTGGAAGCTCAGGAATAATATTTTTCACCTAGCCCAGCTGAAGCTGTACAGGCGCAACACCTTACCAGGCAGATTGTCTGCCCCTTTGCCTTATGAATTGGATTCTGAGGGGGAGAAGATCTATGAAGTGGAGCGGTTGTTGGCTCACAGGGTGAAGGGGAAAGGTCGTACCAAACAGTTGCAGTTTAAGGTACACTGGAAGGGAGAGCTAGAGGTGACTGCTACGTGGCTGTGGTTGTCTGATCTCACCAACAGTCACTCTGCTGTACTAGAGTATTGTCAGCGTCATGGTATCACCTTGCCTGAGTGGTATGTCATGGGCTCTGAGCGGTGTGCTCCCCTTCATAGCTCCCAGTGAGCACTGCTAACACCTCTTTTTGGTGTTTTGTGTCTGTGGTTGCCAGCCATGGCCGACTCCCATCCGGAGGGGACACCCAGGCCACCTGCACGAACCCAAGAGGACGTGAGGGCTACGTATGTCTTTCAGCACGACTACGCTGGCCCCAGAGCCCCGGGCCCTTCGATCCAGGAAGACGCTGGGTTTGTGGAAGCCCATTTTCTCAATCTGTTCCAGCGTATGGTACATGATCAGCAACGGCACGAGCAGCGTCACGGGGCCTTGATAACCAGGTTGATTAATGTGGAGGGTCTGGTTACTCAGATGGCAGAACACTTGAGGGCTGGGCACATTCCAACTGTGGGTTCTGCTGTGCCTGCAGTTTCTGAGGCTCCAGTAGCTCAGGAGGCTATCCCCACCCCGGTGGTCTCAGTCCCCTCTCCTACGGAGGCTCCTCCACCCCCTAAGGTGGTGGTACACTTGCCCAGGTCAGCTGTTCCAACAAAACAGGTGGAGCAGTTCTTGGACCACCGTAATTGTGCTCCTGGACAGTGCGAGTGGTGTAAATCCTTGTACACAGCCATGCAGGCATTGGATCAGACAGTGGTGGAGGAGGGTGAACTAGTACCTGAGGGTATGGTAGAGTTGGCCCTTGACTGTCTGCCCCCCAGTCTCTGTGAGATTGGGTCACCTATGGTGGCTTACATTATGCACACCGTCTTTGCAGTGTACCCGTGGCCTTCGTTTGACATGAGGCCGGTGGAGGGCCAGGACTTGATGGAGGCTCTGCCCAGTGACCTGAGACTCGCCTTTGCAGGGCTCAAGCCAGTTGGATATTCCCAGACCTACACTGAGCTACTTGAGCAGGCTGTCAAGCAGGGAGAGTTTGACCTTACCCGTCGTCCAACTGCTCTGTGATGTCTTGTTTTCCACGCAAGGACAGCACAGTCTTTGTGGGGCTGCAGTTACCAAAGTTCCCTAACGAGCTGAGGGCCAGGCTCACACCTTTGAGGGTGCTGGTACCCATCTTGGGCGCCAGGTGGGGGCCTATCAAGGCCTTTCTACAGCTGTGGTGGGCCTATAGCAGCTGGCTATGTCGCCATAAGACTGCCAGTGGCTGGGTCTTCGATCCCCTCCGACAGGCTGTGGTCACTCTGTCCTACCCTGCCCAGTGCAGTAGGTTTTCAGCTGAGTTGGGCAAGGCTGCTGAGACCTGCTTGGATATTCAGGTCAGCAGGAACTGGCCAGATCTGGTGTCCATGGTGGAGCATTTCCCAGTGTTTGGAACGAGGGGAAGGATATGAAGAAGGGGGATTGGTTCACTCTGTGAAGGGTTCCAGGATGGTTGGAGATGGGCTGTGGAGTGAGGTGGGGATCCAGAATGGAGGCGACCAGTTCTGATGTCCAGTCCAGATTTCCAGCAATGACAGTTCTGAGTTCATGGTAGCTTTGCAGTTGTATTATCCAGGCATGGTTGCCTGTGTGTTAGTCACTTGATGACATTTCATCTGTGGGTGAATTTGTCTTATTCAGGGTTGACATGATCAGATGGTACTGAGATAGGAGGCCCTTTGGGGATGTAAAAACCCACTTGCTTGTCCCAAGAGGTGGTGGACTTCCTGTTTAATGTTGTGTTGTTTTGTGGAGGTTGTTGTTTTATTCTTCTTGGCTTCTAGGAACTGGGAGTTCCTGTCTTGAGGGGGAGATATGTAACAACCAAATGTTACATCCAAAGTTTTCCTACTGTTGAATCTTATTATGAGTTCTTTAGGACAATTATTTGAGAAGTTAGGAGGCTTCGACGTCTGATAGATATTGGGCCTGTTGAGATCTGTCGAATCTATTGTTCTACCCTCATTGGTCGTGGCCTGATCCACGTAGGGTACTTTGCATGGTGTTGTTTAGTCAGTCAAAGATTCTCTGCAGTACCGTTGTACCTGGTGGATTTGGTTCCAGGTCCTTGAGATTTCGTATGTGCTGGCTTTGTGTTGTGTGGAGGATTCGGAGGCTAAGATCTTATCTTGAGTGATCCTCACTTTTGATTGGTCCTTCCGGGTTAGGGTTGGATGGATGCTGCGTGCACGATGACTTTTATCCTGTTTGGGGCGGCCGTGCATGTGTGCGTACGTGAGAGCTAAAGCTATGGTGTAATTCAAGGGTTTCCTTGTTTCATCAATCAAACAACCCTTGCCAAAAGTCAACTATAACTTCAACAGATAGTTGACTTGGATATAACTTGTCTGTTGTGTCTAACAAGGGTGGGGACTCATTCCCTTAACTGTTGAAGATCCATCTTCATTGCTTCTCTGGACGTGAAGTTATCTGTCGCGACTCCAACCCAGGTATAAAGATCTTTTCACGCTAATGTTGATACTGAGGCTGTTGCAAACACAACATTTTTAGTCGTTACAGATTATGTCCAAAACAGTGTTAAAAACATGTGGATTGATGGTGGGTGTCTTAAAATGTGTAAAATCAGAGTATTCTGAGTGTGTCCGTACGATAACGTATAATACCGTATTATACCGTATTATACCGTATTATACATTATACTCCACCGTGACCGTATAACGCGTATAACGTACGATTTTACACTGGCCGCCGGGCCGCCGGGTCGGGGACGGCGTGTACCATATCTCAGTACCAAACAAACAAAAGAAATTTAAGTACCCACGTGCCTTGAACGGCTGCAGGACAAACAAACAAACAAAAGGTTTTAATTAAATAATAAAAACCCGGGACTCTAACTGGGTTTTCACACTCGGGTTTTTTTCGGTCGAATTTCCGTTTTGGCCGGAAAAAATTCGACGAAACTTTTTCACACTGGTTTTTTCCGGTCTGAAACGGAAAAACGGGTCATTTCCGTTGATCCACCGTAATACCACTGAATTTGGCAAACTGAAATCAGGTGGAATTCAGTGGTATTGGGTGGTAGACCCCCAAAGGGGTCTACCACCCAATACCACTGGAATTCCACCCCAATTGTGGCCGGGGGGGCGCCGCGCCACAAGTTTTTACTTGTCCGACCCAATAGGATGCGTCCACCTGGACGGTCGAAATTCCCTTCGCATCCGGTTCGCATGCCCAATTCTGAACATGTCTGACCAGCCCACGGGAACAGCCGTAAAAAACTTGCCATTTTTTCGCAGCCCGTACAGCGTGTCAAGCCCGGCGCGTGCACGGCCCTGTTCCGGCGCATACCACTTTTGGCCGAAAGTCCGCCGAATTTCGCCGGAGCGTCCAAACAATTCGACCGAAAAAAACCCGAGTGTGAAAACCCTGTAAGGGCCTAACTGGCTCCCCAACAAACAATCCAGGGTTATTCGTAATGCAAATACGGCAAAAATTGACCCATAAAAACAAACTACCAATGCGGACGGTGTACTTGGCGTGCGATCGATTGCTAGGATACACCCCGTTGTGAACTCACGCGAAGGTATCCGATGATGCAACCGTCCATGTCCCAGTGCCCCGATAGTACCACAGTTACTATATATATCCGGCCCTCTGCCACGATAGATTCTCTGCTGCCCATGTGCGGCGTGGGACACAACAACAACAACAACAACAACAACAACTGTACAGTGTTGTCAGGGAAAAGTCTCCGGAACCAGGCCGGAACTACGGTACGTCACGAATTCCTGGCCACCAGCTAGATATACCAAATTGCAAAGATACGTCAGAATTCAGGCAATCATCAAGCCTCATCAATCAAATCCTGAGGTCGGGTAACGAGCATACCTAGTCAGCGGACAGCCGGACACAAGAACAAGAGCACCACGTGATCGGGGGTCGCGGATAGCTACCGCTCGCGCCCGCCAGCCTGGTTGCCCTTTATACTACTTTTATGTCGGCCCATTTGTTCCGCAAACTCTTCCGGCAAACGTTGTCCGTACCCGAGTAGCGCAAAAATCGGAACGCACAATTTGTTTCCACAAAATCTTTACGCAGATCGCGTCCGTAGGCTTTCTAGCAGCCTGTCACCGCGTAGCGTCCGGCGCCCAAACTCTTCTAAGACGAGTAGCCAAACAAATGCGTGCCAACCGACAATCAGTAAAAGCGTTTCGAGTGCAAACGGCCGTAACCGCGTCGTAACGGTTAATTTTTCCGAGTAGCTAAGCGCCTAAGCCTTGCGTTTCGAGTTGAGCTTGAAATTGGCCTAGGCGTTTGGAACGGACGAGGGAAGTTGGCAAGGAAAACGGCGAGGAGAGGACAGATTCAAGGGGTATTCGGCGGTTGCTAGCAAAAAGTGAGAAATCTGACGGACGGACCTGACACAGCGAACATTTGCTCAGTGAACAAAACGAGTTCAGACGTCAAGAGGACCCACCCCACCATCTTACTAACAAACGGGGCTATATGATAGAGGACCTTCCTTTCTTGTAGAGGACCCACCCCACCATCTTACTAACAAACGGGGCCATATGATAGAGGACCCTCCTTTTGTGTAGAGGACCCACCTTCAAGCGAGAAAGCTGACGGACGGACCTGACGTGCTGACATACCAGGTTTAGTTGCGGTTCGGTTCAGCCACCGGCTTCCCAAAATAGGCCAGCAAACCGTCCGGCACCATGAATTTGCATGGAATCGTGGCGTAATCCATGGAATCACAGGATGTGGCCTGCCGTACAGGTTCGGCTGTCTTGCTAGTGGGCGGGCTGTGTGAGCGGGAGTGTACGGCTGTGCTGGTACTCGCCGTTGAGGCACAAAAAGCCGTTGAGGCACAGAATCTGCCAAGTAGCGGGGGTTCGGGGGCGGAGCCCCCGATCTTGTTGCCCTTTATATTACAATTTTAGACAGCGATTTGTTTGCGCAAACCCTAAAAGCAAACTGTTGCCGCGTGCGAGTAGCGTTCCGCGGCGACCGCGATTGGGGGGTCGACCGTAGGGGTTCCCTTACATGCGTGCCGTTGGCTTGGTTGCGTCCACTGGTTGCGCGGCAAAGTTTGGCCCATTTGTGCCACCATTGCGGCCAAACTTTTGTCAGACAGCGTTTTGGCTGGCGTGCCTAAAGTTGTTTGCCCAAACTCTTGCCAAAAGTGTTGCGCAAACTCTTCCGTATTCGAGTAGCGTGGCCTATTGACCACAGAATTTCGGCATTGCGACCGATTCAAGCGGTATGTGTGCGACAAACGTGGTGGGGTTGTTGCCCGGTTATTGGCCGGGAACTAGCGTCAGTTTGACCACAGAATTGTTGCCCAGTCGCTGCGTGTTGGTTCGTCACTTTGCATGTCGACTGGGTATTTCTTATTCCGGGGCCCAATGGCCGGCGCCGCGCCAGACTCGCCCGCCTTTGGGCTTGCAAGAACCCCGGTTGCTGCCTGGTTTTTGCGTGTCGTGGCGACCGCAGTCGCTGCGTGCCAAAGGACAGCTCGGTAGCGTTGCTTTCAATGATTTCAACAGATTTTAACGGATGCAACGAAGGCACGAAGGGACGAAGACAACGATAGCATGCGGAATGCAGAGAAATCATGCGAACTCGTGAAAGAAGGTCGTTGAATGATGTTGTTTGTGCATTTTGAAAAGTCAGGTGTTGTGGGATTCAATCAACGGCAAGGAAGCGTTTATACTGGCCTTTGAGTCGAAAGTGTGCTGCTTTACGTCAAGATTTCCATAACTATCGGTTTGCGCCACCAGTCTCGCGGGATGCGCGTCCTGCATGGAAGGGGGAAAATTTTTATCAAGGAGACATCTAGCGCAGGCCAGAAATCGGGAGAATTCGGACCCTTTCTTATGCCCCCGGGCGAGGGACGATACCTTTCGTGGTGGGATCTACTTTGTGGTGGGATCATCTTTTGTGGTGGCTCGCGCCTTGACACCTCACAGGCATGCAACGTAGATAACATCATTAAAACTCCGGCGGCGCTGCAGGGCGGCATGGCAAGGGATCTGGCGCTATCTGACGGGAAAGAAGGCATAACCTCACGTTGATAACGTTGCTAAGAAGCGAAACATGTCGGCTGTCGGGGTTTTATCGAGTGGTTTTTGAGTGGTTTGTTGGAAGGTGTTTGCTGCAGGCTGCTCAGTTGTATGTAAATATTGAGGCAATTAAACGTTTCTTAGCACCGGCTTCACTGTGCTTGGAGGCTTCACTGTGCTTGGAGGCTCACCAGCTTGTGTATTTTTAGCAAACGGATGTGTTGGAAAGAAAGTGACATGGGTTGATCTGAGGGGCATACTGCACGGGTGAAACGCATGCAGGTAGGGAGTATCATTGGTAAGGCTGTATGTTATGTGTATACATATCTTGCGTATGCGTAGGTTGCATTATGCGTATGCGTATATTGAATTTGGCCTTGTGGCAAGCTTTGGTTTCTTACCAAAGGGTTGTGCTGGAAAGAAAGGTGACAGGGGTTGATCTCAGGGGCATACTGCATGGGCGAAACTGCACTAGGTACTCCTTACCTGTCCGGTCATTGGTAAGGCACGGTGCGTGCCAGGGGTTGACCTGAGGGGCGTACGGCATGGGTGAAGCTGCATGTACGTATGCCCAATACCTATCATCATTGGTAACGCACTGCGTGACAGGGGTTGATCTAAGGGGCATACTCCATGGGTGAAACTGCATGTAGGTAGAGGGCATCTTTGGTAAAGCAGTATATAATGCCAGGTATACATGGTTGTCTCCTTGATACATATATTTCAGGTTCTTCTTTTCGGGGTTTAATTTCCCTATGTTGCATGCCATTCTCACCCGCCTCTAATATTCTCAATGAATGCATATATTGCTTCCACTCCGGGCGACCAACTTTACTGTAAATTGTCCTACGGTATAACCGGTTGTGATAAATTAATGGATGAATAGATTAATGTCGCGCTCATGGTCCTCCCTGCCTTACCAATGAAATATAAATGCTTCCGTAACGCTCAATAAATGTCACAACTAAACCTAACGCACAAGCAATGATATACGCATACGTAATTTACACGTACCTCCGTCTGAACATCGCACAGTGAACAAAGTGCAAGACGTGTTCGCTGTGTTACCCCAACGGTTACAAATGCTTACGGCCTCAGTCGCACATCTCCGTAGCGCAATGGGAAGGGCAAATGTCTCCAGAATCTCCGATTGGCCGGGAACTAGCGTACGATTTTCACAGATTTTCACTCCAGTTGGTCGCCCGGACTGGAATATTTGCTCGCGTTCAGTGGGCCCTAAATGTGCACACGTTCCGTAGACGGTTGTAGTAGAGTAGGTGACGTGTCCGGCCGGAGACCGGCCACAAACGCCGGACAGGCACAATATTGGTTACTACCGGGGGCCCGGGGGCGAAGCCCCCGTTCTTGTACCATAAATTACAGTCCCATGGCAGCAGGCGGCCTTGTGCACGAGAGACTTCGCACCAGGCTGATAATTTTTAATGAGTGAGTAAGGAGTGAATTTGCTATTGCTGGCGCCTTGAAGGTTCAACATTATAACAAGACCCCATTCTGGGGCAAAGTCGCAACCGATTCTGCTCGGCCGATCTTCCGTGTCCTTGAGTTCGCCTTGGAAGTACCGGCCGCGGCCTGGAATTCCGGCATACACACTGTAATTTTTATTTTGTTTATTTTCATGATTGGGGAAGCGTCGACGGATTATCTGACCTAGCTTAATTTGAGCGGCATTCGATACGTAGTACATGACCTTCTGCGACGTAGTACATGATCTCTTGGAATATGTGTCAAGTCAATTAAATGTGGTCGTACACGTAAAAATAGGCGACTTCAACTAGCCTCAGGCCGGCTAGGCAATTTGCTGGTGATATGCTCTTTGGCTGCTCACAGACCGTGGATTAAGCGACGCAAGTCGCTAGCTGGCGCCAGTCGTTGCATCAAGAAATTCAATCAGCAGATTGGGACGTGGTGTACATGGGGAGCAGTGTGGCCCTTGTCATCGGTTGTTATACGATGTTGGTCTAAGAACGCTTGGCAGGAAAGATGCCTAGACTAAGCAACTCAGGCTATTGCCTTCTATTTCTCACAATTGCCTTGGGTGTGGTGGTCGCTGCTGATTCTAGTGGCTGCCCCCAGCTGATCACCAATGGAACGTGTTTATTTGATGGTAACCGAACTGTTCTGAGAGTAGCCTATGTAGTGATCACCGGGGGCTTTAGTCTCCTGACGTCACCGGCATTCGCCATCGCGGAGTTAGCCTTCCGAGAAGTCGAGGCCAATACCTCACTCCTTCCCAGCATCCATCTTCAGCCAATCTATAGCTTCTACGGGTTGGACGACAGAAAGCCCGTCTTCGAAGCCGTAACCAAGGTGGCAACCACTCCAGGTACGTGTCCCTGGCCGGGTAGCTTATCTTACTCAATGAGCAAAACGTCATTCCCTGACCGGCCCACAACCTGCCTTGGAGATGTTTACGCGCCAGGGGTGCGGAATGTCGAATTTTGAGAATGCGCCTGGTGTAAGCGGTGTTATGTAGAGTAAGTCCATGTCATTGAAAAACTCGCACAGGAGAGGATTCATACGAATCTGTGGAAGGTTACAAGCACAAGTCCGTGTGTGATTGCGCACCTTGCACGTTCACAGTACCATCCCCTGTGTCCTGTGGGGACAAAGAAAGGCGAGCATTTAATGAACGGCGGCCCTTCATCATGCGCGCCATAAAGCTTATGTTGCAGAAATGCAAGGGTGATGGGTCATAGTAATGGGAGCCAGTCATTTTATGACTTCAGTTAGATGGTGAAGGCCATCACAGAGAAGCTTTTCGAGGAGCAGGCCAGATGTTTAGAACGAGGAGTAGCTTGCCTTGCAACAATGTGCGTAGTCACTTGTAATGTAAAGAATATCACAGACGAGCTTGTTTGGACTAGGTCAGGCAGATGTTGAGGAGGAAAGGGAAAGCTTGGCCTGTGGCTGGGGATGTTGTCAATCTGGATTGGCCTTGGCCTCCACATGTGCTTGAAGCTCGTTAAGCAGTTGACTCGGCGTTACGTTGCGATGGCCGCCGGCCCATGGGGAAGAAAACACAACTGGATGGTAGGATTTAGCTAGCAGGCGACTTCCCCCCTCCTCTGACATACTTTCTTTCTCTGTATCTCAAATGGCCGCTCCTGTCACGAGCTTCTCGGCTGCATCGTCAAGACCACCCAGACAGTCCTTTCAAGGCCGTATTCTCGATTCCAGCCACACATGCTCATCTCCTTGAACGGCATGTATGAACAGCAAGGAAGTGATTAGCCTGCAGGTAGTCACTGACATCGGCCAAACAGCCAGGAGCCACTTTATGCCCACACAATGCCAGGTGTGTCCGGCCCTCCCTCCTGTCTGTGTGGCCGATGTCCGTGGGGGTTGGATCGCGTGGGCCGCGCGGGGGCCATCCCCGATGGCGATGGTGGTGCACATGTCTCGCCTGCCTCATGGCCCCTGCCCGTGATGCTGATGCTGTATGCTGTCCGCCGTATGGTCTGCGAAAATGGGGCGCGGTACTCTCCGCACTCGTCACATCCTGTGCGCACACCCCTGCGCCCATGCCATGTCCGGCGCCCTCGCACCTAACTGGTGGCTGCAGCTGTCATGTGTGATGGTTATGCAATTGCTCTTTGTACCCTCTTGTTCCATGGCTTCCATCTTCGCCATCTTTCCAACCCCTTGTACGTTTATAAAATTGTTTGTTTACACCAGCACTTCGTCAGTATGTTCATCGACATCTTTGTCTTCCCCTCCTGTTTTTCCACGTCGTTGCCCGACCTTCCCCTTGGTTGCAGGCCTGGTGGCGCTGATGGGCGCGACGTCCTCGCAGGCATCGGAGATCGTCCAGCTGGTGGCGTCCGCCGGCAATATCCCCCAGATCTCCTCAAACTCAAACTCGGCCACCCTCTCCAACAAGGACGAGTTTCCTACGTTCATGCGCACGACGATTTCATCCATCACCCAAGTGCGCGCGTGCGTGGCGCTCTTGCGCGCGTACAACTGGACCGAGGTGGATATCGTGATCGACCAATCAGACCTCTCGGTGCTTAACCTCAAGACCTTCCTCTCCCTCGCGCAGGACTCTACGCGCGCTGGACAGCCGCTGCGCGCGGGGCTCCAGGTCGTCGTCGACATGAGCACCAACCTCACCGAGGCGGCCGACAGCCTGCTGGGGAGTGAGAACTACATCACGGTCGTGTTCTGCTCCCTGACGCAGTTTGTGCGCCTGTTCAGCTACATGATCGCGCAGGATCCCAGCGGCGCGCAGCACCGGAACTACTTCTTCTTTGCAAATACGTTCATGCTCAGCGAGGCAGCCAGCGGATATTGGGCGAGTCTGGTACGTTGGCAGTGACGATGCGGTCACGTGCGGACGATTGGGACGTGGTCAGGTCAGGTCAGGTCAGATCGGGTCCGGCTGAGTCGGGGCGCGGCGGGGTGGGGCGGGGCGGGGCGGGGCGGGGCGCGGCGGGGTGGGGCGGGGCGGGGCGCGGCAGGGCGCGGCGGGGCGGGGCGGGGCGGGGCGGGGCGGGGCGGGGCGGGGCGGGGCGGGGCGGGGCGGGGCGGGGCGGGGCGGGGCGGGCGGGGCGGGGCGGGGCGGGGCGGGGCGGGGCGGGGCGGGGCGGGGCGGGGCGGGGCGGGGCGGGGCGGGGCGGGGCGGGGCGGGGCGGGGCGGGGCGGGGCAGGGCGGGGCGGGGCGGGGCGGGGCGGGGGGGGCGGGGCGGGGCGGGGCGGGGCGGGGCGGGGCGGGGCGGGGCGGGGCGGGGCGGGGCGGGGCGGGGCGGGGCAGGGCAGGGCAGGGCAGGGCGAATTTTTACTCCGACGCGAATTACATTCTGAATTTTTTCTTTCTTCCTATCCAAATTCATTTCCCAAGAGTTATGAAGGGTGGGAGACGACAAGCTGAATCTGGGCGCTGCCTGCAGGCCCAGCATATTGGTACCCCCGTGCAGGCACATAGGCCCTGCACAGGCCGCACACATTGGAACCCTTACCGTATGCGGCCTTGTTGCTTATGAGCACTTGCGTGGATGGCAGTGAGTCCTAGCATTCCTACCCGTGGTCATCAGGTCTCGGCCGAGACAAATTCCAGCACTGGTTTGATGTGAGGGGTTATCGTCTCTTCTGACTCTTTTGCTGTCAATTGTAGCTGTCCTTTGTCGACCTGAGTTACAGAGCCCTCTTTCTCAGACAGGACTTCCCAGTATAATCTTTCTCTCTTTCTTCAACATCAGTTCAACATCAGTGCCCTCTGTTCTTCACATGACCATTCATCCCTTGCGCATGCACACGATCAGATCTCGCCACGAGGACTGCTTGCCTGCCCGGTAATCAACGGTAGCACTGGAACCACCACATCACCTGGACAGGGGATAGTTAGCCAAGCAGTGCCACATGTTTGTCATGGGACATTCCTTTGGTTGACGACAGAGATAGCCTCACCCTGGCCTCACCCTGGACTCTCCCCTTCATGCATCTAGTCAAGCACGCGATTGCATGCAATCATGGCACCCCTGAATCTGCGCTTCTCCTCCTCAGTGCCACATGGTTGCACTATGGTCAGCGGCCGCCCTTGCATGACAGGTTGTCACCTGCCCGGGCACCATTGCCTACTCACATTTGCCATCTCGTAGTTATGCACTCCCTGCTTGTAGCTTACCGGACACATTTCTCGCTCATGCTTACCCGCTGACACTTGCCTGCTGACGATGCACCCGCCCGTAATTTGCCTTGCAATCCCCTTGTCCTGTTCCCATGCATCGGCGGTGCGGATCCTTGCCATGCAAACCGACACATCCTGCGGCAGCCCGGCATCTTTGCCAGCTTCGGGATGCATCCCAACGTGAGCGTCGACATGTTCTACCGCCACACAACGGGCTTTCTCGGCTTGACCACTGCGGCGGGCAGCAACGAACGCACGGCCCAATTTGAGGCGTATGCGCGCAGCTACAACCGCAGCGAGTTCCCAGGCCAGATTCCAGCGGTGATAGCCGGCAGTAGCCAACTCGTGGTAGACGCGGTCTACACTATTGTGCACGGGCTGCGCCGCGTGCTGGAGGACGCGGCCGCCCGCAACAAGACGCCGTGCGAGACGTTTTACTCGCCCAGTTGGGATGGGATGGTGCTCTACCGGGCCATGCGGAATGCTTCGTTCCTGGGGACCTCGGGCCCCATCTCGTATGACGAAAACGGCGACCGCATCGGCACACTCAACATGGTCAACCTGGTCAACAGCTTCCACCCGAACGGCTCCCTCGCCCGCAGCACCTCTGTGGTGACCCACAGTTGGAATGCTGCCGACGGCACGTTCGTGATGCAGGCACCCACGACGTGGCGCGATGGGAGCATGACCCCGCCAGGCCCTGTCCCGCTCGACCGGGCGCGGGTGCCGCCGAAGCCGCCGACGAGCGAGGGCGATGGCCGCGCGGATGTGAAAGCGTGGGTCCCCCCCGTGGTGATTGGGATTGTGGCGCTGCTGGCGTCAAACGCGCTGTGGATGCTGCGTAGCAAGCAGCAGAAGAAGAAAGTGTGGCTTGTGGACATGGGCGCGATCGAGTGGGGCCCTGTCAAGGCGCTCGACTGCGGGACGAGCATCTCTGACGCGGTCTACCACGGGGTGGACGTTGGCGTGCGCCGCGTGCCCTTATCCCGCACGCTCCTGTCCACTTGCAAGGAGTCCTTCTGCGACGATGCGGAGGCCAACACCAGCCGTGTCATTGTCCGGTCGGCATTTCGCGTCATCGACAAGAGCGCAGTGACCGTCAAGGTGCGCGCCCCCAAGCCCTACTTTGATGATGATGTGGTCCTCGTGTCCCTGTGCATGGAGCCCGGGCGTGTGGTTGGGGAAGCCCTTGGGGAGGAGCCGGGGGCCAGCGCGTCGGAGAGTGTGTTCGGTTCGATTGGCGGGACGGAGTCCCCCCGTGCAAGTTCAGGGGAGAAGGACCCCAGCTGGAAGGATGGCGCGAACCACAAGAGGAGCACTTTGCACAAGGACATCTTCAACCTGAGGGTGAGTGAGCCGCCGTTGCCGCGGGAACAGAAGAAGGCGCTCTTGCGTGGCGCTGAGGCCTTGCTGCATCGCGCAATGGAGATGCACCACCCAAATCTGGAGCGCGTCATTGGGGGCGGCTTGACCAAGTGCGCTGTGTACATCCTGCTCGAGCGGTTGACGGGCGGCAGCTTGCACGCGGCCATGCAGAATCGGACTCTGGACTATGACGTGGGGGCCATGATCGGCATGCTTCTGGACGCGGCGTCGGCGCTCAAGTACCTGCACTCGCAGCGCCCGCCGATCACGCACGGGGACCTCAACCCCAAGTGAGTCGCGTGGAGGCAGGGACTAGGGGCATAGAGCTAGGGGACACAAGCTAGAGCACATGAGCATGGAAGTCGCCAAAGCTTAGCATTTCTACTTCAACCATTGAAACTGCTTGACGTTATCAAGACCAAGTATCAGTAGTCACGTCCTCCGCACTTGCCCACTCCTCAGTGGTGTGAATTCAGATGCGTCTAGTCTTCATAGTTCCATGTGTTTGTCTCGTCGCGCTGCCTTTGCCATTCGTATGGGCCGTGGTTCCGCAGAGTTGGGCTGACTTTCTTACCCCTGTATGCTTCTCATGTTACTGTATCGGATCCCCTCTTGTGCAAGTACCCTCTCCCGTGTTTATCTGTGCAACAATATACCCGGTTCCCTGTGCCTGTCTCATCTTTGTGCCCACCCCCGCAGCACCGTTATCATTATACCACAGGCTTGTTGTGCCCACCCCCGCAGCACCGTTATCATTATACCACAGGCTTGTTGTGCCCACCCCCGCAGCACCGTTATCATTATACCACAGGCTTGTTGTGCCCTCCCCCGCAGCACCGTTATCATTATACCACAGGCTTGTTGTGCCCTCCCCCGCAGCACCGTTGCATCTTTGCCCCTTCATTTCCATGCGGTGGACATGGGTTGTGCCTAACGGTCCCGTCGTGTCATGTATGCTTTAACCAATGAACTTCCTCGTGTCCTGGTGCTTATGACAATGCCGCCCTGCACAATAACCGTGGATGCACCACTCCGCCACGGCCCCTCGTTCCTTTCTCTCGTTCTCGGGCATACACACCCAGGTCACTTTTCCTGGACGACAACATGTCGCTCAAGCTCTCGGTCGTGAGCCCCTTCTGCCTGCTCAACTCCTCGCTGGGTTGCGGCGTGGTCCCTGTGACCCTCGAATATGCTGCCCCGGAGGTGCTCGCGGGCCGCCCAGCCACGCCCGCGTCTGATGTCTTCTCCTTTGGCATGATGCTCTGGGAGTGCTTTGCGCGCGCCGACATCTACGCGGACCTGCCGCTGGAGACGATCGTGGAAGGCGTCATCATGGGCACTGTGCGGCCCAAGCCGGTGGCAAGCATGCCCGTGGAGCTCGAGGGGTTGATGTACGAGTGCCTGAGCCCCTGGCCCCACCGCCGACCCACGTTCGTTGAGATCCACACGCGCCTGTTCTCCGCATTCCAAGCCAAGGGCGGCCAGCAGCGCTTCTCGGCACTCCAGTCGCGGCTCACCGCGCAGCAGGGGCTGATCGACAAGATCATGCCGCCCCATGTTGCCGCGGCGCTGCACCGTGGGGAGACCGTTCCTCCGGAGCGCCACGACTGCGTGACCATCATGTTCAGCGACATCGTAGGCTTCACCTCCCACAGCGCGCAGCTGTTGCCGATCGAGGTCATGCAGATGCTGGACCGGCTGTACACCCAGTTTGACGCGCTCACGACAAAGCACAGCCTGTTCAAGGTGGAGACGATCGGTGACGCGTACATGGTGGTGGGCAACCTGCACCCAAAGGCGGAGGACCACACGGCGCGCATTGTGCGGTTCGCGCAGGACGCCATCGCGGTGCGTGGCGCATGGGGCAAAGTGCAGACAGACATCTTTGCGGCGATCAAGTGCATGTTAGGCAGTGGGGATTCTTGCATCATATGTGTTGTAACCATTATCATGCCGTCTTGCAATGGTGCTCCCTGTCTCACCCCAGCCCCGTATGGTTAGCCCTTTGGTTACCTCACCTATGGATAGCCCTAAAACAGTATAGCCCTTTGGTTACATCACCTATGGATAGCCCTAAAACAGTATAGCCCTTTGGTTACATCACCTGTGGATAGCCCTACAACAGTATAGCCCTTTGGTTACATCACCTGTGGATAGCCCTAAAACAGTATAGCCCTTTGGTTACATCACCTGTGGATAGCCCTACAACAGTATAGCCCTTTGGTTACATCACCTGTGGATAGCCCTACAACAGTATAGCCCTTTGGTTACATCACCTGTGGATAGCCCTACAACAGTATAGCATCAGTCCTTGTTTACAAAGGCCTGTTCATCCGTGTCCGTTGGTGGCATAAGTGGTGACCGTGTGATCCGTGCATCCTTGCGATTTTCATGGACTAGCTGATCAGCGATAGGCCGTCCAGTTGCATGGTGCCGCATATGAGGTGGCGGGGGGTGGATGCAGCGGCTCGTAGTCCTGGGCGGATTGGCGGGTTGTTCTTGGTAAGAATGGATGAATGGGGGAGAGAATGGATGAATGGAAACTGGCAACTGGCAGGTTGCTGCGCTTAGGTGTCGATGGAAAACCCTGTTAGTGCAGCTGTTTGCCGGCTGGCTACTTGCTTGCCGCTCGCTTTGCCGATAATGGGAGCTGCTTCTGCTTGGCCACCTCTCCCAAAGCAGCTGCGTGCCTGCGGCAAAAGGCTTGGCCTCCTAGTGCCATGCGTCTCAGTGCATTGTTTTCCGCTCATTTCGGCATCCAGAGCGATTCCTGCACGCTGCTCACGCCCGCCATGGCAGACATTTGCGGCGCTTGTTGGGTGGCCCCCCCTGCGATCAGATTGTTTGGTGAGATTTTTCAATGCCCCTCCTCCCCTTCCGCCGCCACTTTCTTGTGTGTGCCCATGGCTGCAATTCCTCCCCACTGCCGCTCATGATTCATCGCCCTTTGCCCTTGGACCCTTATCCTGGCATCCGCTCCCCGGGCATGTCCCCACACAGGTGGCCAACACCATCCCCGTCAAATTGGACGACCCCTCCATGGGCACCATCCACATCCGCACGGGCGTGCACACGGGCCCCGTGGTCGCCTCGGTGGTTGGCACGCTCAATCCTCGCTACTGCCTGTTTGGCGACACTGTCAACATGACCAACCGCATCGAGACATCTTCCCAGCCCGACTGCGTGCACCTGTCGCAGGCGGCGGCGGCCGCGCTGCGCAAGCAGGACAGGAGCCTGCGCACCGTCAAGCGCGGCAAGGTGCTGCTCAAGGGCAAGGGCGAGACAGTCACCTACTGGCTAGAGAGCAGCGTGAGGAACCTACCAGAGAATCTGCGCGCGGAGATGGTGATGGCGGGCCTCAGGATGGACAGCTTGGAGATCCGGGAATCGGCGGACACGCGCATGGGAAGGGATGGGGAGGAGGACCGCAGCTCCCACGGCAAGCCCCACAGATCGTCCAGGTCGATGTCAGAGGCCACGGATCTGGTCATCGATGTCAAGGCGTGAGGGCGCAAGGAGTACACAATGGTGGCCCAAGCAGTGCCCTTTCATTCGGCGCAAGTCTGGCGAGAACTTTGGTGAGGGCTCATTCCGGGCTCATTCCGGGCCCCAAGTTAAGTGCAATTCGAACACAACCTGAGGCACACATCTGGGCTGTTTTGGGCGCATATTCTGGCGGGGTTTGGGCGAAATCTAGGCTCAAACTTGGTCGTCAGTTTGTGGAACATGAAGCCGAGTTTGCCCTGCAGGCCATAAAATCCGGTTTGCCCATGTGCCATGTGCATGTCAAGGGCTGAACGTCCTGTTCCAGTCAGCCTGTGTTACATAGGTCACTGACCTGGTCCATGGCCGTTCCACCTGGGAATGTGTGGTAGTCGCCCTTCTTTTTTTAATTGGCAAGGGTGAAGCCCCCACCCTTGCTAGAAAGTTACACTTGCAGACAGCATGCACAATCAGTTTGCTGTTGAAACTGACCGCAAGGAGCTTCTTGCGCTGTCGTTTGTTCTTGGCTTTTTTTTTTTTCTGGTGTGCACCACCAGTAAACACCTTTTCTGTGTTTACTTCAGGATTGCCGTATCAGATGGTTGATTGTCTCCTTTTTGGCCACAGTCTGTAACAGTATTTTCTGACAGCGTGTATACTGTTACATCCAAGTGGACGAAAACTTAGAGTTCAGTGTTCAGTGTAAATGTCTGAGTCCTTTGTACGGCCAAAGTGTAATGATTCCCGGCCTGACTTTACTTTTTGGGACCTATGTGCGGAGTACCCTTTCAATGGTCCTTTGTGTTGGGCCCTGGACGGTAAAGGACAGTACCTTGGAATCTATGTGTAATCTGACTGATGTCAGTTAGGATCTTCTCAGGTTAGGGGTTTAAAGCATATCTAGAGAGAACTTTACCGGTTCGTCTGTGTTCTGATTGGCTGAGACCTGTAGGATTGCGTTGGATTCCTCTGCGTCGAAGGAGACATAAGCTTTGCCTGTTTGTCACCATAGCCATCAAGCGGATACACCCAATTACGAAAAATAACGTGAAGTCAAATTTCCAATAACCAAACATCCTCACTTCAAGCCCTGTTATTGGACAGCCATATCCAGTAGAAGAATCTCAAGATGGAGGAAGGTGAGAATTCCGAGAAGCTTGCGCGTGCTTTTGAGAGAGAAATCCTTGATCGCATGGGCCTTACTGGTGAGATCGAGCTGGCCGCCCACCGCCTTCCCCGCGCGCGGGGTAAAGCAGGGCCGCCCCCGCTCCTTCTCACCTTTAAGACCCCGGCGGACAAGATTTCTTTTCTCAGACGCCGCAAGCGGCTCGAGAAGACTCTCTTCACCCTTGACGACGACTTGACCCTGGCGCAGCAACAACGGCGACGGGAGCTATGGCCGACCTACCTCCAGCTCCGGCAGACCAAGGCGGGGCAGCCGGTGTACTGGAAGGGGGCGGCCATCTACGTCGGCCACAAGCCCTTGCAGGCGACCCCCGCGGCCCCAGCGACTCCAGACGCCCCAGCTTAGGGGAATACAGCAGCAGTAGTGTAGAATAGATAGACCGTGGCCATGTACATGTACGCCTCCTAGAGGCCCTATCCCAGCTAAGCCACGCGCTTTATTTCATCATGTACATGTGTGCCTATGCTGAGCCACACTCCAGATGATGCCTAGCTTTATTTAGTTATGCTGTGCCCATGCAGGGAGTACCTCTCTGCTGAGACGCCATGCCCTAGCTTCTTTGTATAGCTATGCTGATCTTCCCCCCCATGACAGGCTCCCCCTTCGCAGGGCATAGCTTGAAGATCATGGGGATGCACGTGCCCTGGTGCACCTAGAGCAAGGGTCCTTTCCATCCCCACCCTTGCAGGAAGTAGCTTAGGATGTATGATAGGCCATATGCCCCCTCTCAAGGGCTATGTGCTACATATACTCCCAACGGAGTTATGTTACAATTCAATTCAATTCAATATCCAGTAGGGTGATTCCTCGTGTTAAATGCAGCGGGAGAGCAATCGCAGCAGTGGTGCTTACAACTGAACACTCCGGCCCGGCCGCTAGGAACACCAGCCCTGATCACGCGAGGTTGTTTTCAGCTAAACCGTCGATCTAGGTCTCAATGACCGTTAGCCAGCCATGAGTTTTTATGTCCACGGCTACACATATCCACATCCATTCATTTCGACATAATCCTGAACAACTCGACAAACCGGCGGACTAGATCAGTACAATCATTAACAGCAGGCTCGAGCTACCATGGCCGGTCCGGATTTAATTCCAGATTTCTGGCCTTAATTCGCTGGTTAGGCTCTTAATTGATATCCAGTAGAAATTTTTATATTAAGTGAGACAACTATGCCCGGCCAAACAAACCTGGAGAGAAATCTTCCTGACCAAAAGGGGACCATATCTCTCTACCTGAACAGAACAGCTGGTAGAGGACATGGGGGGCCTAGGCCTCTCCGTGCTTTGGAAGAAGATGATGGACAAGGCCAAGTGGGCCCAGGTCGTAGAGGACAACGAGCCCCCCCCCGTGGGGAAGCGCCCGCGCGTGCAAACCCGCAGGAGAAACGCCAGACAGCTCCCCTAGGGTGGCGGGATGTTGTTTAGATAGATGTTGTAGTTAGTGATGTTGTTAGATAGATGTTGTAGGTAGCTGATGTAGATAGATTGGACCGGTAGGACTGTTTGCACCCATCCATCCATCCTTCGGGGTTCATGCTCCGTGACTCCCCAACGGGAGCACGAGTCTAATTAATTATAATTAATTAATTAGTTAATTAATTAATTAATTAATTAATCAATTAATTAATTAATTAATTAATTAATTAATTAGACTCGTGCTCCCGTTGGGGAGTCACGGAGCATTAACCCCGATGAATGGATGGATGGGTGCAAACATTCCTACCGGTCTAATCTATCTACATTGGCTACATACTACATCTATCTAGCAACATTCTAACTACATCATCTATCTAGGCAGCCGCACGCTGCCCTAGGGGGAGCTATCTAGCGTGCCTCCCGTGGGATTGCACACGCGGGCGCTTCCCCACTGGGGGGGGCTCGAATTAATTAATATCTCTCTATAGGACTAGCCAACGTCAGCAGAGAGCCACGAGCCTCGAGCCACGAGCCACGAGGTAGCCATCGGGCTGATGGCGTCCAGAGCTCATAACTTTCACGTTTGGGCACCAAATTCGGCTGTGACTATCACAATTGCTTCGTCTTTCTAATACGCACACGCTGATATAACGATATTCCGAAGCTATTACGCAATATATGACGAGCAAACGCTCCTCGACGCAACGCAGCCTGGCGGCTGCGCTCCGACGGCCATGAAAATACGTCTGCAGCTCCAGCTGCAGCTCCGCCCTAAAGTCCGGCATGCAGGCAGCGGTGACACTAGTCGCGCACTGGTGGTCGCTCCGCACCCTCCCAGGCTTCATGCCTGGCCTTCAGCCTCGCCTGAGCCCAAACGCAGCCGCCCAAACGAACCTAGCTGGTCTGAGTACGACTTTGACGTTGACGGGTTATTTCCCACCTTCGACATCAACAGACCCGGCTTTTTCGACAGGCCACACATCCGGATCCTGGAGCTTTTGTTTTATGGGTCGTACGCCTCCCTCCATGGCCTGTGCCAGCGCCTCCAACGCCACAAACGCTTCGAAGATCCGCAGCCGCAGCCAGTCTGACGGCCAGTTTCAGCCCCGCCCACCTGACCTGTCTTAGTGGCTGGTCGCAACCGCGCCTTCAGCTTGCCGCCCTCTTTTCCATCCTTCAGCGCCGGCTGTTCCGCGGACCTCCAGATGGCAACCCATCCCCTTGATCGAATCCACCCTCCTCCTCCACCTTCACGAAGCCATCTCACAGCGCTCACGTGACGCCTTTAGCTGCAGATGTGGCAGCGCTGTGGGTCGCACGCTGGCTGCTGAGCTCCCCACCATCCCCACCGCCACCGCCACCCTCCTCGCCCTCCACCCCCGCCCCCCCCCCCTCCGCCTCCACCGACTCCATCACCGCCCAGCTCCGCGACATCGACCAGCACCTTAAGGACATTGCCATCGCCATCGAGGTCCTGAAAAACACCGCAGGCCTCACCGCCAAGGCGGTGAAGGACATTGCCGCCAAGCCCGCCCCAGCTGGCCTGGCTGGCGATGCTCCTCCCATCCCGACCTGGGCGGACATGCTTAAGCAACACACCACCTCCACCACCTCCGCCGTCGCAGCCCAGCTTCAACGGCAGACGCTTGACCTCCGCGAGGAGGCCGAGCTCGCCAAGCGCAGCCTCAACGTCATTGTCAAGAATCTCAAGATGGAAGAAGGTGAGAATTCCGAGAAGCTTGCGCGTGCTTTTGAGAGAGAAATTCTTGGTCGCATGGGCCTTACTGGTGAGATCGAGCTGGTCGCCCATGCACCGCCTTTCCCGCGCGCGGGGTAAGGCAGGGGCGCCCCCGCTCCTTCTCACCTTTAAGAACCCGGCGGACAAGATTTCTTTTCTCAGACGCCGCAAGCGGCTCGAGAAGACTCACTTCACCCTTGCCGATGACGACGACTTGACCCTGGCGCAGCAACAACGGCGACGGGAGCTATGGCCGACCTACCTCCAGCTCCGGCAGACCAAGGCGGGGCAGCCGGTGTACTGGAAGGGGGCGGCCATCTATGTCGGCCACAAGCCCTGGCTTGCGACCCCGGCGGCCCCAGCGACTCCAGACGCCCCAGCTTAGGGCCGGAATACAGTGCAGTAGTAGTGTAGAATAGATAGACCGTGGCCATGTACATGTACACCTCCTACAGGCACTATAACAGCTGATTCACGAGCATTTAATTTAGCCATGTACATGTGTGCCTATGATGTGCCACACTCCAGATGATGCCTAGCTTTTTAGTTATGCTGTGCCCATGCAGAGAGCTGCTCTCTGCTGAGATGCCACGCTCTAGCTTTTTGTATAGCCACGATGATCGATCTCCCCCCCCATGACGGGATCCCCGTTAGTTGGGTTTGAACCCGAGACTCTGGGCCGGGGGTGCTGGTGCCCTTGGTGCACCTAGAGCAAGTGTCGTTTACATCCCCACCCTTGCAGGAAGTAGCTTAGAATGTATTATAGGCCATATGCCCCTTCTCTGAGCCAGAGAAGGGGCATATGAGCCTGTAATACATTCTAAGCTACTTCCTGCAAGGGTGGGAATGTAAACAACACTTGCTCTAGGTGCACTAGGGCACCTGCACCACCCAGAGTCTCGGGCAACGCCCAGCCAAGGGGAGCCTGTCATAGGTGGGGATCGAAGATCAGCATATAGCTATACAAGAGCTATACAAGAGCTAGCGTTTTTCCGCGTTTTCCGCGGCCCGGCACTGAACGCAAATGGTTTTCACCTTTGCGGAGTGCCTGATCAGAATACAAGAGCTAGAGCGTGGCATCTCAGCAGAGAGCAGCTCTCTGCATGGGCACGGCATAACTAAATAATCTCTGAGCTATGTGCTACATATACTCCCAACGGAGTTATGTTCCTTATTAATTAATCAATCTCTCTATCGCCGATCCACCGTAGTATATTCTGTTAGGAGTGCCCTATGTACAGACAGCCGAGCTAGAGAACCGACCACACTCAGTAGACTACTCCTGGAGTATACAAGGGGTTTCCCCTGTCTCTCGGTTTCCCCTGTCTCTCAGGAATTGATAAGTCCGTTCTGTCTTAATTAATTAGTTAATCAGTTAATTAAGAACATACCTCCGTAAGATAAAAGTAACACATTTGATACACGAATTAACTAATTGATTAAAAATTAATTAATTAACACGTAACAGCTTTACGTGAGCATAAGTCCTCAGTACAGTCGAGTGGGATGGGATGGGATGGATGAAGCTAGCTATCTAAGACCTAGTTGACACAGGAATCCTGTGGCAAACAAGCAAAATAGGCACGCTGCTACTCAAAGTGAGCCCAGAAAGAAAAAAATAACACCAATAATGATGCAGCTGAGAGTGGAACTATAAGCACTCTACGTGGTCAGTTTCAGCAGCCAACTGGTCTTGCCCGCTGTCTGCAACCATGCACAACTTTCTGGACAGCAAGGATGGGCTGCACTCTTGCCATGAGGAAGAAACCAAAGAAATAAGACAACCACCGAACAGTGCCAGGTGAAATCCAAACCACCCAGGTCAGTAACTAAATATTGACTGACTGGAGCGGGATGCTCAGCCACTGACATGCCGCTCCACTCCACTCCACTCCACTCCACTCCACTCCACTCCACTCCACTCCACTCCACTCCACTCCACTCCACTCCACTCCACTCCACTCCACTCCACTCCACTCCACTCCACTCCACTCCACTCCACTCCACTCCACTCCACTCCACTCCACTCCACTCCACTCCACTCCACCCCCACTGCCCCTCACCTCTCGCCCCCCCAATGCCACCCAAACCCGGCATGTCCTTCAACAAGCGAAGCCCCCAAAACGCCTCAACCCTCCACAAGCAACAAGCTCTACGCCATCCGCCAAGGAAATGTACACTTGCTCCTTCTAGACAAGCTTGCAGATATGAGTGACGCCATAGCAGCTAGCACTCCTGCAGCGCCCCTGGTCACAAGCACACTGCGTTCAACAAAGCGTGACCAAGTTGTGTCCGAATTTGCGCCAAACCTTTGTGCACATCCACGACCATACTTGCGTACCAATCTGCGGGCATCTGCCTCCAAAATTGCACCCAATTTTGCACTTGCAAAATTGCTCAAATTTCGCATCACTTGCACCCAGCTCAAACCCAGTTGGGCCGACAAACTTGGGCCTGAAGCAGCTGCGCCCAAAATGCGCCACCATTGCGTACTCCTTGCGCCCTCATGCCTTGACATCGATAACCAGTTCCACATCCTCTGGGATCAACCTGGATGATCTGCGGGGGTTGCTGTACAAGTTGCTGTCCTCCTCCCCATCCCTACCCATGAGCATGTCCGCCGATTCCCGAATTTCCAAGCTGTCCATCCTGAGGCCCGCCATCACCATCTCCGCGCGCAGATTCTCTGGTAGGTTCCTCACGCTGCTCTCTAGCCAGTAGGTGACTGTCTCGCCCTTGCCCTTGAGCAGCACCTTGCCGCGCTTGACGGTGCGCAGGCTCCCGTCCTGCTTGCGCAGCGCGGCCGCCGCCGCCTGCGACAGGTGCACGCAGTCGGGCTGGGAAGATGTCTCGATGCGGCTGGTCATGTTGACAGTGTCGCCAAACAGGCAGTAGCGAGGGTTGAGCGTGCCGACCACTGAGGCGACCACGGGGCCCGTGTGCACGCCCGCGCGGATGTGGATGGTGCCCATGGAGGGGTCGTCCAATTTGACGGGGATGGTGTTGGCCACCTGTGTGGGGACATGCCCGGGGAGCGGATGCCAGGATAAGGGTCCAAGGGCAAAGGGCGATGAATCGTGAACTACGGCAAGAAGGAACGGTGAGCGGCAGCCGAGAGAAATCGCAGCTACGGGCACATACGAAAATGTGATTGGAGCGGCAAGGGGGGGGAAACGGCCGGTTAATCAGCTGTTCGTCCGCTCTAAAAAGTCTGTACCACTCAATCAACGTTTGTGACACCAATGGATGAGCGCTCCTACGTGCCATGTCCCTGCGTGACATGATAAACAGCGGCCCTGGAAGCAACACAACACAACAGCTCCTCGATGCGGGCAGGTGAGATGGGAAGCCCACGCGATGGGCCCACCACACGCACGTGTGAGATCTAAAATCTCTCCCTAACTTGAAAACCCTTACTTAAATGATGCCGCAGTTGCTGCGTGCATCACAAGCACATCTACAACAAACACCCCCACGAAGTCTGCCCCATGCGCCACGCACCGCGATGGCGTCCTGCGCGAACCGCACAATGCGCGCCGTGTGGTCCTCCGCCTTTGGGTGCAGGTTGCCCACCACCATGTACGCGTCACCGATCGTCTCCACCTTGAACAGGCCGTGCTTTGTCGTGAGAGCGTCAAACTGGGTGTACAGCCGGTCCAGCATCTGCATGACCTCGATCGGCAACAGCTGCGCGCTGTGGGAGGTGAAGCCTACGATGTCGCTGAACATGATGGTCACGCAGTCGTGGCGCTCCGGAGGAACGGTCTCCCCACGGTGCAGCGCCGCGGCAACATGGGGCGGCATGATCTTGTCGATCAGCCCCTGCTGCGCGGTGAGCCGCGACTGGAGTGCCGAGAAGCGCTGCTGGCCGCCCTTGGCTTGGAATGCGGAGAACAGGCGCGCGTGGATCTCAACGAACGTGGGTCGGCGGTGGGGCCAGGGGCTCAGGCACTCGTACATCAACCCCTCGAGCTCCACGGGCATGCTTGCCACCGGCTTGGGCCGCACAGTGCCCATGATGACCCCTTCCACGATCGTCTCCAGCGGCAGGTCCGCGTAGATGTCGGCGCGCGCAAAGCACTCCCAGAGCATCATGCCAAAGGAGAAGACATCAGACGCGGGCGTGGCTGGGCGGCCCGCGAGCACCTCCGGTGCAGCATATTCGAGGGTCAAGGGGACCACGCCGCGACCCAGCGAGGAGTTGAGCAGGCGGAAGGGGCTCACGACCGAGAGCTTCAGGGACATGTTGTCATCCAGGAAGAGTGACCTGGGCAACAACATTAAATAGAGTGTGGAAAAGAAGGACCGCGGCGGCAGGGAGGTGTCACGATGTCAGTTCATATGGTTGCAATTCAAGGCGTGAATGGTCAGAGAACCGCCGAGTTTTGCTACATGAAGTAGACATAATGTGACGTGGCTGTTGGCCACCACCTATGAGGTGTTGGGCACAACTAAAAAGCGAGGGTGTGACTACAAATACTTGGTTCTGATTGCTTGCGATACAGTAATGGGCAAGGCCCATACCTTTGTGATAAGAAAGTCTGTCCAACTTTGCGGAACCACGGCCCATACACATGACGCAGGCAGCAAGGCAAGACAACAGCATGGAACGATGAAGGTAGATACATCGGAATCTACACGACTGAGGAGTGGACAGATGCGGACGAGTCAATGCACGCTGGTGGGGGGTATCGGCTGGTCAACATCAGTGTGTCCGACAAGCATGACCAAACTCTTTTAACTGACTTGCGGCATCAGCGAATGAATAACTGGGCAGGGTGGGTAAGCAGACAAGATTTGTGCATATTTGGAGATATCAATGGGACAACCAGCGTAGGCCAGAAATCCGGAGACTCTGAACCATAGGATCTCGAGCCTGCTGTTATCTTATCCGCGTTTGACAAGTTGTTCAGGACAATGGAAATTAAGGGAGGTGGAAGTGTGTATCCAAAAAGTGTGACCAAACCCTTCAAGGCCGGGGTGCCATACAAAATTCTTGCAAGATTGCAAGAGCAAAAACACAGTACTTATGGTATACTAGTACTGATTGACTGTGTCTAGAAACTCTAATGTTTGACTGTGTCAAATAAAACATATGGCGTGTTTCCCAGCTCCTGTCCTCTGACTCCTACAACCTAGGGCCTCACGGCACTCACTTGGGGTTGAGGTCCCCGTGTGTGATCGGCGGGCGCTGCGAGTGCAGGTACTTGAGCGCCGACGCCGCGTCCAGCAGCATGCCGATCATGGCCCCCGCGTCATAGTCCAGCGTCCGGTTCTGCATGGCCGCGTGCAAGCTGCCACCCGTCAACCGCTCAAGCAGGATGTACACCGCGCCCTTGGTCAAGCCGCCGCCAATCACGCGCTCTAGATTCGGGTGGTGCATTTCCATTGTGCGATGCAGTGATGCCTCCGCGCCACGCAGGAGCGCATTCTTCTGCTCCCGCGGCAACGGCGGCTCGCTCACCCTCGGGTTGGACATGTCCTTGTGCGAGGTGCTTTCCTTGTGGTTCGCGCCGTCCTTCCAGCTGGGGTCCTTCTCCCCTGAACTTGCTCGGGGGGACTCCGTCCCGCCAATCGAACCGAACACACTCTCGGTCGCGCTGCCCCCTGGCTCCTCCCCCAGGGCATCCCCAAGTATCCGGCCGGGCTCCGTGCACAGGGACACGAGCACCTCATCATCATCAAAGTAGGGCTTGGGAGCGCGCACCTTGACGGTCGTCGTACTCTTGTCGATGACGCGAAATGCCGATCGGACAAAAACGCGGCCGGTGTTGGCCTCCGCATCGTCGCAGAAGGACTCCTTGCACGTGGACAGGAGCGTGCGGGATAAGGGCACGCGGCGCACGCCAACGTCCACCCCGTGGTAGACCGCGTCAGAGATGCTCGTCCCGCAGTCGAGCGCCTTGACAGGGCCCCACTCGATCGCGCGCATGTCCACGCGCCACACTTTCTTCTTCTGCCGCTTGCTACGCAGCATCCACAGCGCATTCAACACTAGCAGCGCCACAATCCCAATCACCACCGGGGGGACCCATGCTTTCACGTCCGCGCGGCCATCGCCGTCATTTGTCGTCGTCGTGGTCGGCACCCGCGCCCGGTCAAGTGGGACAGGGCCCGGCGGGGTCGTGCTCCCGTCGCGCCACGTCGTGGGTGCCTGAATCACAAACGTGCCGTCGGAAGCATTCCAACTGTGGGTCACCACAGAGGTGCTGCGGGCGAGGGAGCCGTTCGGGTGGAAGCTGTTGACCAGGTTGATCATGTTGAGTGTGCCGATGCGGTCGCCGTTTTCCTCATACGAGATGGGGCCCGAGGTCCCCAGGAACGAAGCATTCCGCATGGCCCAGTAGAGCACCGTCCCATCCCAACTGGGCGAGTAAAACGTCTCGCACGCCGTCTTGTTGCGGGCGGCCGCGTCCTCCAGCACGCGGCGCAGCCCGTGCACAATAGTGTAGACCGCGTCTACCACGAGTTGGCTACTGCCAGATATCACCGCCGGAATCTGGCCTGGGAACTCGCTGCGGTTGTAGCTGCGCGCATAAGCCTCAAATTGGGCCGTGCGTTCGTTCCTGCCGGCAGGGTTGGTCACACCCAGCAGGCCGGACGCATGGCGGTAGAACATGTCGACGCTCACGTTGGGGTGCATCTCGTAGCCGGCAAAGATGCCGGGCTGCCGAGGATGTCGGTTTGCATGGCAAGGATCCGCACGGCCGATGCATGGGAACAGGACAAGGGGATTGCAAGGAAAAGGATGATCAGGTAAATTGTCAGCAGGCAAGTCAACCATCAATGTGTGAGCAGCTATCTGGCTAGTGTGCTACACTATCATGTTAGTAGTATTACCACTATGTTAACTGTCAACTATCATGTCAGTAGTACTACTGTTACTACTATGTTAACTGTCACCTATCATGTTCGTAGTATTACTACTATGTTAACTGCCAACTATCATGTTAGTAGTATCAGTACGATGTTAACTGCCAACTATCATGTAAGTAGTACTACTATTACTACAATGTCAACTGTCAACTATCATGTTAGTAGTACTACTATTACTACTATGTTAACTGTCAACTATCATGTTAGTAGTACTACTATTACTACTATGTTATAACTGACAGCGCTATTATACGGCGCTATTATGTTAACTGCTATGACAATATATCTTCTCAAGGCTTAGATCAGTTTGCCAGCAGCAAAATGAGCCGAGACAAAAAGGTGGTCTGAGTGCATGCTTATGCTAGCAGGCATGTGGCAGCGGGCATGCATGAGTGTGCATGTGTGCATGCGAAAGGATGAGCAATATGCGCGGAAAGCTACAGCCAATCAAGCGTGAGCCGTCAAGTGTGCAGTCAGGCGCGACCAGGCAACGGTTTGCACGGGCAGGTGGCAACCGGGGATGCAAGCGCGGCTGATGGCCCTCCTGCCAGCCTGATGGCACTAAACATGGGATTGGAGCCGCTATGGGGGTGTCAATGCAAGGGCCACGATTAAGTGCGTGCAATGCCGGGCTGGTCCAGACGCATGAGGGGAAGAGGCAAAGGTGAGGCCAGGGTCAGGCTGCTCCCTGCGGATGTTGCCAGCTGAGGAGGTTCCTGTACTACTGTTGACTACAGGGGCAGGCGAGCAACCCTCGTGGGACCATCTGGCCATGTTTGTGCATGCTCAAGGGATAAAAGCTTACAAGAACTGTAAAGAAACGAACGTACAACACACAGATGTCAAAGACAGAGAGAAAGACAGTGCTAGAACTCGAGAGTGCCAACTAGCGCTGGTGCCAAGCCAGAGCTAGAATTCGTCTCAGCCCAGGCCTGATGTCCACGGGAAGCAATGCTAGGACTCACTGCCATCCAATTAAGTGCTCATAAGCAACAAGGCCGCATAAGGTGACAGTCACCATGTGTGCGTCCTGTGCAGGGCCAATAAGCGTACACGAGTCATGATGGTACCACATACATGCCGGGCCAATGTGTAACACCCAGATACAGCCGGTGGTTCCTAAGACTCTTGGAAAAAGAAATTTGGATACAAGTTCTTACTTAGAAACTTGGAAAAAGGTTGGGATAAAAAATGCCCACAGATGCGGGGCAGTGGAGAAGCGGAATCCGTGCACATGATTCCTCCCAAATATGAACCCAACCCACCCCGACCCGACCCGACCCGACTCGACTCGACCCCACCTGATCTGGACTGGCCCGCCTCGCCCCGCCCCGCCCCAGCCCAAGCAGACCCCACCTGCCCCGACCCGACCCAACCCGACCTGACCACATCCCACTGGTCCTCACGCCACACGTCACCGAATCATCGCCGCCCACGTACCAGATTCGCGCCGAGCACGGCGGGTGCCTCGCTGAGGATGAATGCCCCCGCAAAGAAGAAAAAGTTCCGGTGCTGCGCGCCGCTGGGATCCTGCGCGATCATGTAGCTGAGGAGGCGCACAAACTGCGGGATGGAGCAGAACACGACCGTGATGTAGTTCTCACTCGCCAGCAGGCTCTCGGCTGCCCCTGTGACGTTGCTGCCCGTGTCGACGACGACCTGGAGCCCCGCGCGCAGCGGGTGTCCTCCGCGCGTGGAGTCCTGTGCGAGTTCGAGGAAGGTCTTGAGGTTGAGCACTGAGAGGTCTGATTGGTCCACCACGATGTTTACCTCGGTCCAGTTGTACGCGCGCAGGAGCGCCACGCACGCGCGCAGCTGGGTGCGAGACGATATCGTCGTGCGCATGAACGTAGGAAACTCGTCCTTATTGGACAGCGAGGCCGAGCTGGCGGTTGTGGAGATCTGGGGGATATTGCCGGCGGACGCCACCAGCTGGACGATCTCCGATGCCTGCGAGGACGTCGCGCCCATCAGCGCCACCAGGCCTGCAAGCAAGGGGAAGGTCGGGCAACGACGAGGAAAAAGAGGAGGGGAAGCACAAGATGTGGTTGTACATGTCGTCAAAAGTGCTGGGAGAAGTGACCATTGTTAATGATTATACCGGAGCGGAACAGCTGTATGTGTGGCTGCCTGCCCGGCTGGTATATCTGCATCAACTTAACTTGTGTTTCCGTGCTACATTGCGTCGCCAAAGTTTTCGGCGAACGCAACTTGACGCGAAAATGACCCAATCTTAAGGGATTGTTAGGCACCTAACTCCCCGGGGGAAGAGGTCATCTAGGCCATTTAAGTCAGCAAAAGATGAACCATATGACGCAGAGTTGCCATTAACTGCCGATGAATGCTTACTACTGCACCAACAGCTTACTAAGTTTAGTCAGGAAGTGAGCGTGGGTTACACCACTATTTAGGGGCTACAGCCGACTGGGACCCAAGCCCTGCTGTGATGTATCCACACTTGCCGTTGTAGTCAGTCGATCTACAAGTGGCACAATCAATCCCTCTCCCCCCCCCCCTTGGCGAGTTTACATGGACACGAGCTGTTTGAATACATAATACATGACTACTGTAGCCCATCAATGATAGACGCAGGCTAATCACTTCCTTGCTGTTCATACATGTCGTTGAAGGAGATGAGCATGTGTGGCTGGAAATGAGAATACGGCCTTGAAAGGACTGTCTGGGTGGATTGACCATGCAGCCGAGTAGCTTGTGACAGGAGTGATCAGTTGACATGCAAAAATATGTCAGAGGGGGGATCGCCTGCTAGCTGAATCCTACCATCGAGTTGCGTTCTCTTCCTGTGGGCGGCAACCACAACTTAACGCGGAACCGACTGCTTAACGAGGTTCAAGCACACGTGGAGGCCAGGGCCGATGCCGGTTGATGCATGACACCCCCAGTGGCGGGCCAAGCTCTCCCTTTCCTCCTCAACATCTGCCTGACCTAGTCCAAACAAGCTTCTCTGAGATGTTCTTTATTAAATTACAAGTGACTACGCACGTGGTTGCAGGGCAAGCTGATCCTTTCCCTCAACATCTGGCATAGTCCTTAAAAGGCTTCTCTGCAATGGCCTTCACCGTTCAACTGAAACGATTGGCTTCCGTTAGTTGAGCTCATTACCCTTGCATTTCTGAACAAAACAGTCACTGGCGGCCTGGTACGCATGATCAAAGGGCGTCGTTCATGACATGCTCACCTCTCTTTGTCCTCATGCACAGCAGACAGGGAAGCATGCACAGTGCTCAATCACACACAGACTTCTGCATCCAAACTTCCACAGATTTTTACAAATCCTTTTCTGTGCGAGTTTTCACAAAAAGACATGGACAAACTCTAGCACAAGGCTCATGCTCGAAATCCGGCACTCCTGGCGCTTTGACATCTCCCCGGAAGGTTCGAGCCGGTCAGGGAACGACATTTTGCTCACTGAGTGAGATTAGCTACTTGGTCGGCGGTACGTACCTGGAGTGGTTGCCACCTTGGTAACGGCTTCAAATACGGGCTTTCTGTCGTCCTTGTCGTAAAAGCTGTAGATTGGCTGGAGACGGATGCTGGGAAGGAGTGAGCGATTGGCCTCGACTTCTCGGAAGGCTAACTCCGCGATGGCGAATGCCGGTGACGTCAGGACAGAAGGCCCCCCGCCGACCACGACGTAGGCTACATTCAGAACAGTCCGGTTACCATCAAATAAACACGTTCCATTGGTCTGCGCCTGGGGGCAGCCAGAATCAATAGCGACCACCGCACCCAAGGCAATGGCGAGAAATAGAAGGCAATAGCCTGAGGTGCTAACTCTACGCATCGTTGCTGCCAAGCTTTGTTAGACCGACATCGTACAACTCACAAGCACCACACCAATCTGCTGATCGAAATCCTTGATGCAGCGACTGGCGCCTGTCGCTTTAATGCCAAGAATGCGAAGCCGTTTGTGGGTAGCTAAAGGGGCGTATATCGCCAGCAAAATGGATGCGCCGGGTTAATTGAAGTCACCTATCTTTATGTGTTACATCCACACTTGTCTCAAACCCAAGGGAAGCCGAAAATTTACGTGAAAAAACGTAGATCGATAGGTCACATAAGCCGCCGACGCTCCCTCAATCGTTATCGATTGTACGCTCAACATGGACATTACAGTCTGTACAGGTGCCCCATTGACCATTACACCAGCGGTGCATTTTCCAGCATTTTCCGGGGAAATGCGTGTATTTATTCAGTTTATTCCATAATACGGCGGTGCAGTTCATATGAAACTATACCCCGTAACCGTGCAGAATCTGTTGCGATGGGGGTTCCAGAAAAGAGCGAAGTAACTTTTCGATTCTCTAAAGGAATCCAGAAAGAACCCGCCGTACCGTCCGTTGGCGTCTGAAGAGGAGATTCCATGCTTAAAAGCAAAATATCTGTCGGCGGGCGGCGGCGGCGTGGGGTCCAACTAGAGATCTTACGACTTACGAGAGCTTCCGCGGGGCCTTCCAGTGCGATATGCTGACATTTAACGGTTACAACGGTTTTATCTGAAAACGGCCACAAAGCTAATACGCTTTTAATACGCGCCAGGAAGTTGGAAGGGCTGCGCCAACGGCTGCGGCGCTAGCCAGCCGTTTTGCTCGTCCCTAGCCTGGCATATCTCCCTACGTGTAAGACCATCGGGCATCCTGTAATAAATGGAAGAATCTTTGCGCTTAGCGGTATGAAAGTGGCCGTTTCCTAAAAGTAACCGTAGCGGAATCGAAGGGCAAAGGTCTCAAGCTCTCGGAAATCGTAACTGAAATGACGTGGCCCTTCCTATGCTCTTATACGGTGAGACCTGCTGACATGTATTTAATATGATCGTCCCACGTGGGTAACAACAACAACAACAACAACAACAAAAATAAACAACAACAACAACAACAACAACAACAACAACAACAACAACGCAACCCTATTCCGCTCGTTTACTCTCCCAACGTTTTACGACCGTCAGATGGGTGAATCCGACGGACAGACGGACAGGTACACCCGAGAACCGCAAAGTGGTAGCCGAAAAACCGCATAGTGGTAGCCGAAAAAACACATAGACGCGACGCGAGGGATTGGGGCCGTCGGATGGTGGAGGCGTTGTCCCCAACCCGAGGGGCGACGGGTTGACTGGGGTAAAGGTGGCGCAAGCCACCGGAGGTGGGCGGGGGTGGCGTAGGGGTTTTTGGAAATCGCACCCGGTGCTGGGCGCACCCGATGACAGATGACAATGACGAGAGGCTACGGTACGCGTCGATAAATACGGGTAACGCTTGTGAAAGGAACGGTGTGGGCCGATAAATACGGGTAACGCTTGCAGACGCGGCGGCATGAGCCGGAAACATTGTGATCAGGGACGAAACGAACGGAAAGCGCAGCCTACTGGCTCATACTACGGAGGGCGCCGACGCACATGCCTGTGCGAACTGCTAAGTCTACTGTATCGATCGCACGCGCCCCGGCGCGTAAACTTATTGATGGTGCGTAAGTACAAATGACAGAAGAAAATGCTGGCGCGTCAACTGCCAAGCGGAGCCTCGCCGCAGGATGGAAGGCAGAAAACTTCCAAGTCCATCACCAATTTCACCATGGCCAGGGCGCGAGCCGCGGGGGGACTTTGGCCTAGTAGAACTGATAAATTCAACTCCACACCAAAAGAATTGACGGACCGAAAGAATTTAGCGGCATCTGTTCCAGTCAAGCCCTGGGGAAATGTCGATCAACGGCCGAATTAGTATTGCGTTGCGGTGCTAGCTGGTAGGACAAACTAGTCAAGAAAACAGGGCTGTTAGATTGGTTCCTTCGGCTGTGCTGTGGAGGGAATCCGGCGGGTTGTACTCAACAGTTGTCATGCCTCATTCATTGAATATATTCGCATGTTAATAAGTAATTTCAACCTCCATGGACGTGCGGGCACAAGACGACGATATTTAGGCAAATATTTTATTGCAGGACGCAGGTCCCATGGTGGCATGGTCGGTGTTATGTGTCGTAAGGGCGGGGTTGCCACTTCAGGATCAGCTGCTCCGCAGATAAAGGCATGCTTGGGATGTTGTGGTTTGGGGCAGGTAAAGGCCACTAGGTGTCCTTGGCGCTTGTGACCACTGACCACATGCCGTTCACATCATGAGTTTCTACACGGCATTGGCGCCCTTCTCGGCTGCAGGCCAATTCTAGGAAGCAGGTTTGTGCTGTGCAGTGGGGTGGGGTGAGGGGTGCCGGGTGACAACCGCAGTGGCCCGGTGTCGGCAAGATGACGACCGGGAGCGCCAGAACTGTCTGCGTTGTAGCACACATGAAAGCTCTATGATTCATGCGTATGTGTTGTAAATTGTAATTGGATAAGGAGCAATTGAAAAATCATGCAAATTGAGGACTTGGTATAAATTATCTGGCCTGCGCTGGTTGTTGCATTGTCTCCTTGATAAATGGTTGCTTCTTGCCTCGACGATATATATTAAAAATATAATTACTTACAGCAGAGTGAAATCACTCAAACCAAAGCAAACGCCCAGCTATAAACCTATATACAGAGCCATGTCAAAGCTCTATACTACGATAAGACCAATGGAAACGCCTAACGGGAGGAACCTAATAGCCCTGCTGCACCGCAAAATCAGCCCGCGCACGGCGGAGCATGATGTCCGCCATGGCCCGAGTCAGCGCCACCGACAAGCGCTGACGCCAATATGACGTCCAGGTCCGCGCCGACCATGGGGCCCGCTGGCCCTCCAGGTCCAGCCGGTCCTCCCGGAGCCGGCAACACTCCTTGAAGAAGGCGGAGGTCAGGGGCCCCATGGCCCCAAACTCCTCCAGGACAAAGGGCACCACACGATGGTGCCCGACGTCGCCGTAGGCCAGGAGCTTGGCCCGCTCCGCCCGGTCCGCCGTGTAACCTGCCGTGAGGGAGGCCCCAGCCACGTGGCTAAGAGCCAAGGGCCGCGCCACCGAAACGTCAATAAGCAGATGCCGGCCACCCCCCTCAAAGTCCAGCACCACGATGTCAGGCCGGTGGTTGGGGGAATAGAAGGCAGCGCCATCCGCATCCTCGGACCGGATGTTCGCGTGGGGGAAAACCGACCGAATCATGGCGAGCACCACCGTCAGGAGGACAGTGTGCAAATACAAATACCAATTCTGATTCTGTTGGCCCCCCATGCAGGCAAGGTAGTGAGTCCCCGTGGGATCCAGCGGCTGCCCACAGCTACCACAAGGCCGCCCGGCCGGAACAAGAGGCTGCGGGGCAAATAGCTGGTGCCGGAGCGCCACCGAGTAGTGGCTGGGAGCCAAGGCGAATGGGGGGCCATGGGAAGAGCACGAAGGTACGCCGAGCCCACACTCCGCAAGGAAAGCGAGAACAGCCACGCACGTCCCTGGGCGTTGAGGTCCGCGAAAAGAGCAATCCAATCAGCCGTGTGCAGAATACCCGCGTAGGTTTTCTGGTGTTTATCGATGACGCGAGCAGGGAATGCGGCGGGAGATTGAACGGAGGCGACCGAGGGAGTGCCGCGAGGGAGGTGGCGCTGTACCGCCTGAGCGGCACGGACGGGAGAACAGGCCTGCTGGATCTCAGCATAGGCCTCCTGGATGGCGGTGACGAAGGGCAAAGGGCTGCTGGGGTCCAGGAGGTCAGGCGCTGCCGTTGCCAAAAGGGGCAGGAGCCGGCAGCTTTCCGCCCACGACTGAGCGACGGAGCCCAAAAAGGCTGCTGGGGCCAGCCGGGCGGCACGAGTCAGACCGCAGCCACCCATCCGTGCAGGCAGGGAGGCAATGCGAATAGCATGTGGCGGGAGGTCGGGGCCCGGGACCAGCTGCGCCAAGGCCGACTGGATGCGTTCGTCGTGGCCCTCGGCGGCCAGCCGGACCTGAGACGGAAGAGCGCCCCGGAGCCAGTGAACGACGCGAGGGTGAGCGCAAAACCACAGAAGCAGACCCTTGGTCTGCGAATCATGAAGGCGCGCAATCAAGGGCAGTACCTCAGTGCGTGCCTCGAGGGCGGCCCGCAGAGCATCGATGACAAACGCGGGGTCGCCAACCGGAACGCCGAGGACATCCAACCCATGGAGGCGCTCGTCCCGGCCCAAGAGCTGGGGCGGAAAGCCGGAGCAATCACCTTGGGGCGAGTACACCGCGCACTTGGCAAGGGTCAACTGGAGGTTGATGTCGGCCACCGCGGTCTGCAGTGCCAGCAGAGCCGCGGTGGTGTCCGGCACAGGGCCCAGCAGGTAGATATCATCCAAGTAGGCCTGAATAGCGACCGCCGGGTGGGCAGCATGGACCGCTTGGAGGCAACCCTGGAGGGGGCGGCAAAGTACAGGGGTCCCAGGGGGTCCCCTTGCTGGGTGCCCGACCGCGACAGCAGGCCGCCGCGAGTGCCGTCCTCCATGATGTGAACCAGTTGGCCGGGCTGGCCGTAGCACACGGCTGTCCAAGCGTACAAGTCCTCGAAGGACTCCATGACGGCCGCAAACATGCTGGCGCGGGACAGACTGTTGAACGCGTTGTGGCAGTCGACCTTGACGACAGCGTGGGTGGGGTGGGCCTCGAGGTAGGCCTGCACCGAATGGATGAGGATATCCGCCCCGCCTGGAGTCGTCACCCCCAGCTGGGCCGCCACCGAGGTCTCACCCGCTGCGAGGGGCGGGCAGAAAAAGGCACGGAGCTCGGGCGCCTTTTGGCGGCAGATCACTTTGCCCACGAGCTTGCGGAGCACCTCACCGCAGGCGATCGGGCGCACCTTGCCCTCGGGGGGGGCAAGACACCCTTGAGCAGAGCGAGGAGGCGAGCGCCCGCTAACCACTCGCGCGCAGCGGGAGGAACGCGACCAGCCGCCAGGTCAATGAGGGTGTCAAAGAGAATGTCCTCGCCCCCATGCCCCACCAGGACCTCCAAGTGCTCGTAGCGCCAGCCCGACGGCCCGGTAGAGGAAGCCCGCGGGACCTCACGCATCACCTCCAGGAAGCAGTCGCGGTCCAGCCGGAGGGGGGCCGGCAGGGGGTCCGGCACGGGCAGCTGGAATCCGGGCTCCGCAGGGTGAAGAGCCTCCAAGGCCGCCAGGGTAGCCGCATTGGCGGGGGCGAGCTTGGCCATTTCCAAGCGGGTCATGGCCCGGCTGAGCTGCCCCTCGCGGACGAGGCGGATGACGTCGGCGGCCACCCGCTCGAAGTTGACCTCCCCCGACAGCCGGGCCGTGCGCGGGGGCGGCACGCCAAACAGCCCCTCCCAGTCCCCCTGCAGAAAGCGTCGGCAACGGGCAATAACCGCGCGACGATATATATAAGCCCTCAATGGGGCACGTGAACAGGTACTCCCGGCCACTAGTTGGTCATTATTGTGAAACTACGTGCATTCACACATATTAATTATTAAGTGAGACAATGATGTGAGACAACTAGAGCATATCTACTAGTGAGTATATATCTAGGCAAGACTCCTAGGCTCTGGCACACTCTAGCTAGATAAGATAGACTAGTAGGATTGTTTGTTACTAGATAGAATAGACGGGTTGGATTGTGTGCACCCATCCATCCATCCATCCATCCATCCATCCATCCATCCACCCACCCACCCACCCACCCACCCACCCACCCACCCACCCACCCACCCACCCACCCACCCACCCACCCACCCACCCACCCACCCACCCACCCACCCACCCACCCACCCACCCATCCACCCACCCACCCACCCACCCACCCACCCACCCACCCACCCACCCACCCACCCACCCACCCACCCACCCACCCACCCACCCACCCACCCACCCACCCACCCACCCACCCACCCACCCACCCACCCACCCACCCACCCACGGGTCCACCCACCCACCCACCCACCCACCCACCCACCCACCCACCCACCCACCCACCCACCCACCCACCCACCCACCCACCCACCCACCCACCCACCCACCCACCCACCCACCCACCCACCCACCCACCCATCCATCCATCCATCCATCCATCCATCCATCCATCCATCCATCCATCCATCCATCCATCCATCCATCCATCCATCCATCCATCCATCCATCCATCCATCCATCCATCCATCCATCCATCCATCCATCCATCCATCCATCCATCCATCCATCCATCCATCCATCCATCCATCCGTCGCGATTAATGCTCCATGACTAGCTCCCAAACGGGAGCTAGCACGATTTTAATTAGTAAATTAATTAATCCATCTCAGGCATGCATAGTTGTCTCACTTAATCTAGTCAATCGAATCCATCGGGGTTGACGAATTAAACTCGTGCACACAATCATACCGCGGCTTAAGAAACAATTGATCACACCACATTGGACCGCAATGCGTTGATCAAGAAATATCAAGGAGACAACCAGCGCAGGCCAGAAATCGAGAGATGCGTTGATCAAGAAATATAATTGTCTCCTTGATAATTGTGTCTAGTTATCTCAGTAAGTTATCTAGACAAGTAATATCCTTGACTACTTCTGTGGAACTGAAAGTGGTCAACGAGCAAGAGGCTTTGAGGATGGATGAATTATGCGAACTAACATTATACCATGTTAGATTAGATCACAACAAACGTTCCAGCAATGGCAACCCATACGTCCTAATCTCAACGTGCATGTCGAGCATGCTCCACCGTTAGCCTGAAATGGACCAATCAGGTTACAGCATCACAAGGTAAGATTCTTTCGTCCCTCTAACTAGACACGTAACACAAGAGCACACAAACCAGCCTGGCATAATCCAGACGTGGAATCACCGAATCTTGATAAGCATTGGAGTCCTAAAATATCTAGGCAAGACTTGGCAGAACCGACCAACTAATAACCCCACAGATCAGAATAACCCCACGTGGATCAGGCCACGACCAATGAGGGTCTAAACAAGTCAGTTGACAAAGTCCAGGTCTCGAAATATCTCTGCACGTGGGAAACCTCATAACTAGCTCAATACTCATCCAAAAGGCCTCAAATAAAATCCCAAACTAAAACTCAGGATGTAACAACAAGTCAGATTTGGTTGTTACATATTGACATGTCAAGCAAATGTGGGTCAGCAAGTATTGACTGTCCTCCCTAATGGTGGCGGTTGCTAGGGAACATCCAGTAATGTTATCCTGAGGGGGGGCACTCAGGGTTTAAGGGAACTCCCACAGCAACCTTGGGTTGGTACCACAATGCATGGCACTACCCAACGCCAGCGGCGGCGGCGGCCCGGCTAAGGCGGTGGCGGCCCAAAGGAGGCGGCGGCGGCAGCGGCGGCCCGGAGGAGGGGGCAGCGGCGGCCCGAAGGAGGAGGCGGCGGCGGCGGCCCGGAGGCGGCGGCGGCAGCGGCGGCCCGGAGGCGGCAGCGGCCCGGAGGAGGCGGCGGCGGCCATTGAAACCACCACTCAGTTGGACAGCCTACACGAGCTTTCACCAACAAAGCCGGACATGTCAAACTACCAGTGAAGATTCGCTTTTTGCACCCGAGTGGGTTGAGAGCCCACTTTTCGTCTAGCCACTAAATCGGCACATGCCAAACCAGCCACTTCAGGCTAGCTTCAACCATGGTTGAACCACCGTCAATATGAGCGGCTCAACACATGTAGTGAACGTTGGAACTGATGGGAAGCACAGATGTCCACCGGGGGAAGTGATGGCACCACGGCTCCATCGCAAGCAAGGGCCACTAGACCTACAGCGCATTCAACACTAGCAGCGCCACAATCCCAATCACCACCGGGGGGACCCATGCTTTCACGTCCGCGCGGCCATCGCCGTCATTTGTCGTCGTCGTGGTCGGCACCCGCGCCCGGTCAAGTGGGACAGGGCCCGGCGGGGTCGTGCTCCCGTCGCGCCACGTCGTGGGTGCCTGAATCACAAACGTGCCGTCGGAAGCATTCCAACTGTGGGTCACCACAGAGGTGCTGCGGGCGAGGGAGCCGTTCGGGTGGAAGCTGTTGACCAGGTTGATCATGTTGAGTGTGCCGATGCGGTCGCCGTTTTCCTCATACGAGATGGGGCCCGAGGTCCCCAGGAACGAAGCATTCCGCATGGCCCAGTAGAGCACCGTCCCATCCCAACTGGGCGAGTAAAACGTCTCGCACGCCGTCTTGTTGCGGGCGGCCGCGTCCTCCAGCACGCGGCGCAGCCCGTGCACAATAGTGTAGACCGCGTCTACCACGAGTTGGCTACTGCCAGATATCACCGCCGGAATCTGGCCTGGGAACTCGCTGCGGTTGTAGCTGCGCGCATAAGCCTCAAATTGGGCCGTGCGTTCGTTCCTGCCGGCAGGGTTGGTCACACCCAGCAGGCCGGACGCATGGCGGTAGAACATGTCGACGCTCACGTTGGGGTGCATCTCGTAGCCGGCAAAGATGCCGGGCTGCCGAGGATGTCGGTTTGCATGGCAAGGATCCGCACGGCCGATGCATGGGAACAGGACAAGGGGATTGCAAGGAAAAGGATGATCAGGTAAATTGTCAGCAGGCAAGTCAACCATCAATGTGTGAGCAGCTATCTGGCTAGTGTGCTACACTATCATGTTAGTAGTATTACCACTATGTTAACTGTCAACTATCATGTCAGTAGTACTACTGTTACTACTATGTTAACTGTCACCTATCATGTTCGTAGTATTACTACTATGTTAACTGCCAACTATCATGTTAGTAGTATCAGTACGATGTTAACTGCCAACTATCATGTAAGTAGTACTACTATTACTACAATGTCAACTGTCAACTATCATGTTAGTAGTACTACTATTACTACTATGTTAACTGTCAACTATCATGTTAGTAGTACTACTATTACTACTATGTTATAACTGACAGCGCTATTATACGGCGCTATTATGTTAACTGCTATGACAATATATCTTCTCAAGGCTTAGATCAGTTTGCCAGCAGCAAAATGAGCCGAGACAAAAAGGTGGTCTGAGTGCATGCTTATGCTAGCAGGCATGTGGCAGCGGGCATGCATGAGTGTGCATGTGTGCATGCGAAAGGATGAGCAATATGCGCGGAAAGCTACAGCCAATCAAGCGTGAGCCGTCAAGTGTGCAGTCAGGCGCGACCAGGCAACGGTTTGCACGGGCAGGTGGCAACCGGGGATGCAAGCGCGGCTGATGGCCCTCCTGCCAGCCTGATGGCACTAAACATGGGATTGGAGCCGCTATGGGGGTGTCAATGCAAGGGCCACGATTAAGTGCGTGCAATGCCGGGCTGGTCCAGACGCATGAGGGGAAGAGGCAAAGGTGAGGCCAGGGTCAGGCTGCTCCCTGCGGATGTTGCCAGCTGAGGAGGTTCCTGTACTACTGTTGACTACAGGGGCAGGCGAGCAACCCTCGTGGGACCATCTGGCCATGTTTGTGCATGCTCAAGGGATAAAAGCTTACAAGAACTGTAAAGAAACGAACGTACAACACACAGATGTCAAAGACAGAGAGAAAGACAGTGCTAGAACTCGAGAGTGCCAACTAGCGCTGGTGCCAAGCCAGAGCTAGAATTCGTCTCAGCCCAGGCCTGATGTCCACGGGAAGCAATGCTAGGACTCACTGCCATCCAATTAAGTGCTCATAAGCAACAAGGCCGCATAAGGTGACAGTCACCATGTGTGCGTCCTGTGCAGGGCCAATAAGCGTACACGAGTCATGATGGTACCACATACATGCCGGGCCAATGTGTAACACCCAGATACAGCCGGTGGTTCCTAAGACTCTTGGAAAAAGAAATTTGGATACAAGTTCTTACTTAGAAACTTGGAAAAAGGTTGGGATAAAAAATGCCCACAGATGCGGGGCAGTGGAGAAGCGGAATCCGTGCACATGATTCCTCCCAAATATGAACCCAACCCACCCCGACCCGACCCGACCCGACTCGACTCGACCCCACCTGATCTGGACTGGCCCGCCTCGCCCCGCCCCGCCCCAGCCCAAGCAGACCCCACCTGCCCCGACCCGACCCAACCCGACCTGACCACATCCCACTGGTCCTCACGCCACACGTCACCGAATCATCGCCGCCCACGTACCAGATTCGCGCCGAGCACGGCGGGTGCCTCGCTGAGGATGAATGCCCCCGCAAAGAAGAAAAAGTTCCGGTGCTGCGCGCCGCTGGGATCCTGCGCGATCATGTAGCTGAGGAGGCGCACAAACTGCGGGATGGAGCAGAACACGACCGTGATGTAGTTCTCACTCGCCAGCAGGCTCTCGGCTGCCCCTGTGACGTTGCTGCCCGTGTCGACGACGACCTGGAGCCCCGCGCGCAGCGGGTGTCCTCCGCGCGTGGAGTCCTGTGCGAGTTCGAGGAAGGTCTTGAGGTTGAGCACTGAGAGGTCTGATTGGTCCACCACGATGTTTACCTCGGTCCAGTTGTACGCGCGCAGGAGCGCCACGCACGCGCGCAGCTGGGTGCGAGACGATATCGTCGTGCGCATGAACGTAGGAAACTCGTCCTTATTGGACAGCGAGGCCGAGCTGGCGGTTGTGGAGATCTGGGGGATATTGCCGGCGGACGCCACCAGCTGGACGATCTCCGATGCCTGCGAGGACGTCGCGCCCATCAGCGCCACCAGGCCTGCAAGCAAGGGGAAGGTCGGGCAACGACGAGGAAAAAGAGGAGGGGAAGCACAAGATGTGGTTGTACATGTCGTCAAAAGTGCTGGGAGAAGTGACCATTGTTAATGATTATACCGGAGCGGAACAGCTGTATGTGTGGCTGCCTGCCCGGCTGGTATATCTGCATCAACTTAACTTGTGTTTCCGTGCTACATTGCGTCGCCAAAGTTTTCGGCGAACGCAACTTGACGCGAAAATGACCCAATCTTAAGGGATTGTTAGGCACCTAACTCCCCGGGGGAAGAGGTCATCTAGGCCATTTAAGTCAGCAAAAGATGAACCATATGACGCAGAGTTGCCATTAACTGCCGATGAATGCTTACTACTGCACCAACAGCTTACTAAGTTTAGTCAGGAAGTGAGCGTGGGTTACACCACTATTTAGGGGCTACAGCCGACTGGGACCCAAGCCCTGCTGTGATGTATCCACACTTGCCGTTGTAGTCAGTCGATCTACAAGTGGCACAATCAATCCCTCTCCCCCCCCCCCTTGGCGAGTTTACATGGACACGAGCTGTTTGAATACATAATACATGACTACTGTAGCCCATCAATGATAGACGCAGGCTAATCACTTCCTTGCTGTTCATACATGTCGTTGAAGGAGATGAGCATGTGTGGCTGGAAATGAGAATACGGCCTTGAAAGGACTGTCTGGGTGGATTGACCATGCAGCCGAGTAGCTTGTGACAGGAGTGATCAGTTGACATGCAAAAATATGTCAGAGGGGGGATCGCCTGCTAGCTGAATCCTACCATCGAGTTGCGTTCTCTTCCTGTGGGCGGCAACCACAACTTAACGCGGAACCGACTGCTTAACGAGGTTCAAGCACACGTGGAGGCCAGGGCCGATGCCGGTTGATGCATGACACCCCCAGTGGCGGGCCAAGCTCTCCCTTTCCTCCTCAACATCTGCCTGACCTAGTCCAAACAAGCTTCTCTGAGATGTTCTTTATTAAATTACAAGTGACTACGCACGTGGTTGCAGGGCAAGCTGATCCTTTCCCTCAACATCTGGCATAGTCCTTAAAAGGCTTCTCTGCAATGGCCTTCACCGTTCAACTGAAACGATTGGCTTCCGTTAGTTGAGCTCATTACCCTTGCATTTCTGAACAAAACAGTCACTGGCGGCCTGGTACGCATGATCAAAGGGCGTCGTTCATGACATGCTCACCTCTCTTTGTCCTCATGCACAGCAGACAGGGAAGCATGCACAGTGCTCAATCACACACAGACTTCTGCATCCAAACTTCCACAGATTTTTACAAATCCTTTTCTGTGCGAGTTTTCACAAAAAGACATGGACAAACTCTAGCACAAGGCTCATGCTCGAAATCCGGCACTCCTGGCGCTTTGACATCTCCCCGGAAGGTTCGAGCCGGTCAGGGAACGACATTTTGCTCACTGAGTGAGATTAGCTACTTGGTCGGCGGTACGTACCTGGAGTGGTTGCCACCTTGGTAACGGCTTCAAATACGGGCTTTCTGTCGTCCTTGTCGTAAAAGCTGTAGATTGGCTGGAGACGGATGCTGGGAAGGAGTGAGCGATTGGCCTCGACTTCTCGGAAGGCTAACTCCGCGATGGCGAATGCCGGTGACGTCAGGACAGAAGGCCCCCCGCCGACCACGACGTAGGCTACATTCAGAACAGTCCGGTTACCATCAAATAAACACGTTCCATTGGTCTGCGCCTGGGGGCAGCCAGAATCAATAGCGACCACCGCACCCAAGGCAATGGCGAGAAATAGAAGGCAATAGCCTGAGGTGCTAACTCTACGCATCGTTGCTGCCAAGCTTTGTTAGACCGACATCGTACAACTCACAAGCACCACACCAATCTGCTGATCGAAATCCTTGATGCAGCGACTGGCGCCTGTCGCTTTAATGCCAAGAATGCGAAGCCGTTTGTGGGTAGCTAAAGGGGCGTATATCGCCAGCAAAATGGATGCGCCGGGTTAATTGAAGTCACCTATCTTTATGTGTTACATCCACACTTGTCTCAAACCCAAGGGAAGCCGAAAATTTACGTGAAAAAACGTAGATCGATAGGTCACATAAGCCGCCGACGCTCCCTCAATCGTTATCGATTGTACGCTCAACATGGACATTACAGTCTGTACAGGTGCCCCATTGACCATTACACCAGCGGTGCATTTTCCAGCATTTTCCGGGGAAATGCGTGTATTTATTCAGTTTATTCCATAATACGGCGGTGCAGTTCATATGAAACTATACCCCGTAACCGTGCAGAATCTGTTGCGATGGGGGTTCCAGAAAAGAGCGAAGTAACTTTTCGATTCTCTAAAGGAATCCAGAAAGAACCCGCCGTACCGTCCGTTGGCGTCTGAAGAGGAGATTCCATGCTTAAAAGCAAAATATCTGTCGGCGGGCGGCGGCGGCGTGGGGTCCAACTAGAGATCTTACGACTTACGAGAGCTTCCGCGGGGCCTTCCAGTGCGATATGCTGACATTTAACGGTTACAACGGTTTTATCTGAAAACGGCCACAAAGCTAATACGCTTTTAATACGCGCCAGGAAGTTGGAAGGGCTGCGCCAACGGCTGCGGCGCTAGCCAGCCGTTTTGCTCGTCCCTAGCCTGGCATATCTCCCTACGTGTAAGACCATCGGGCATCCTGTAATAAATGGAAGAATCTTTGCGCTTAGCGGTATGAAAGTGGCCGTTTCCTAAAAGTAACCGTAGCGGAATCGAAGGGCAAAGGTCTCAAGCTCTCGGAAATCGTAACTGAAATGACGTGGCCCTTCCTATGCTCTTATACGGTGAGACCTGCTGACATGTATTTAATATGATCGTCCCACGTGGGTAACAACAACAACAACAACAACAACAAAAATAAACAACAACAACAACAACAACAACAACAACAACAACAACAACGCAACCCTATTCCGCTCGTTTACTCTCCCAACGTTTTACGACCGTCAGATGGGTGAATCCGACGGACAGACGGACAGGTACACCCGAGAACCGCAAAGTGGTAGCCGAAAAACCGCATAGTGGTAGCCGAAAAAACACATAGACGCGACGCGAGGGATTGGGGCCGTCGGATGGTGGAGGCGTTGTCCCCAACCCGAGGGGCGACGGGTTGACTGGGGTAAAGGTGGCGCAAGCCACCGGAGGTGGGCGGGGGTGGCGTAGGGGTTTTTGGAAATCGCACCCGGTGCTGGGCGCACCCGATGACAGATGACAATGACGAGAGGCTACGGTACGCGTCGATAAATACGGGTAACGCTTGTGAAAGGAACGGTGTGGGCCGATAAATACGGGTAACGCTTGCAGACGCGGCGGCATGAGCCGGAAACATTGTGATCAGGGACGAAACGAACGGAAAGCGCAGCCTACTGGCTCATACTACGGAGGGCGCCGACGCACATGCCTGTGCGAACTGCTAAGTCTACTGTATCGATCGCACGCGCCCCGGCGCGTAAACTTATTGATGGTGCGTAAGTACAAATGACAGAAGAAAATGCTGGCGCGTCAACTGCCAAGCGGAGCCTCGCCGCAGGATGGAAGGCAGAAAACTTCCAAGTCCATCACCAATTTCACCATGGCCAGGGCGCGAGCCGCGGGGGGACTTTGGCCTAGTAGAACTGATAAATTCAACTCCACACCAAAAGAATTGACGGACCGAAAGAATTTAGCGGCATCTGTTCCAGTCAAGCCCTGGGGAAATGTCGATCAACGGCCGAATTAGTATTGCGTTGCGGTGCTAGCTGGTAGGACAAACTAGTCAAGAAAACAGGGCTGTTAGATTGGTTCCTTCGGCTGTGCTGTGGAGGGAATCCGGCGGGTTGTACTCAACAGTTGTCATGCCTCATTCATTGAATATATTCGCATGTTAATAAGTAATTTCAACCTCCATGGACGTGCGGGCACAAGACGACGATATTTAGGCAAATATTTTATTGCAGGACGCAGGTCCCATGGTGGCATGGTCGGTGTTATGTGTCGTAAGGGCGGGGTTGCCACTTCAGGATCAGCTGCTCCGCAGATAAAGGCATGCTTGGGATGTTGTGGTTTGGGGCAGGTAAAGGCCACTAGGTGTCCTTGGCGCTTGTGACCACTGACCACATGCCGTTCACATCATGAGTTTCTACACGGCATTGGCGCCCTTCTCGGCTGCAGGCCAATTCTAGGAAGCAGGTTTGTGCTGTGCAGTGGGGTGGGGTGAGGGGTGCCGGGTGCCGACAACCGCAGTGGCCCGGTGTCGGCAAGATGACGACCGGGAGCGCCAGAACTGTCTGCGTTGTAGCACACATGAAAGCTCTATGATTCATGCGTATGTGTTGTAAATTGTAATTGGATAAGGAGCAATTGAAAAATCATGCAAATTGAGGACTTGGTATAAATTATCTGGCCTGCGCTGGTTGTTGCATTGTCTCCTTGATAAATGGTTGCTTCTTGCCTCGACGATATATATTAAAAATATAATTACTTACAGCAGAGTGAAATCACTCAAACCAAAGCAAACGCCCAGCTATAAACCTATATACAGAGCCATGTCAAAGCTCTATACTACGATAAGACCAATGGAAACGCCTAACGGGAGGAACCTAATAGCCCTGCTGCACCGCAAAATCAGCCCGCGCACGGCGGAGCATGATGTCCGCCATGGCCCGAGTCAGCGCCACCGACAAGCGCTGACGCCAATATGACGTCCAGGTCCGCGCCGACCATGGGGCCCGCTGGCCCTCCAGGTCCAGCCGGTCCTCCCGGAGCCGGCAACACTCCTTGAAGAAGGCGGAGGTCAGGGGCCCCATGGCCCCAAACTCCTCCAGGACAAAGGGCACCACACGATGGTGCCCGACGTCGCCGTAGGCCAGGAGCTTGGCCCGCTCCGCCCGGTCCGCCGTGTAACCTGCCGTGAGGGAGGCCCCAGCCACGTGGCTAAGAGCCAAGGGCCGCGCCACCGAAACGTCAATAAGCAGATGCCGGCCACCCCCCTCAAAGTCCAGCACCACGATGTCAGGCCGGTGGTTGGGGGAATAGAAGGCAGCGCCATCCGCATCCTCGGACCGGATGTTCGCGTGGGGGAAAACCGACCGAATCATGGCGAGCACCACCGTCAGGAGGACAGTGTGCAAATACAAATACCAATTCTGATTCTGTTGGCCCCCCATGCAGGCAAGGTAGTGAGTCCCCGTGGGATCCAGCGGCTGCCCACAGCTACCACAAGGCCGCCCGGCCGGAACAAGAGGCTGCGGGGCAAATAGCTGGTGCCGGAGCGCCACCGAGTAGTGGCTGGGAGCCAAGGCGAATGGGGGGCCATGGGAAGAGCACGAAGGTACGCCGAGCCCACACTCCGCAAGGAAAGCGAGAACAGCCACGCACGTCCCTGGGCGTTGAGGTCCGCGAAAAGAGCAATCCAATCAGCCGTGTGCAGAATACCCGCGTAGGTTTTCTGGTGTTTATCGATGACGCGAGCAGGGCACTACAATACGCTTCCGCGGACACCTTTTTCAGCGGGGAAAGTGCCCCCGGGCTTCCGGGGCAAATTCAGCAAGCGCTGCGGAACTTAGATACTAAAATTTCGTTTTTGGTTCGTACCGTACAGCCAATCATTTTGCGCCCGGATCAAATTGTGATCTGGGCACTGAACACAAAAATTTCAGCGGAACGTACGAAAAACCAACGCAACTACAGAAAATTTTCAGTGACGAAACTGTAGTACCGTGTACCAAGCAAAGTATAGTAGGACTTCGCTAAAATCACGTTCGGAATTTTTCCCCGCAAGATTCCCCCGCAAGATTCCCCCGCACGATTCCCCCCGCTAGGTTCAGGCTCCAGTCGATGCTCGCCAAATGGCGCAAAAAAAGAAACATATGTTAAAATCAACGGTGCAAATCCTCGTTACCGCTCGGGTAACATTCTCACTCATTTCGCGTCTCCTACGAACCGTATTGTAGTGGGAATGCGGCGGGAGATTGAACGGAGGCGACCGAGGGAGTGCCGCGAGGGAGGTGGCGCTGTACCGCCTGAGCGGCACGGACGGGAGAACAGGCCTGCTGGATCTCAGCATAGGCCTCCTGGATGGCGGTGACGAAGGGCAAAGGGCTGCTGGGGTCCAGGAGGTCAGGCGCTGCCGTTGCCAAAAGGGGCAGGAGCCGGCAGCTTTCCGCCCACGACTGAGCGACGGAGCCCAAAAAGGCTGCTGGGGCCAGCCGGGCGGCACGAGTCAGACCGCAGCCACCCATCCGTGCAGGCAGGGAGGCAATGCGAATAGCATGTGGCGGGAGGTCGGGGCCCGGGACCAGCTGCGCCAAGGCCGACTGGATGCGTTCGTCGTGGCCCTCGGCGGCCAGCCGGACCTGAGACGGAAGAGCGCCCCGGAGCCAGTGAACGACGCGAGGGTGAGCGCAAAACCACAGAAGCAGACCCTTGGTCTGCGAATCATGAAGGCGCGCAATCAAGGGCAGTACCTCAGTGCGTGCCTCGAGGGCGGCCCGCAGAGCATCGATGACAAACGCGGGGTCGCCAACCGGAACGCCGAGGACATCCAACCCATGGAGGCGCTCGTCCCGGCCCAAGAGCTGGGGCGGAAAGCCGGAGCAATCACCTTGGGGCGAGTACACCGCGCACTTGGCAAGGGTCAACTGGAGGTTGATGTCGGCCACCGCGGTCTGCAGTGCCAGCAGAGCCGCGGTGGTGTCCGGCACAGGGCCCAGCAGGTAGATATCATCCAAGTAGGCCTGAATAGCGACCGCCGGGTGGGCAGCATGGACCGCTTGGAGGCAACCCTGGAGGGGGGCGGCAAAGTACAGGGGTCCCAGGGGGTCCCCTTGCTGGGTGCCCGACCGCGACAGCAGGCCGCCGCGAGTGCCGTCCTCCATGATGTGAACCAGTTGGCCGGGCTGGCCGTAGCACACGGCTGTCCAAGCGTACAAGTCCTCGAAGGACTCCATGACGGCCGCAAACATGCTGGCGCGGGACAGACTGTTGAACGCGTTGTGGCAGTCGACCTTGACGACAGCGTGGGTGGGGTGGGCCTCGAGGTAGGCCTGCACCGAATGGATGAGGATATCCGCCCCGCCTGGAGTCGTCACCCCCAGCTGGGCCGCCACCGAGGTCTCACCCGCTGCGAGGGGCGGGCAGAAAAAGGCACGGAGCTCGGGCGCCTTTTGGCGGCAGATCACTTTGCCCACGAGCTTGCGGAGCACCTCACCGCAGGCGATCGGGCGCACCTTGCCCTCGGGGGGGGCAAGACACCCTTGAGCAGAGCGAGGAGGCGAGCGCCCGCTAACCACTCGCGCGCAGCGGGAGGAACGCGACCAGCCGCCAGGTCAATGAGGGTGTCAAAGAGAATGTCCTCGCCCCCATGCCCCACCAGGACCTCCAAGTGCTCGTAGCGCCAGCCCGACGGCCCGGTAGAGGAAGCCCGCGGGACCTCACGCATCACCTCCAGGAAGCAGTCGCGGTCCAGCCGGAGGGGGGCCGGCAGGGGGTCCGGCACGGGCAGCTGGAATCCGGGCTCCGCAGGGTGAAGAGCCTCCAAGGCCGCCAGGGTAGCCGCATTGGCGGGGGCGAGCTTGGCCATTTCCAAGCGGGTCATGGCCCGGCTGAGCTGCCCCTCGCGGACGAGGCGGATGACGTCGGCGGCCACCCGCTCGAAGTTGACCTCCCCCGACAGCCGGGCCGTGCGCGGGGCGGCACGCCAAACAGCCCCTCCCAGTCCCCCTGCAGAAAGCGTCGGCAACGGGCAATAACCGCGCGACGATATATATAAGCCCTCAATGGGGCACGTGAACAGGTACTCCCGGCCACTAGTTGGTCATTATTGTGAAACTACGTGCATTCACACATATTAATTATTAAGTGAGACAATGATGTGAGACAACTAGAGCATATCTACTAGTGAGTATATATCTAGGCAAGACTCCTAGGCTCTGGCACACTCTAGCTAGATAAGATAGACTAGTAGGATTGTTTGTTACTAGATAGAATAGACGGGTTGGATTGTGTGCACCCATCCATCCATCCATCCATCCATCCATCCATCCATCCACCCACCCACCCACCCACCCACCCACCCACCCACCCACCCACCCACCCACCCACCCACCCACCCACCCACCCACCCACCCACCCACCCACCCACCCACCCACCCACCCACCCATCCACCCACCCACCCACCCACCCACCCACCCACCCACCCACCCACCCACCCACCCACCCACCCACCCACCCACCCACCCACCCACCCACCCACCCACCCACCCACCCACCCACCCACCCACCCACCCACCCACGGGTCCACCCACCCACCCACCCACCCACCCACCCACCCACCCACCCACCCACCCACCCACCCACCCACCCACCCACCCACCCACCCACCCACCCACCCACCCACCCACCCACCCACCCACCCACCCACCCATCCATCCATCCATCCATCCATCCATCCATCCATCCATCCATCCATCCATCCATCCATCCATCCATCCATCCATCCATCCATCCATCCATCCATCCATCCATCCATCCATCCATCCATCCATCCATCCATCCATCCATCCATCCATCCATCCATCCGTCGCGATTAATGCTCCATGACTAGCTCCCAAACGGGAGCTAGCACGATTTTAATTAGTAAATTAATTAATCCATCTCAGGCATGCATAGTTGTCTCACTTAATCTAGTCAATCGAATCCATCGGGGTTGACGAATTAAACTCGTGCACACAATCATACCGCGGCTTAAGAAACAATTGATCACACCACATTGGACCGCAATGCGTTGATCAAGAAATATCAAGGAGACAACCAGCGCAGGCCAGAAATCGAGAGATGCGTTGATCAAGAAATATAATTGTCTCCTTGATAATTGTGTCTAGTTATCTCAGTAAGTTAGACAAGTAATATCCTTGACTACTTCTGTGGAACTGAAAGTGGTCAACGAGCAAGAGGCTTTGAGGATGGATGAATTATGCGAACTAACATTATACCATGTTAGATTAGATCACAACAAACGTTCCAGCAATGGCAACCCATACGTCCTAATCTCAACGTGCATGTCGAGCATGCTCCACCGTTAGCCTGAAATGGACCAATCAGGTTACAGCATCACAAGGTAAGATTCTTTCGTCCCTCTAACTAGACACGTAACACAAGAGCACACAAACCAGCCTGGCATAATCCAGACGTGGAATCACCGAATCTTGATAAGCATTGGAGTCCTAAAATATCTAGGCAAGACTTGGCAGAACCGACCAACTAATAACCCACTAATAACCCCACGTGGATCAGGCCACGACCAATGAGGGTCTAAACAAGTCAGTTGACAAAGTCCAGGTCTCGAAATATCTCTGCACGTGGGAAACCTCATAACTAGCTCAATACTCATCCAAAAGGCCTCAAATAAAATCCCAAACTAAAACTCAGGATGTAACAACAAGTCAGATTTGGTTGTTACATATTGACATGTCAAGCAAATGTGGGTCAGCAAGTATTGACTGTCCTCCCTAATGGTGGCGGTTGCTAGGGAACATCCAGTAATGTTATCCTGAGGGGGGGCACTCAGGGTTTAAGGGAACTCCCACAGCAACCTTGGGTTGGTACCACAATGCATGGCACTACCCAACGCCAGCGGCGGCGGCGGCCCGGCTAAGGCGGTGGCGGCCCAAAGGAGGCGGCGGCGGCAGCGGCGGCCCGGAGGAGGGGGCAGCGGCGGCCCGAAGGAGGAGGCGGCGGCGGCGGCCCGGAGGCGGCGGCGGCAGCGGCGGCCCGGAGGCGGCAGCGGCCCGGAGGAGGCGGCGGCGGCCATTGAAACCACCACTCAGTTGGACAGCCTACACGAGCTTTCACCAACAAAGCCGGACATGTCAAACTACCAGTGAAGATTCGCTTTTTGCACCCGAGTGGGTTGAGAGCCCACTACTCGTCTAGCCACTAAATCGGCACATGCCAAACCAGCCACTTCAGGCTAGCTTCAACCATGGTTGAACCACCGTCAATATGAGCGGCTCAACACATGTAGTGAACGTTGGAACTGATGGGAAGCACAGATGTCCACCGGGGGAAGTGATGGCACCACGGCTCCATCGCAAGCAAGGGCCACTAGACCTACTGTCCACACCATGATGGCTGATTGAGCTTCAAACGTTGCCAAGAATTATGATGATGGCACCACTGATATGCCACATCCTTGATGATAAGTGTAGCAATAGTAGCCGGGCCGCAGCAGCAAGAAGATATGTCGCATGCAGCGCCACGTAGGTCCGTCCACCATGCGCCGCACCTGCAAGTGTGGAGACTAGGGCATGGTTGCATGTCTGGGGGTGGCCTTGTACATTTGGGAGGAGTTGGCGCCACATGTATAAGTAACGCAAAGAAACCAAGAACTCAAGTCCATCGTTGAAAGAAAATACACACATGAGATTCAAGGCCACATCTCACGATCATGGAGGCAGCCAACAAGCACTACAATGGACACCACAACTCCAACATTCCATTATAGTGCTTAAAGCCAAACACCGCAAAATGTTCGGGAGCAAGACAATGGCCCGGCACATATGTTTGAGATACTCACATTACACTACGGCAAGAAGATGTTCAATGTTGATACGAAGTTTTATGGCCGAGGAAACGCACCAACTTACAACAAACACAGATGAAATGTAGCCAGGATACACATGTTGTCCCGCTTAGGATTGTTAACGTGAAGATGGATGTGCCGCAAAGGATGTAGGCAGCCTGTGGTGCATAGAAGTTGCACCTTCCCTAATGCACATAGCAAGCGCTGCCATGCTAGCAACATTGCCAGCAAATACCTCCAAATGATCCATGAGGGCATTGACCTCGTGAAGGTGCATTGAGGTTGCAGTTTCATATTCGCTCATGGGAGTTGGGGTTGCGAAGAAGCACTGCCAACACTTGGAGCAGACGCGGCATTGCTAGGGCAGTTGCCGTGACCAAGAGAAGCAACGAACCCGCCCCGGGCCCGGGCCCGCTTCGGAGTACCCGTAGCCTCACCGACAACGCTTCCACCAAGAGTTGCAGAGACCTTGCGTTTTGACGTGGGTGGCTCGTTGGGATGGTGTGCTCTTTGTTTACGTGGTTGTTTTCCCCGACCACGGGGTGGAGGACCTAAAGGGTTTTCTACCAAGCGAGCAGCACTTCCATCCCCTCCCGGCTGACTCACCTGACTTGATGGCAGTCTCTTCTGCTGCCAGTATGACTTACAATGCCTGAGAAAATCCGAGCCACAACGACCCTCATGCGCCAAAGAAGCCCATGCCTTCATGTGAGCGAGAATGTCAGTATACGTAGGCTCCGTGCCTTGAGCGACATCCACGTTGACATCATCATCACGGCTGTTCTCAGGGTGTACAGTTACCATCTGTTGGAATTGTAGCTGGCTCTCAATAGTGTCCGGCTTGGGTTGCTTCCACCTATCGCACACCAATTGCATCGGCACCTGCTTGCACTGATGAAGATGCACCTCAACGGCTAAACAATGGCGGCATGGGAGGCCTACAAAGGTTGGAAATTGGCATGTGCACTCCAAAACATGGCCGTCCTCCCCGGTCGTAACCAAACGTTCCTTTGATTATTTTCCCGCCTTGTACAACGGCGTGGTGGCCAGGTTCTTTCTTACGCCACGTTCAAAATCACCGTTCATAAACACTTTACGCGGCCGCCTTGGCATGGTATGGCCCATAGGCCGCCATCTTGACCCACGAGTATGAGCCAGTAGGCTGCGCTTTCCGTTCGTTTCGTCCCTGATCACAATGTTTCCGGCTCATGCCGCCGCGTCTGCAAGCGTTACCCGTATTTATCGGCCCACACCGTTCCTTTCACAAGCGTTACCCGTATTTATCGACGCGTACCGTAGCCTCTTGTCATTGTCATCTGTCATCGGGTGCGCCCAGCACCGGGTGCGATTTCCAAAAACCCGTGGCGTAGTGCCTGTGGCGCGGTGGAACAACAACAACAACAACAACAACCAACAACAACAACACGCTGACGCCGCGCCAAGCCTGACAGGTCAGCTCAAGGAGGGTTTTGTTCAAAGCATTGATTGCTCCCAAGCCCTCCTGACAGGGAGGGGGTTGCCGACGGTCCACCGGTACAGTACTGTACCTGGTACAGGTATGCAGTAGATAGTCTACGTTGTTGCGGGAACTGGGAAACTTGAACCTACGCCAAACCAACGTACGTACCTGTACGTAGATGTAATTGCAATTTACCACTAAATGGGCCGCCATGACCGTGTACGTAATGTCGTTGTGGGAGAAAAGCAGTTTCCACAACCGA
>RPFO01000086.1:479231-656731 GCA_009746045.1 Mesostigma viride | reverse complement strand
ACGCACTCATGCTCAAGGAGGCGATATCAGGCCACGTGGCGCCCGCCATGTCGCGCCTGATCGAGAAGATCGACGCGCTGGCGACCGGCATGGCAGACCTGCCCATGCTCTGCCGCACGCACGGGCAGGTGCGTGCGCTTGTAGTATAGGGGGGAGTATTTGGAGTTTGACTATTTTTTGAGGGGTCAGGGTAGATCTACGAAGACCTACCCGCTTGTTGAGGTGTTGCCCACGATAGTGTGCAGGAAAAGCTAGGTGCGTGACCGCCATTGTGGTTTGGTATGCCTGGTCCCAATCAACCATCGCATGCCGTTGAATGTCCAGGGACTGCAGGCGTGTTTGCCACTGGTTGATGACAGGATGCAGAAGTTCACGCCGCCTTTGGTTGCAGATTTTCCATTCCCATAGTCCAACAGCTGCCAACCTATCAGTATGCGAGGCCACACCTATATGTGTGAGGCAACACCTCTACTACGACTTGCACGATACGTACGTGCCACTGCCACCGCCTGCGTCCTCTCCTTGCGCACCGGTTTTCCCCATCAGCCAACCCTGTCCATGTCCCCTGCCTGTATGGTTCTGCACATCGCCCCCGTTTCGCCGCCCCCACGCCAACCCCACCCACCACCGCTCTACCCACCCACCTCAGCCGGCCTCTCCGAGCACCATGGGCAAGGAGATGGCCAACTTCAGCTACCGCCTCAAGCGGCAGCGTGACCAGCTGCTGGCCATCCCCATCTACGGAAAGATGGCCGGCGCGGTGGGCAACTACAACGCGCACATCGCTGCCTATCCGAACGTGGCCTGGCAGAAGGTCGCGCAGGAGTTTGTCGAGTCCCTGGGTGTGCATCACAACCCATACGTGACGCAGGTGCGCAGACACAGACGTCCAGACACAAGTGCGTAACTGACCCCCTTTTGAATGTGGAGGTTGGCCACATAGTTCCTGCCGCTGGGTGGGTAGTGCCGCTGGTCGTACAGCACAGCCCCTACAATACGCAGGCACAAGCGCTTGAGCTGCAAGGTGGCGAGCAGGGGGGTCGGGGCGCGGGTATGGATGGCGAGCCTGGCTCCTGATCATTCCCTGAGCGACCAAGCTTGTTTCCGTGTTCGGGCTAGCAGGACAAGCCTGTTTCGTGGTGATGCTTGCAGGAATGCGCCTTTTCCTTGCAACCATGCTTGATGCGCTAGCCTGCTTGCGTTTAGTGGGTGGGGCACGGGAAAGTGTCATGGCTGGATGCGGTCGATCTCGGCCCTGGGCTTTGCTCAGGAAAAGAAGTAAATGAACTGAATTTAATGTTTTGCTGATACCCCTCTGTTGTTGCAGCCACCCGCCTCATGTTGCTGCCCTTGCCTTGCCTGCCTGCCTGCCTGCCTTTTGTTTTATTGTATGTGTGTACGCGCGCATGAGCTTGTGTGCATGCGGGCGCACCACCTAACCATTGCGTGCCCTCCATTTGTGGCGTGCCCTCCATTTGTTGCGCGTGCCATGTGTGCCCTCATCCGTTGTGGGTTCCAGATCGAGCCGCACGACTACATGGCCGAGATCTTCCACTGCATCTCGCGCTTCAACACCATCCTCATCGACTTTGACCGCGACGTGTGGGGTTACATCTCCCTCGGCTACTTCAAGCAGGTGTGGCAGCATGGTCCAGCACGTGGTTGCCATGACAACTAAGCGATAGCACCGATGGCGTCAAGACACGGCTTAATGAGGGAATCCTGCCCCCTAGCATGCTCGTCATGAGTTGCCAGAGTGGTATGCCTTGTGCTTGCCTCCGCCACCTGCTAGTGCCTAAACCTTAACTTCATTTCTAATGCATACACTTGGCCCACTAGCCAAGGGGATGGTAATGATCCGTTCCCCTCCGCGTACCCCACAATCATCCTCCCATGGGCCTTCTATGTGTCGTCTCCCTCCCCACCCATTTGCCATTCCTCTCCCCACCCATTTGCCATCCCTCTCCTCACCCATTTGCCCTCCTCTCCTCACCCATTTGCCATTTCTCTCCCCACCCATGTGCCCTTCCTCTCCTCACCCATGTGCCCTTCCTCACCCTACCCATTTGGCCTTCCTCTCCCCACCCATTTGCCCTTCCTCTCCTCACCCATTTGCCCTTCCTCTGCTCACCGCAGGTGCATCCCAGGAAGGGGTGGGTTGTGTCTGCTGCCTTCTTGGATGCACATATGGCGCAGATGAAACCATTGTGAAGCAGCACTGCCCAGGGTTCCATGTTACTGTTAATATACCGTTCCTGTTGATATGATCTTGTTGATAGAACTACATCCTAGTGGCATAAACCCACCCCTAGGACTTGGGCAATATTTATTCTTGTTTGACATAAAGCCATATAAGGTGGTGTGTGGATTGCTGCCGCTGGCTGTCCCAGAAAACGGTGGAGGGCGAGGTCGGCTCGTCCACGATGCCGCACAAGGTGAACCCGATCGACTTTGAGAACAGCGAGGGCAACCTGGGTGTGGCCAACGCCCTCTTCGGCTTCCTCGCCGACAAGCTGCCCATCTCGCGCTGGCAGGTGGGTGCCCACCACGCACACATAATTTTAGCTTTTTTGAAATCAGAGGATTGCCTGGAATATTTCAAATGTATGTGTCAAAATAGTCCCAGTCTCTGGTTTGTTGACTCGCAGGCAGGTGGGGCCCTGCGCCTATGTATGCCTGCTTGAGAGCCAAAAGGATGCCTGATGGCTTGGTGTGCGTGGATTGGCAGGTGTGCACATGAGGGCCGCCCTGGCCTTTGCAATGGCAATGGGTGAAGCAGGCCGTTTGAGTGTGCTTACACGTGGGGTAGTGCGTGGGAGGAGGTTCCAGAACGGGAAGGTGCGCTTGGTTTGCTTGCAGTTGTGCTGGGCCTACCCGGTGTTGTGCCCTGCCCATTCCTCCTCAGTGTGCTAGGGATAGAGGCAGTCGCGTTGCCACTCAGGGGAGGCCCCCTTTGCAGCCAGTCACGGAATCTGCATGCTGCGCTGTCCGCCTGGTGCATGCTGCATGCTGTGCCTCTTCCCTATGTTTACTCCCTCTTACCCCGCACATTGCCATCCATACCGGCCCGCAATCTGCATCCCCCCCCCCCCCCCCCCTTAGCATCCTCCACGGGCATGTACGCCGTTCCGCGCCCTGCTCTCTCCCTACTGGCCATTGCGCGCATGGCGTTCATACATGCCCCTGTTACTATATTCATGTGCGGCCCTCGGCTTGTCCTGCTCTCTCCTTGGCTGCCTTGGTTATCCGTGGCTTCCTCTCCCCCAGCGCGACCTGACCGACTCCACCGTGCTGCGCAACCTGGGCGTGGGCATCGGCCACTCGCTGCTGGCGTACGACTCGGCCATGCGCGGGATCGGCAAGCTGCAGGTGGGCCCTGAAGGGTGTACGAGTATCTGTACCTGGCAGGTGGGCACCTACGGGTGTGTTAGGGGCGTGCGATCTGCCTCGTGACCGGTGAGTACGGTCAGCATTTGAGCGCCTGTGAGCGGCAGGGGTTCCTGCTACTTGGATGGCAGATGAGCATTGTAACCCGAAAGTGGCAGGAAGATTAAGGCACGAAATGGGAGCAGCCGCCCGCTCTCTGGGCTGAGCTGGCATTGGCTGCAAATCCGCATGGTATGCTGGAGCCTTGCATGTGTGGGCATTACCTTGCAGATGCTCAGGTCCATGCCTCGTCCATTGCCACAGAGGTATGATCTTCCATACCCCATGAGGCATGGCACATCCTGTGCCTCTTCGCTTGCCTCCTCAGCCCATGAGGCCTGCGTTCCACCCTCACTTGGTGTCACTGGTCATGTCGCAGGTTTGCCTCATTGTTGCCGTTGTCTTGCCTCGTGGTTGCCTTATCGCGGATGCGGCCGCGTCCCGCCTTTCCAAAAAAACGCACCGCAGGTCAACGAGGCGGCCCTGCTCAAGGACCTGGACCAGACGTGGGAGATCCTCGCGGAGCCCATCCAGACGGTGAGTCTGCGTAAAACTGTGCCTAGAACTATGGAATCTGGCCCTCCAAACGAGGATGGCTGGTCTGCTTTCCGGCACGTGGTGTTGCTGTGTAAGGCAGGGACACCTGGCGCTTTTTGGAAGGACAGAGGGGAATGGGTCCGGCAAGACAAGTAGGCAAGGACATCTGCTTGCAGGGCGTCATATAACGACAGCGGAAGGAAATTTTCCTCGATACCGCGCAGCAAGCAGGCCACGATAGGACAGTTGAGAAGAGTCACGCGACGTTTCTCGTGGCTTGTTGAACACCTTTTACTGTTGCGTTACACAGTTGAGCATTTGTGCATGCATGCCTCAAGAATGCTGCTTTCTCTGCATGTGTTTTTTTGCTTTTGCAGGTGATGCGCTGCTATGGCGTGGACAAGCCCTACGAGAAGCTCAAGGCGCTCACTCGTGGCCAGTCGATCACCAAGGAGAGCTTGCTGGCATTTGTGGAGACCCTGGACATCCCAGAGGAAGGCAAGGCTCGGTTGAGAGCCATGACCCCACAGTCTTACATTGGCAATGCAGCGGAGCAGGCCAAGGCATCTGCATCTATGTAAGGACTCTGCATTCGTAGTGTTGAAGCAGTGCTTGGGCTAGGCTCAATGGCTCTGCAAAATGCAATTACCTGAGTGACCTAGCTGAGCCCTAGGTTCCTTCACGCATGTGACCCAATTCGGTAATCAACTAATGAGTAAGTAAGTAAGTAAGTAAGTACTTGAGTGTCATGCGCAAAGGCATGCCACGGAGTACTATGCTAATCTCATTAGAAAAATAATTACACAAAAGTTTAAACAAATATCGTCTGCATCATCCCCCAACCGTTAAGCACTAGATGGGGATGTAATCCTCATCCGAGCTGTCCTCTACTGTAATGGCAGACGAGGCGGTAGTGTAGCGGCTATCCTCAGGACCAATAACCTCCACCTGCGGACTTCTACCCTGGCTAGCAACGGGCCGCGGGGCCCGTGGGGAGAAAACAGGAGCATACCCCTCGGGAAGGTGCTTATCGCAGATGGCAGCCCATTTCTCCTTGTCTTTCTCCCATTTCACTAACTAATGAGTAATCAAGTGCATGTTAATTGTGAAACATGTACATGCATGCATGCATGCATGCATGCACCATGTGTATACTGTGGTCATACCTAGATACTCATGCACAATATCAAGACAAGTTTACTGGAAAAGTACACCCATTAAAAATTAAATGAAATTAAATTATAGCATGACTCCGTTGGGAGATCATGTAGCACATATTCCTTGCTGGATGGATGGAGGTGGGCGAAGCCGCGAAACCTAGCTAATCTAACTCTAAGCTAATCTAATATAGAAAACCCTAGCTACGCTACTCAGCAAAGCGCCCCTTCCTCTTGGGGGGAGGGGGCTTGCCCACAGGGGCTGGCGTGTGAGCCTGGACAATCGTCTTCCACCTCTTCTTGTACACCCATTAGTTAGTTAATTAATTAATTAATTAGGAACATAACTCCGTTGGGAGTACATGTGTAGCACATATCCCTGAGAAGGGGCATATGGCTTTTAATACATTCTGGGCTACTTCCTGCAAGGGTGGGGATGTAAACGACACTTGCTTTAGGTGCACCAAGGGCACCTGCACCACCATGATCTCTAAGAGCACAAAGGGGCCCGTCATGGGGTGGAAGATAATCATGGCTATACAAAAGCTAGGGCGTGGCTTCTCAGCAGAGAGTGACTCTCTGCATAGGCACAGCTTGGCTGAATTCTTAATGCAACATCCATGCATGGGGAGTCCCATTATAGGCAGGCCGCGTGGCTATATTCGGAAGGCATCATCCATTGGGGGGCCATTATGGGCGCACATGCGCTTGGGCCACGTGGTAAGCTAAGCCTTAATAATCTACGCACGTGGGTGTAATAAAGCTTCGACATCGCAAAAGCCACGAGCCACGAGGTAGCCATGGCTGTCGGAGCTCATAACTTTCACGTTTGAGCACCGAATTTAGTCGTGAATATCGCTATCGCTTCGTCTTTCTAAGACGCACATGCTGATAAAATTTTCCAACGCTATTACGCAATATATGGCGAGCAAACGCCCCTTGACGCAACTCAGCCTGGCGGCTGCGCTCGGCACTGAAAATACGTCTGTAGCTCCGGCTGCAGCTTCGCCATCAGGTCCGGCAGGCAGCGGTGACACTAGTCGTGCACTGGTGGTCGCCCAGCAATCTCCCGGGCTCAATGCCTCGCCATCGCCATCGCCTGACCATAAACGCAGCCGCCCAGCCGACACAGGAGGGTTTTCACGCCCCAAAGAACCGCGCTTTCGGCTTGAACCTTTCAAGGTCGATGATCACGATTGGACCAACATGTCCCCGGCAACTGCTCTGCATTGCCTCTTCTGGGGGCCGGGACTTCGCCTCGCTTTACGACCTGTGCCTCCATCTCCACGACATCAATCGCCTCATCCACCCGGACGGCAAATCTTGGTATAACACCGACACTCTGCTCGGGTGCGCCCGCCCCCAACTCCAGCATACCATTCTCAACTCCCTTCTCCTGCGCTCTGACGGCGAGATCTGGGCTCCATCCATCTCCGCCCCCACACTTCCGCGTACCATCCTGACGGAAGCCTTTCAGCAGCACGTGACCCCCCTTGCTGCCGACATTTCAGCAATCGGTGGCACGCTGACTGCTGAACTTCCTCACATTTCCAGGTGCCGCCGCCGCCTCCACCTCCACTGCCATTTCCGCCTCCACTGCCGACATCAAAGCCCAGCTCCTCGACCTCGACCAACGCCTTCAAGCCATGCACCGCCAACGCCCTTGAGAGCTTGCATGACACCGCCGGCCTCACCGCCCAGGCGGTGAAGGACATCGCCGCCCAGCCGGCGCCTGCTGGCCCGGCCGGCGATGCTCCCTCCACCTGGGCGGACTTGCTTATAAGCAGCACACCACCTCCACCACCTCCACCATCTCGGCACAACTCTAGCAACAAGCCCTCGACCTTAGCGAGGAAGCCGACATCGCCCGGCGCAGCCACAATGTCATCGTCAAGCACTTCGACCAGCCGGCAGGTGAGACCTCCACGAGCCTTCTTGAGGCATTTAAGCGCGACATTTTTGCCCCCATGCTACTCACTGGTGAGCTGGACATGTCGGCTGTCCGCCTCCCCCGCGCGCGGGGGAAGGTTGGCCCGGCACCCGTGCTCCTCACCTTTAAGTACAGTGGCGGACAAGCTGTCGTTCCTTAAATGCCGCAAGAAGCTCTCGGAGACTCGCTTCACGCTGCATGGACGACGACTTGACCCTGGCCCAGCAACAGCGGCGACGCGAGCTATGGCCGACCTACCTCCAGCTCCGGCAGAGCGCACGGGGGAAGCCGGTATACTGGAGGGGGGCGGTCATCCACGTACGTTGACCACAAGCCCTGGCAGCCCCCTCCTGCCACCTCAGACTAGGAATATATATACCAGTAGTGTAGATTAGTAATGCTTAGCCTAGCATGTGGCCCATGCACGCGCATGTGCGCCCATAATGGCCCCCATGGATGATGACTTCAACATTTAGCCATGCTTTGTCTATAATGGGACCCCCATGGATGTTGCATTAAGAATTTAGCCATGCTATGCCTATGCAGAGAGATGCTCTCTGTCGAGAAGCCATGCCCTAGCCCTTGTATAGCCATGATGATCTTCCTCCCCCGTGCCAGGATCCCCCCCTTAGGCGGGTTGAACCTGAGACAGCATGGTGGTGCACTGAGGTGCCCTGGTGCACCTAGAGCAGGGGTAGCTTACATTCCCATGCACCCTTGCATGAAGTAGCCTAGGATGTATTTAAAGCCATATGCCCCTTCTCAGGGATATGTGCTACATTGACTCCCAACGGAGTGATGTTGATAATTAATTAATTAATTAATTACTAATCTACACTACTGCTATATTCCCTCGCACCAGCCAGGTCGACACCGCCCTTGGTCTGGCCGGCCCCCAGCGGCTTGGCCAACCAGGGCGCGGCATATCTTGACCTGGCCTGGCCCCAAGGACATTCCTAGGAAGCTAGGCAAACCTGCCATGGACTACACCCAGATCAGTTGCTGGCCGACCTCGTGGTCCCAGCTCAGTTTGAACACCGCATCCACTCCCGAGCTACATCGAGTCTTTGTATCAGGGTATGCCTCGTATTTCGGATGAGATTAGGCAGGCTGCGTAGGATAGCATTTGTAGGACATCTTACTTGCACCAGCCAGGTCGACACCGCCCTTGGTCTGGCCGGCCCCCAGCGGCTTGGCCAACTAGGGCGGCATATCTTGACCTGGCCTGGCCCCAAGGCCGGACATTCCCAGGAAGCTAGGTAAACCTGCCAAGAACTACATCCAGATGTTGCTGGCCGACCTAGTGGTCCCAGCTCAGTTTGAGGCACTGCATCCCCTCCCTCTCCCTTCTTTGGACTGCCATGCAGAAGATTGTCCAGGCTCACACGCCAGCCCCTGTGGGCAAGCCACCCCCCGGCCCCCAAGAGGAAGGGGCGTTTTGCTGAGTAGTGTAGTTAGGATTTTCTCGACTAGATATAGCTTAGAATTAGGTTAGTTCGATTACGCGGCTTCTTCCACCTCCACCCATCCAGCAAGGAATATGTGCTAGCTACATGATCTCCCAACGCAGGCATGTTATAATTTAATTTTAAATTTTTTTTTATCCACTCCCTCTCCCTTCTTTGGACTGCCATGCAGAACAAGAAGAGGTGCAGAAGATTGTCCAGGCCCACACGCCAGCCCCTGCTGTGGGCCGGGCAAGCCACCTCCCCCCAAGATGAAGGGGCGTTTTGCTGAGTAGTGTAGTTAGGATTTTTCTAGACTAGATAGCCGTAGAGTTTGGTTAGTTTGCTTACGCGGCTTCGTCCACCGACCCCCACCCATGCATCCAGCAAGAAATATGTGCTGCACAGTACATGATCTCCCATGCAACGGAGGCATGTAATAATTTAATTTAATTTAATATTCCCTAGACTGGGGTTGCTCAGGGGTGGCAGGGGGTGCCTGCCAGGGCTTGTGGTTGACGTGGATGATCGACGTCCCCCCTCCAGTATACCGGTTTCCCCCCTGCGCTCTGCCGGAGCTGGAGGTAGGTCGGCCATAGCTCGCGTCGTCCGTTGTTGCTGGGCCATGCCGTCCAGCGTGTAGCGAGTCCTTAATTGAGAGCTTCTTGCGGCGCCCATTCAAGGAACGACAGCGTATCCGCCATGTACTTAAAGGTGAGGAGCACGGGGGCCGGGCCAGCCTTACCCCAAACGCCGGCGGGGAAGGCGGGCAGCCGACATCCGCACTGAGTTGCATGGGGGCAAGAATGTTGCGTGAGCAGAGTCGTTGAGGTCTCATCTGCCGGCTGGTCGAAGTGCTTGACGATGACATTGTGGCTGCGCTGGGTGCGGTCGGCCTCCTCGCGGAGGTCGAGGGCTTGTTGCTTGATGAGCTGTGCCGCGATGGTGGAGGTGGTGGAGGTGGTGTGGTGCTTGAGCAGGTCCGGCCAGGTCTGGGTGGGAGGGGCGTCGCCGCCTGGGCCAGCGGGGGCTGGCTTAATTGGCGGCAATGTCCTTCACCGCCTGCATGGGCGGTGATGCCTGCGGTGTTTTGCATGCACTCGATGGCGATGGCGGTGTCCTTGAGGCGCTGGTCGATGTCGAGGAGCTGCATGGGCCTCAAGAGGGCGGCGGTGGAGGTGGCGGTGGCAGTGGAGCTAGGTGGAGGCGACTCGGAGGAGGGTGGAGGTGGAGGTGACGGTGGTGGATTCAAGTAGCAGAGGGAGCTCAGCAGCCAACGTGCCGCCCATTGCTGCCACATCTGCAGCAAGAAGGGGGGTCACGTGCTGCTCGAAAGCTAAGGAGGGTGCGGACGATGGATTCTATCGCGACGGTGGGAGGGGGGGCGCAGATCTCGGCGTCGGAGCACCCGAGGAGGGAGCAGAGGGCGAAGCGCTGGAGCCGGGGGCGATTTATGCGGAGAACTTTCGGGAGATCAGTTCGGCGGTGTTGAAAGGCTGGCCACTTGGCCAGCCGGGCCGCGGTTGTGGAGTGGGAGATGAGGTGCGAGCACAGCCTGGGCTACAAGCGAGGCGTGCGTGCCGAAAAACACGTCTTCCATGAAGGCTCCTGGGCTTCGATTTCAGTAGCCATATGCGTTGATGTCAAAGGTGATTTCGTCCCAGTGCGGCTCGGCAGGGCGTTTGCGCTTGGGCTCAGGCGATGCAGATGGCGAGGCAAGCCCGCGGGGGGCTGGGCAACCACCAGTGCGCCGCGCGACTAGTGTCACCGCTGCCTTCCGGACCTGAGGGCGAAGCTGCAGCCGGAGCTGCAGACGTATTTTCAGGGCTTAGCGCAGCCGCCAGGCTGCGTTGCGTAGCTAGATGAGCCGGTTTGCTCGTCATATATTGCGTACTAAGTAGCTTCGGAAAATTATATCAGCGCGTGCGTCTTAGAAAGACGAAGCAATAATTTGTGATATTCATAGCCGAATTCGGTGCCCAAACGTGAAAGTTATGAGCTCCGCCGTCAGCCATGGCTACCTCGTGGCTCGTGGCTCGTGGCCATAATAATATAGCTTTAGCTTTAAAAGCCTTGTACACCCATGCGCTCTCTATATTAATAAGGAGACAACCAGCGCATGCGCCTCTCCATATTCGTTAATGAATGAATTAAACTACATAGTGCTCCCGTTGGGGAGTCGTGCGGAGACAGCGGATCGAGTATTAACCCGGCCGACCCCGATCGATGGATATATGGATGGATGGATGGAGCATGGAGGTGCATGGAGGCAAACAATCCTACCGGTTCCTTTCCATCTAGTTAGAGAGATTATATACTAATCCTAAGGCATGTCAGCTAGGGAACGTGTAGTGCAAAGCCCTAGCGGTCTCGCCTCGCATTCTAGCTTCCCATGTTTGGAAACACACTTCTTCCCCACAGGGATCTTACTCTGTGCATGCCCGCATGATTGACAAGGAGAAATGGGCTGCCATCGATGCGATAAGCATCTTTCCTGAAAGGGTTTGTTCCTGTTGTCTCCCCATCAGGCCCGTATCAGTGCTATAACCAGGGTAGAAGTCCTCAGGTGGAGGTGATTGCCCTTAGCTGAGGATAGCGCCGCTACACTACCGCCTCGTCTGCAATTAATTACAGTAGAGGACAGCTCAGATGAGGATTATATAACCATCTAGTACTATATTGTACGGGCAGGATGCAGACGTTATTTGTCTAGCTTTTTGTACGTTTTTAACTTAATTTGTGTATATTATTTAACCAATGAGATTAGCTTAGTACGCCGTGGCATTAATAAAAAGACTCGTGCTCCCGTTGGGGCGAGTCACGGAGCATTAACCCCGATGGATGGATGGATGGGGACACACAATCCTACCGGTTCGCAGGCATCACCGCCCAGGCGGTGAAGGACATTGCTGCCAAGCTCCAGCCCCCGCTGGCCTGGCTGGCGATGCTCCCCCCCCCCAGACCTGGGCGGATATGCCACTTCCACCACCTCCGCCGTCGCAGCCCAGCTCCCGCCAGCGGCAGACTGTCGCTTGACCTCCGTGAGGAGGCCGAGCTCGCCAAGCGCAGCCTCAACGTCATCGCCAAGAACTTCGACATGGAGGAAGGTGAGAATTCCGAGAAGCTTGCCCGTGCGTTTGAGAGAGAAATCCTTGGTCGCATGGGCCTCATTACTGGTGATCGGATCGAGCTGGTCGCCCATCGCCTTCCCCGCGCCGGCAAGGCATGCAGGGGCGCCCCCGCTCCTTCTCACCTTTAAGAAACCGGCGGACAAGATTTCTTTTCTCAGACGCCGCAAGCGCGGCTCGAGAAGACTCAGTGCCTTCACCCTCGACGACGACTTGACCCTGGCGCAGCAACAAGGCGACGGGAGCTATATGGCCGACCTACCTCCATGCAGCTCCGGCAGACCGGACCAAGGCGGGGCAGCCGGTGTACTGGAAGGGGGCGACCATCTACGTCGGCCACAAGCCCTGGCGCACGCGACCCCCACGGCCCCAGCGACTCCAGACGCCCCAGCTTATTAGGGGAATACAGCAGTAGTAGTGTAGAATTAATAGATAGACCGTGGCCTTGTACATGTACGCCTCCTACAGGCACTATACCAGCTGATTCAAGAGCATTATTTAGCCATGTACAAGTGTGCCTATGATGTGCCACACTCCAGCTAATGATGCCTAGCTTTATTTAGTTATGCTGTGGCAGCCCACGCAGAGAGCTGCTCTCTGCATGCTGAGATGCCACGCTCTAGCCATTGTCTAGCCATGATGATCTTCCCCCCTCTATGTCGGGGCCTTTTTTAGGTACCGTAGTGGTCAAAATCACTTTGCGTCTAACTAGCTACTTTGCGAATCGACCTCGCAAACTGCTATCAATTGGCTTCATTTTGGGTCTCAAAGTTCAAAAGTTACCGCGCCGCGCCCGCGCCGCGCCGGGCCTTTAGAGCCATGCAAGTATCGTAACTTGGCTATAGCGAACGCGTCGCGCGATAATTTTCGCGCACTGTCATTTGAAAGGTTTTTTCAAACTTCAAAGGCTTGTGCAGATTGCACGGTGTGACTCGTGAGGCACGATGGCAGACTTTCAATACAGCGCAAACAATCGCAAACTGCTATCAATTGGCTTCATTTTGGGTCTCAAAGTTCAAAAGTTACCGCGCCGCGCCCGCGCCGCGCCGGGCCTTTAGAGCCAATGATGCAAGTATCGTAACTTGGCTAGCGAACGCGTGACTCGCGCCATAATTTTCGCGCCCTGTCATTTGAAAGGTTTTTTCAAACTTCAAAGGCTTGTGCAGATTGCACGGTGTGACTCGTGAGGCACGATGGCAGACTTTCAATACATTCTGGGCTACTGCCGGCCTGCAAGGCCGTGGGGTGTAAACTACAGGTCCAGTCATCCTTAGGGCCGCCAGCGCCCCCCTCCTCGGCTGCGGACTATACCAAGTCCCCGCCTTGCAGGAGGGCTGCCTTGCCACTGGCGATCAACGTCGTCTGCACCCCCGTTCACAGTCTTTGAAGGAATTGGACGGCGCCCTTGCTCGCCTGCGGTAGTACTACGATGCGGCGGTCGGTGCCAACCACCTTCCTGCTGAGCTGCTGAAGACCCCTGATCCGGCGGTTAGGGATCCTCTGCTGGCGTTCTGCAACCGTGTCCTGCTCTCTGACGAGCCTCCGCCTGCTGAGTGGCAGACGGCCATCCGCGTCATGCTGTACAAGAAGGGCTCTGCTGCTGACCCCGGTAACTACAGGGGTGTCTGCCTCCAGAGCGTCGCGCTGAAGGTCTTCATGCGCATGATGCTGCACAGGCTCCGCGCCGCGCGCTGGACCCTGGCACACCTGGGTGAGTCTCAGATGGGTTTCCGTCGTGGTCGTAACACTGTGTTTGTCGCGCGCCGCGGTTGATGGAGGACGATCGAGGTGCGTCGCCTTCCCCCTGACAGTTTGCCGCTGGTCTTCATTTTTGTTGACTATATCAAGGCCTTTGACACGGTCATCTTGGAGGCTCTTTGGGCCATCCTAGCTCTGGATCGAGTGCCACCTGCGTTTATTGCTGCCATTCGCCGACTGTATGAGGGCTCACAGGCAGTAGTGCGGACTGCGGAAGGCACCACCCCACCATTCCCCCTTCACCACGGGGTGTGGCAAGGTTGTGTCCTGTTCCCATACCTGTTCATTATTGTCGTGGACCACGTCATGCGCCAGGCACGTGCGCGCTTTACTGCCAGGCGGTGCATGGTTCGAGCCAGGCTTGGACTTCCTTAACGAGAAAGAGCACGGCGGGTTTTAGCCTGGCTACCGCCTGGCCGACCTGATTTATGCGGATGACACCACCCTCATCGCGCGCCCCGAGCACATTCAGACCTGCCAGTGGCTGGACTGTCTGGGCCTGGAGGCGAGGGCGGTGGGGTTGTCCAGAGATTAGTGTCAAAACTGAGGCGATGCCGGTGATTGGGGCCTCCAGTATACCGCCGCTGCAATGCAATGCCGCGCCTGCTCGACGGGACGACGGTCCCGTTCTGCGATCGCTTCAAATTGTGGGGGAGTTGGCTCCCTGACACCGCCGACGATGTGGACACCCGCATCGGCCTGGCCTGGGATAGGCTTCGTTCGCTCAACACCTACTGCATGGCGCTCCGAGCGGGCCGGCTGGGCGAGCACCGCAAGCGCATGCTCTTCAAGGTCCTCGTCCTCACGGTGCTCACGTATGGCGCCGAGGCCTGGACACTCACACCCACACTGGCAGCTACTTGTAGGCTAGACGGCACAGTTTACAGGATGCTCCGACAGGTCCTGACGTACGTAGGGTTTTCGAAGCGCCCATCATCAGAGTCGTTGTATCATGCAGGCCGCATGCCTCGTATTTCGGACGAGATCAGACAGCGTAGGATAGCATTTGTAGGACACCTTGCTCGCACCAGCAAGGTCGACACCGCCCTTGGTCTGGCAGGCCCCCAGCGGCTTGGCCAGCCAGGGCGGCACATTCTGACCTGGCCTGGCCCCAAGGGCATTGCCAAAAAGGTCGATCGGGAAACATGTCACCAACTACGTACAGATGTTGCTGGATGACCTATACTGGTCCCAGCCCAGTTTGAATACCGCATCCACTCTCTCAGCTCCCTTCTTTGGACTGCCATGCAGAACAAGACGCGGTGGAAGAAGATTGTCAAGGCTCACACGCCCGACCCTGTGGGCAAGCCACCTCCCCCCAAGAGGAGGAGGCGTTTTGATGAGTAGGGTATGTAGTTAGGATTTTTCTAGACTAGCTAGATTAGCGTTAGGTTAGTCGGACGATTACGCGGCTCTCTCCACTCCACGACCCATCAAGGAATATGTGCTACATGATCTCCCAACGGAGGCATGTTATAATTTAATCCTTAGGGCCAATGCTACAAGACTCCACACCGACTAATATGCATGACCGCGTGAGTTATATAATAAATCCTTACGGTATTTAATGAAGTAATATACCATGAGTGCTATCAATGAACCAACTAGCTGAAATGAGAGACGGACAACCAGCGCAGGCCAATGAGTAAGTGAGACACATTAGCTAGCCACCGACCCTAAACAAGTGGACCGGCTCGCAAATTTAAAACTTTGCCTTCATTTTCGGTCGCAAACTTTAAATTTCACCTTGTTTTGGGGTCGCAAAGTAGTTAGACGCAAAGTGATTTTGACCACTACGGTAGGTTCCTGAATACATAGTGGTGTGCAGGTGCACTTTGTGCATCCAGAGCAGGTGTAGTTTACACCCTACCCTTGCAGGAAGTAGCCTCAGAGTGTATTATAGGCCATATACCCCTTCTCAGGGATATGTGCTACATATACTCCCAACGAAGTTATGTTACAATTCAATTCAATTCAATTCAATTCAATTCAATTCAATTCAATTCAATTCAATTCAATTCAATTCAATTCAATTCAATTCAATTCAATTCAATTCAATTCAATTCAATTCAATTCAATTCAATTCAATTCAATTCAATTCAATTCAATTCAATTCAATTCAATTCAATTCAATTCAATTCAATTCAATTCATTTCAATTCAATTTAATTCAATTCAATTCAATTCATTCAATTCAATTCAATTCAACTCAATTCAATTCAATTCAATTCAATTCAATTCAATTCAATTCAATTCAATTCAATTCAATTCAATTCAATTCAATTCAATTCAATTCAATTCAATTCAATTCAATTCAATTCAATTCAATTCAATTCAATTCAATTCAATTCAATTCAATTCAATTCAATTCAATTCAATTCAATTCAATTCAATTCAATTCAATTCAATTCAATTCAATTCAATTCAATTCAATTCAATTCAATTCAATTCAAATACATTTCTTGTTTTTGGTCCATTGGAGTTCCTTCCCACCAAGAGAAACATTTATTTTACATTTTTGTGTGCTAGGCTTTATACGGACAGCCTATACCACACCTTCAAACTCAGTGCACATCATTATCAAGTTGGTTATTGTAGCACCATGCTGGGGGCCCAGCATACTCGAACACAAGGTGTTGCCCCTCTTAGCAGCGTGGGTGGGTGGGTGGGAGCTGAAAAGAGGCCTCCCTACGTCCCCTACACCACTCTAAGTACTGACTATCATTCACATTGCGCCACGCAGGCCTGCCGGCTGGCGCAGGTACAAGGTGTACTGACTGCCAATCACAGTTGCGCCACGCCTGGCGGCTGGCGCAGCTAATAAGGTCTAGTGACGTACGTTAGAAGCTACCTAGGCCTGCACTCCGGAACCACACTCAGCCTAGGCACAAAAAGGGCCGGCCGGTGCAGTACCCTCGTGACAAGCGCTAGTCTTACGCTACCTACGGCAGGTCGGTCCCCTTTGAGCCCGTCCACGCGTCATATATAAAATGAGCGAAGCTCAGCAAATACATTTCTTGTTTTTGGTCCATTGGAGTTCCTTCCCACCAAGAGAAACATTTATTTTACATTTTTGTGTGCTAGGCTTTATACGGACAGCCTATACCACACCTTCAAACTCAGTGCACATCATTATCAAGTTGGTTATTGTAGCACCATGCTGGGGGCCCAGCATACTCGAACACAAGGTGTTGCCCCCACACCTCCTTCCTGGCCACCAAGGCTGTCGCCAACCTTGGTGCCGATTTTCTTTCCGCCCATGGCCCCCCTCCTGCACGCTGCTACAGCTGTACTGCCGCCCCCGTGTGGCCGCTACGGTTTCCCGGCGGACGCAGGGCGGCACCCATGTCGTTCCCCCCGTTAGGGGGGCGGTTTCCAGCGGCTGCTCATTAGGCCTTACGCCCCCGGACCGTCTCTCACAAGCCCAGGACCCATCACCAGCCCCACCCCCGAGGCTGGGATTTCCCGGCATTGAAACCTTTGTGGCGATAGGCCCTCTACCCTACCAAGGCCTTGCCTGGCTTGGAAACTGCTTAGCCAAGGCCCTGACCAGGGCTTGTGTTGTTGTAGGAAATTTTTTATGGCATAGATATGCCCCCCTGGCTGAACCGAACTCTTTATCGCTTTTCCTATAATGCATCATACAGGATAAAAACAAGGCGATAAAACAGCAAGAATTTCAGCCCCGCCAGGCGAACATTCTTTGCTGAAAAACTGGGCAATGATGAAGAGCGCGCTCCTCCCACCACCAAGATTCGCTCCAGCCCCGCATCCTCCCCGAAACTCCCGTCTGGCCACAGGCCGAAAGATCGGGTCCGCTGTCAGGCTCCTGGCAGTTATGGGCTACCCTGGCACCCCGCGCTAGCCATCTCCACGTTTAAGGCAGATTCGCCTCCACCTGTGATTCTTTCCACCGTAGCCGCTGGCCCTGGCCTGTATGGCTCCTTCCCTGACGTTGTCCGACTAAAATCGCAGCTTCCCCAGTGTCAGGAAGCCGCTTGCCGCACCCAGGGGTAGAGGGGAATCGTCAGTGGGCCCAGCGCCGGAAATCACACCATTTTACTCAAAACGTAGAGCCCCCCACCCAACAACCATTACCGTGGCCTGTAACGGTGGGTGGCGAACATAAAGACCTTTATTCCAGGCCTCTCCACGCCCGGAGAGGCCGATAGCATCGTCTTACATTCAGCGCAGCCGCCATAGCGGCCAGCCGACCTTGCCAGCAAATGCTGGGATCAAGTTGCGAAGCTGAAAAGCTCCCCTACGTCCCCTACACCACTCTAAGTACTGACTATCATTCACATTGCGCCACGCAGGCCTGCCGGCTGGCGCAGGTACAAGGTGTACTGACTGCCAATCACAGTTGCGCCACGCCTGGCGGCTGGCGCTAGGGTTGTACCGAATAGTGTTCCGAATACCGAATATCCCCCGAATACCGAACCGAACACCGAATATGTTCAGTATACGGCGAACGGTCTGTCCGTCTGAACATATTCGGTATCGGTATCGGGAGGCAAGCTCTACTTCCGAATATGTTCGGTATCGAAATCGGGACACCCTACTATTCGACGAATATATTCGTAGTTCCGAACAAGTTTTGCGGGCTTCGCCCGCGACATTAGAGCTTGTACTTTTTGTGGCCGGTCCCCGGCCAGGGAGCCCCGGCTAGGGAGATGCGTGACACCACGTACCGCCGCCAAGGGCCAGGTGGCGCTAGCCTCGCCAAGGAGCGCGCGCTAGGTTTAGGTTTTCCACCACAAGATTCATGGAGGTTGTCAAAAGGGTGAAGAAAAAAACCCAAAACTTGGGCACAACCCCTAGATTCGAACCCGCAACCTTGCAGTTAATACGCCAATGATGCAGTGTGCCTTGGCGCGTGAAGTCTACGCAACCAACTTACGTGGAACTTAAAGAATATGTATGTTGCTACAAAGGGAAAACTTGCGCAACCGCGCAGTGGACGGAGCTCGCGAACTACGTCTTGCGGAGTTCAACTAGCTCAGTACAGATTGACTGCTACCTCTGCACGGGAGCGCGATGCGCGCGGGGATGGGTGACCTCGCCAACCCCGCAGACAGCAGGGGAAAATCGCTTACAGGCGGTGGAGCAGAGGAAAATCCACGTGTGAGCTTTCTGCGCGTTTGTAACTGGTTCCTCAGGATAAAGTTTGGTCCAACAGCCCAAAAGTTTGCGACGGTTATATCTGGAGCTCGCGAACACAGGACATCGCAGAGTTTGGCTCCTGGCGCAATCTGGGCATACGGACCTCTGCCAAATGGCTCATCTGGATGTAACGCACAAAAACCCTGATAATATGGACGCCGTGGTTTGACCTTTTCGTGATTGGTCGCAACGAAATTTCGCGCAGCTGATTCGTCAAGCGGACTCTAAGTCGCGCCGCTGAGTGGCTGGAGCCGAAAGCCGTTCGAAAGAGTGTTAGCTAAAATTGTGCCAAGGCTGCGTTTTACAAATTTTAGTATATATGTTGATATCGAATAGTAGTACCCCTACTAGCGGGCGGCGCAGCCTCCAGCCTCCACTCACCAGCTGGCGCGGTCATGCCTCCGCCGACTCAGAGTTAGGCCAACGCCCAAAAGCTGAATGCACTATGCAGGGAAGGCAACTGTGTGTGTGTGTGATACAAAAATTAAATTAAAATTTTAATTTAATTTAATTTAATTTAATTTGAATAAGTCTCATTAATATAATTGATACAAGTTGTCTACCTAATACGTTGTAGTGAAATAAGTAGCTACTGTCGTCATTATTCGATCGGCGTCCGAATAGTTCGGAGAACTATTCGGTGTTCGATTCGGGAAGGGCCCTTCAGCTCCGAACATATTCGGTATCGGTATCGGGAGGCTCCAAATATACTCGGCATCGGGTTCGGGGCACCCCCCTGGTCCGAGTATCCGATTCGGCAAGCCAAAACGCTATTCGGTACAACCCTAGCTGGCGCAGCTAATAAGGTCTAGTGACGTACGTTAGAAGCTACCTAGGCCTGCACTCCGGAACCACACTCAGCCTAGGCACAAAAAGGGCCGGCCGGTGCAGTACCCTCGTGACAAGCGCTAGTCTTACGCTACCTACGGCAGGTCGGTCCCCTTTGAGCCCGTCCACGCGTCATATATAAAATGAGCGAAGCTCAGCAATTCAATTCAATTCAATTCAATTCAATTCATTTCAATTCAATTTAATTCAATTCAATTCAATTCGATCAATTCAATTCAATTCAACTCAATTCAATTCAATTCAATTCAATTCAATTCAATTCAATTCAATTCAATTCAATTCAATTCAATTCAATTCGATTCGATTCGATTCGATTCGATTCGATTCGATTCGATTCGATTCGATTCGATTCGATTCGATTCGATTCGATTCGATTCGATTCGATTCGATTCGATTCGATTCGATTCGATTCGATTCGATTCGATTCGATTCGATTCGATTCGATTCGATTCGATTCGATTCGATTCGATTCGATTCGATTCGATTCGATTCGATTCGATTCGATTCGATTCGATTCGATTCGATTCGATTCGATTCGATTCGATTCGATTCGATTCGATTCGATTCGGTTCGATTCGATTCGATTCGATTCAATTCAATTCAATTCAATTCAATTCAAGTCAATTCAATCCTACTGGTCTAATCTATCTACAACATCAAGCCAACTATATTATTCTAAGCTCTCTACCCTAGGGGTCCTGTCTAGCGTGCTTCCCGCGTTTGCAAACACGCGGGCGCTTCCCGGGAAGGGAAGGCCCACGGGAGGGGGTTCGTAGTCCTCTAGGACCTGGACCCACTTGGCCTTGTCCAGCATCTTGTTCCAAAGCACGGAGAGGCCTAGCGCCCCCATGTCCTGTACTAGCTGTTCTTCGAAGGCCGTGGCATGCCTATGCGCATGACACGCAAGTACTTGGCATGCCTATGCGCATGACATGCAGGGGGGGGTTCGCTGTCCTCTACTACCTGAGCCCACGTGGCCTTGTCCTGCATCATTTTCCAGATACGGAGAGGCCTAAGCCCCCCATGTCTTATACAAGTTGCTCTTGAACGTGCGGGCCTTTCAGCGTCGAACAGTGCCTGTCCCATTCCACGTGAGAAGGTGCCTGCCAGGCTGAGCGGGCCGCAGCCCAGCGGGTGGGCTCTCTCTATCCTAGATGATGCACAGCGCCAGCCATGCATGCTACAGACTTTCCTGGCCATCCAGTCGATCACCCTCCACGCCGTCGGGCTGGTCGGTTTGATGGATGTGACGGGTTCGTCTTGTCTCTCTTGTCTGGGTTCTTTCGGGGGATCACTCGCAGCGGGATTCCCCCCAGCCCGAAATCCTCCCTGTGCAACCAAGGAAGGTGCAGCAGCCACGCATAAAAGGCATCCATGGATGAGCAGGGAGCAAAACAAAATTTGGATACAGCTGCGCAACAAGTTTCCCAGGAGAACGTTGGTTGCCACATCCTGCTACTGACCAGCCCAGCAAGCGCTAGCGGCCTGCATGTGTGCTGTGCAGCCAACTGGCAAATAAATGCTTGCATGTCCAGCTTAAGTGAAGCTGCTCACAAGTACTCCCGGCTACAGCTAGTACCTTTCAACACCAGGGTACAGCGCTGGTGCTGCTAGGTACATGAGTTGTTCTGCTAGGTTCATGAGCTAGCTAGACATTTTGAACACATCACAGCTACCACATCAAGCTGCTCATGCTGAGCGATACATGCAGCCTAACATTACTCACGCGCGCGATGTACCCGGATATCAGTATTCCAGCACCATATGACTAGCACTTGTACAACTGCAGACCATTGATGCAAGTCCAGACCATTTGGAAATTGGAATAGGTGTTTTAATTTTGATGGCAAATGTACATGCAATAAACACAAAATATTAGGCACTGGCAAATGAGAGTTTGAAGACGCCAACAACTCTGTAAAAGGACGAGGCTGTGATCTTCGCCATTGCCACCATCCCAATGCCTCACCATGTGGACAGCATGGCAGTTGCATTAGATACAGCCAGGTCTGGAGTTAGCACTACTACTTACATTCATAACATTAAAAAAATCAATGACTGCCACCCTTGAATCCTAGCAGAAAATGGTTCTCAAAATCACACTCACCGAAGGCAGGACGCCAGGTGGCGAATTCGGGACTCGTCCAGGGTGCCGTCGCCGGACACAAACGCCACGAAAGTGGGTGGGCAGGCCTTGACCTGTGCCCAGAACCGGCAACCATCCGCAACATCCCATTTTTCGTCAGGAATAGCCGTCACCATGCCATAACCATGGCGTGCTGATGTGTGCTGGCCTCCCAGCAGCATCAAGTTTCGTTTAAGTGGCCAGCCGGAGCGGCTGCTTAGGTTTTAGCGGGCAAGTGATCGAAGCGCGTCATTGGTGAATTACTGGGGAACTTGGGTTTCCCCGCGAAACTCCAACCGCACGTTCAGATTTCCAAATCTCAAGTAAAGTTCGGCGCAACTTTCTGAACGGGGGCAGTTGACGAGCAGCATTCCTCCGGACGAATGAATTGCGTTCCATACTTGCGCAAAATTTTGAAAGGTGGCTTGCGTGCAGCCCTACTAAAATTTGCGCGGACGTTCAGATTTCCAAATCTCAAGTAAATTTCGGCGGAACTTTCTGAACGGGGGTAGTTGGCGGGCAGCGTTCCTCCAGACGAATGAAATGCGCTCCATACTACCGCAAAATTTTGAAAGGTAGCTTGCGTGCAGCCCTACTAAAATTTGCGCTAAGTGTGGGACTGAAAATTCGTAACGGAAACTTTTTGGTAGTTGCCGCCACTTCCTCTTGTGCAAACGTGTGGGAGTGAAAATTCGTAACGGAAACTTTTTGGTAGTTGCCGTCACTTCATTTTGCGCGAGTGTTGGGCTGAAAATTCGTAACGGAAACTTTTTGGTAGTTGCCTTCACTTCCTTTGGTTCGACTGAAAATTCGCTGAAATTCGCTGAATTCGTACCGTAGCCTAAAAGAAAAGAGGCCGACCTTAGCTAGGTGGGTTTGTTTTTGTCCTTTTTTGCGTGTCATGCGGCCTTGGCCCGGACGGCATTTTTTCGCCACGCAAATGTTGCGTCTGAACAAATGACGCAATGTGGCGTTCTAATTGCCGGCAGCTTACGTAAGGCTGCCGGGGCTATTAGGTCACATATTGCGTGAGAGAAAGAATCTAGATCTAGTTAATCACTACGCCATGAGCCAAGAAACCTAGACAGTGGCAGGTTTATATCTCAACGTAGCTCCTGCCACCTGGCCAAGAAAAAACTGGCCAAAGCTTTGGCCACGACTGATCCGGATCAGGCCGCACCGGCCTCAAAAGGTTTGTCACGTGAACCCAATAACCTAGCTATAGCGGCTACCCTTCCATCTCACTATAAAGAAACTATGTTCAGAGAACCACGAGTACCTCGAAGTGACGGGGCACCTAAAAATTTGCCCACAAGGACACTTGGCAGCGCGCTCACTGGGAAAAATTGTACAGCCGCTCCGGCGGGCCACTTGAACGAATTGTAATGGTGTTCCCCTGGCGTGCAAAAACTCGTGGCTGATAATCCGATCCCTCCGGGACCCCAGTTGCATGATCTTCACGAAAGTAATGAACAAGCCGTGTTGGATACGCGTGTGTAAACAATGCAGACGGCACGTGGCCTGCGTGCCATGCCGACAGAAGAGCACGGCACGCTCGCGTGTCGACAAACTCATGTACCGTCGGGGGATTGTCCAGGTACGAGATGGTATCATGGCCGCTTTTGTGATGGGCAGCACACAATGCCAGCACAGCAGCTGCCCTGCAAACGTTGCTGCCTCATTTCCCAGCAGAGAACTGGAGGACTGGCAGAAAAACCTGCTGCATGCGTACAGTTGACATGTAAGCACCGTCATGGTAGTCTAAACTCGGCTGGTGGAGCTTTATTAATAAGAGGGTGGATGCCAGAACTGTCATGTTTGATGTGTGTGGGTGGCTGTGGCGTCATGTCAGCAAGGCGCCACTCAGCCACCAGCACCGAGGGAAGCGGCATGCACCCACCTGCGTCAGGTAGCGAATGCGGGCCTCTGTGCGCGGACGGTTCTGCCGGATGCTCCACTGCACGGTGGGCAGGTTGAGAATAAGAATAGAGCACCATAAGCACGCACGGCCATCGTCCATGTCTTGTCAGAAAAAAGTTTCCTGATCCATGCAAAAATGGGCGGCATGCTACTTGCCGTGTCACCATCACGTGCCATCTATGAGGGTGCCTAGACACGAGGCCAGGAGGTGTTCTGTCTGCACTGGAGCTGCAGCGTCAAACTCTGTAGAACTACATTTTAGTTGGTCTGGTGACCTGGTGCAGGTGTGCCTCGAAAGGGGGGAGGGGGGGGGGGGAGCAAGCCGTTCTCACAAGCATGCACTATTTTCATGCATTTGTTCATTCATGCATTAACGCATGCACCATGGGGTGAGCGATCCAACGAGCCCCATGCATCGCAGCGACTGCGTAGCGATAATGCGCCACTAGGCCGGCCAGCCACATCCCACCCTTGGGCCTCATGTTGATGCGATGGCACTCATTGTCTATCTCCGTTGCTAACGTGTGCCAGTTTGTCACGACAGCCGAGCAGAACCGTGCCTTGCCTCCCTGTTACAAGCTAACCAGCCCCAGCGTCCCTGTCCACCCTATGTACTGGTTGCAGGCCATGCTGCGACTTCTGATTGTGTCAAGTGCAAATGTTTGGGAGGATGCGGGCAGGTTCTCCGGGACCACCACTACACCATCCCACCGCCACCCGTTCATCTTCCCTTCCCATAATCCTCCACTCACCTTCCCATAGCACCCATCACAGTTCCACGCAAGCCCCCCCCCCCTCACCTTGAGTAGCCAGCGGTTGAGTCGCCCCGTGCTAACGCGCACAGACCACCTTTCATGCATCTCGAGCACCTGCCAGGTGGGGTGATGCGTGCGGCACGTTCGGCGGCAAGCGTGCGGCACGTTCGGCGGCAAGCGAGCGGGTCATTGAGCAGCGGGGCAAGGCAGATGTCAGACGAGAAATGAGTGGGACCATGCAACGTGAGCGGGCCACGTCCATCGCGACGAAACAGTGAGATTCCATACATACAGGACTGGCCACCACGAAAGGATGCACAAGTGGGATTGGGAGGCAAGGGGATTGGCATGTGCGCAAAGGGGTGGGTCTGGCTAAGGCGTGGGCATAAGGTGCACCCTGGCTAAGGCTGCAACCGCTCGAACAGCTTTAAAATGCTGGTCAGGCACCCACACAGCTGTTCTCTTATCTCACTCGTCATTGCCTGTCGAAACCCGCATGTTTTTAGCACAGGAGCCCAGTATTAGTAAACACAGCAGAAAATACGACATCATCGTGGCAGCAACCATTACTCCTTACACACACACCTCCGGCCCAAGCAAGCTGTGGCAGCAGGCCCAGAGGGCGAAGGGTTCAAACGAGTGGCCACTGAATGAAGATATGCATGATGCCAGCCGATGGGCGCCACTTCTTCCCACTCTGACAGCATGCAGCACACAAAAGAGCCCCGGGAAAAAATGCACCCGGAAATGTGCTGCATTTATAAAGCCGGCGCTTCAGCCGGTGCCTGGTCCTGCCATCCAAATAATCCATATGCCAAGCTACTTCTTTCCAGTCCCGAAAGTATACAGACCTCACACCTGCAAGAAGAAGCTTACTCCTATTGCCATACGCCCACGCCAGCATGCTATCATCAAACACAACCGTGGGGGGGGCAAAACCTTTTCCCTCGATGGGTACGTGTGATCGGCCCTCCTCCCGTCCCGCCTGCTGCCAGAATCAACAGCGAATGCGCTGCACGGACTTGCTACTGCACCACCAACGACAGCGCACACAAGGGGCAGAAACTCTACCGATTGCAACGCCTCGTCCTTTCTGTGCGGAAGTGGGGTTACATCTGCCAGCATACCCCTTTGGCCGCATCTGCCAGCACACGTCATTTGAAAACATCTGCCGGCACACACCTTTGGCAGCAGCTGCTCCACTTTGTCGCCCCTCGCCGCCGAGATGGCCATCACAGGGACGCCCTCGAGCTGCAGACGCCAGTAGCCAGTGTGGGTGGCAGTCCGACACAGGCGAGGAAACAGGGATCCATTTGGACCGCCATTATAAATGCATGCACGCCCCTGGGACCCACCAACAAGGTGTACACGCCGCAGCCAGGTGGCCACGCGGGCAAGCCTCGGGTGGCCAAAGATGTCCATGCGCCGGGGCCAGCAGTAGTGCTGGCACCGCCAGGTTTCATGCTGTGTACGGGTGCTGGTGCTGCTCAGCTACTGCAGTGGCGGTCGCCAAAGAAGTAGGCATAGTTATGTACACATGAACCTTGTCCATTATAAAAACCTCTCTTCGTTCTGCCTCGTGCAGTCAAAGCCTGGCGTGTATGTGCGGCATGGCGCCAGATTGTTAGCGTCGCGCCCTAGTTTTGAAGGCAACGGAGGGCATGCACCCCTGAATATTAGCTAACAGAAAACGTACCTACAGCCAAACAATTCCCTAAAGCTCCCGTACGCCTATCCGAAATCCCAAAACTCTTTGCACAATAATTACTTCTACAATAACCGCTACGGTACGATGTGTGGCGCATGGGCACAAACGCAGATGTCATGCAAAGTTTTTTTTCAATGCGCTGAAACGTGGCTGGCTGAGGCTGTCGAACAACCGTGGGACGACCACCAGGGCTACCCAGCATAAAAAATGACATCATGGTGAGATAATGTGAAGGCACCAGGGGGCCACCATAGCAGTATGCAGGAATCATAGTGACGCCCTACACAGGCACCGTCTTGACACCGGGATGACACCACACGGAGACGAAGTAGGCACCAGAGCGAGAATATCGGCACCGCCGTGGAACCTGCCCCGCTATCCTCACGCCTGCCACACAAGCAGTGTGTGTTGGGTCAGGACAGCGGGCAGCACCCGCTTGAGGTGGGCAGCACCCAGGGAAGAACACATCCGTAGCAAGGTGTCCGTAGTAAAATGTTTGTAGCAAACAGATTAGCAGCATGCGACTGGAATGTCATGCCAGCAGGTCCATGGCAGGCGCGCACAACCATGGAGGCATTGAGGCAGACGAGTCGCGATCATGAAAAAGGCATGCCAAGTGGACGAGTGAGGGCTGCCAGAATACCCACATGCGGCAGGACATCTTCCAATGTCTTCTGGACGAGCATGATCCCCTTGCCTATGCCACCTGGCGCCTTCTCCTCCATCAGGTCAGCCTTGTTCAGCACCACCTGCAGAGGGCCATGTCGTGAGCCCATGGACGCAAGAGGAGAGCGACACATGGGCGTTGAAAAAAAAAAAACCCTGGGTGTAGTCAGACCAACGTTCCCAACGATGGCGACCCGAGCACGCAAGGGCAGCTTTGTTGGCTGGGAAACAAACGGCGAGCGGAGTAGCATCGCTGCACAGCTTATGCACAGCTTAAGGACTCTGTCATATACCTCTCTAAATATATCCATTCACTTACAACCCACACGGACCAGTCCCAGCCTCCTGTTGACCCCACGGGCACCTGTTACCGCACAAATGCCAAGGACGTCTCCCGACCATGACCGGATCCACTTTGGCATGCGGGGGCCATGCTGCTCCGTGACAACACCATGCATGCAGCCGGATCCGGATGAACAAGGCATACAGGCTATCCGAATAAATTGCCAGCAGCAACAAACGAGCGAGCCTGCACCCATCACTACTGGCACGAGGGGCAGGGAGCTGTGGTCAAGTCAGAGGCAAAGGGCATCCCTGTGGCAGGGAGCAGCATTAGGTGGGTGGGAGAGCAAACGCACCACGAGCGCCCTCCCCTCGGCCGCCACGTGTCGCAGCAGCAACGCTTCCACACGGGTGAGCGCGCCTCGTTCCAGCAGCTGTCACGACCCAGCACAGTGGCGGCATGGTGACTTAGGTGACATGGTGGCATTCGTGACATGGTGACATGCTTTCAACAAGGTGATTTCTGAGGTGGGCTGTTGTTGATGTTGCCCGAATAATCACGTTATGCACATGGCTGCGAACAATCAGGCACGGTAGCAAGGTTGTCGGATGAAGATGTGCTGTCGGACGAGTGATGGTGACATATAGAGCATCCCCCCTCCCTCCGGCGTATCCGTCGGCGATCCACTTCAGGCCACAAGCGCTTGCTCTGCGTTGGGCCACCAGCGCTTGCACTGCGTTGGGCCACAAGCGCTTGCACTGTGTTGGGCCACAAGCGCTTGCACTGTGTTGGGTCACAAGCGCTTGCACTGCGTTGGGCCACAAGCGCTTGCACTGTGTTGGGCCACAAGCGCTCGCACTGCGCTGGTATCAGCAGCAGCCCGTGTTGCGGTAACGACAACCACAACTATGCCCCTCCCGGCCTCTAGCTGATGCCACAACTGACCACAAGAGAAGACTGTCATAACACTTACAGTAGCATAGCACTGCCATGGGATGGATAGCCCTACCTGGCGACCATCAGTGACCCACAGCACTGCATACAGCAGCAATACTATAGCACGACCATAGTAACATGGAATGGCATGGTATTTTAGAATTGTCTGGTGGCTGCCGGTGAGCATTACGACCACTGAAATGCACGACTGCAGCAAGACACGACTGCAGCAAGACACGACTGCAGCAAGACACGACTGCAGCAAGACAATTGCAGCAAGACACGACTGCAGCAAGACACGACTGCAGCAAGACACTGTAGCAAGACACGACTGCAGCAAGACACGACTGCAGCAAGACACGACTGCAGCAAGACACTACTGTGTATTGTAATAGAGCATACCTAGCAGCTGTCTGTGAGCAGCAGCACTTCCTATGGCAGGACTACGGCTCCTCTATCAAAGTGCATAGAATGGCAAGTTCATTCAGCAGTACCTGGCGACCATCGGTGAGCAGCAGCACTTCCTATGGCAGGACTACGGCTCCTCTATCAAAGTGCATAGAATGGCAAGTTCATTCAGCAGTACCTGGTGGCCATCGGTGAGCAGCAGCACTTCCTATTGCAGGACTACGGCTCCTCTATCAAAGTGGCATAGAATGGCAAGTTCATTCAGCAGTACCTGGTGGCCATCGGTGAGCAGCAGCACCACTTGCGAGAAGGCCAGGCGTTGGCGCGCATCCAGCGCACTCAGTGCAACTTCAGGAGCCTCCCTGCCCGCCCGCTTGATCCATCCGGCTGTGTCAACCTGGCCGCTTCCCCCCACCGGCGGCGCAATCGTGTCAGGACAAACAGGGAAGATGGTCGGGCCATACAGGGAAGATGGTAAGCTTGTACCTGACAGACGATGTAGGGAGCGCTAGAAATAGTGGCCTAGAGAGCCGTGCGCGTGCCAGTGCAGGGCGAGGTGGGGAGGTGCGGCAGGGAGTAACGGAGGCTAATCGAAGCAAGGCAAGCAAGCCTGGTGGGTGCTGAGTACTCATACCATTTACATTTACAGACGGCATGTCGGCACGACTGCGACATAGGTACGTGAAGATCGAACACATCATTTAACTGCTGGGGGTGCTACCACATGGTTACTACAAGGTGCGATGTAGCCATTATTAAATGTGGACCTCTGCATGCCACGTCCGCTCCCTCTTGCCGTTGCCAGGAGTTCCTGTGGCAATCCAGCCTGGAATATATCCCCCTGCAGCTTCAGTCGCCTCCATCGCATTTTCTTGCTCCAACACAGAGCAAAACCCTACCCACCCACTGCAAAACATGTGCCCTCCAATGCGACAGCTATCCACCTATCCACCCACTCATCAACTGCCAAACATGCGCCAACCACCGCAGCACCGCAGCACCGCAGCACCGCAGCACCGCAGCACCCACCCACCCACCCACCCACCCACCCACCCACCCACCCACCCACCCACCCACCCACCCACCCACCCACCCACCCACCCACCCACCCACCCACCCACCCACCCACCCACCCACCCACCCACCCACCCACCCACCCACCCACCCACCCACCCACCCACCCACCCACCCACCCACCCACCCACCCACCCACCCACCCACCCACCCACCCACCCACCCACCCACCCACCCACCCACCCACCCACCCACCCACCCACCCACCAGCGAAATCTTGCGCCCCTCCGCCTCGATCACGTCTTGGACCGCGTCACGAGTCAGCCCCGGCTCCGGCCCGGTGACACAGCGCTCCTTCCCCAGTAGTCGGTTCATCTGACAAGGGTGGGAGGGGGAGGAATTTCTTCACGTTAGTGGCCACCTGCACGCATGACCAGCCTGATCAGCCACATACAGGCGGGGGATGGACGCTGGCAGCAAGCTTGCCCACAGTGGCAGGTGCTGTTGAGCCACAGTGCCTTCTACACTTCCGTTCCCATGTTTAGGATTATCTAACCCAGTACTCTTTATCTCCGCTGCTCGTGTTACCGTGATCAACTCAGCCTCCTGCGACACCAGCCTCGTGCTACAACAGCCTCCTGATACTAAAAGCCACACCCAGGGCCTCAGTAGCTTAGACTAGAGCATCATTTGATGTATATTCTTGAGCATGGATCCTCCTTCGTGCGCGGCAGCACTCACCAAGGTCGACTTGCCAGAATTAGGCAGGCCAGCAATGGCCAGGTGGACCGTGCCGCCCTGTGATGCATCCGCTCGCTCGCTCGCCTCCGTCGCATCGTGCTCATCATCACCCTCGGTTGTGGTGGTCCCTTCAAGTTTCTTCATGGCCTCTTGCAGTGTTGCGCGCTCCGCTTCCACCGCAGGAGCAATCTTCTCGTAGAGCTCGGCCAGGCCCTGTAGCGGTTGCAAGCAGTATAAGATCATTTTTCCATCATCGACCAGCCTATCCAGGGGTCAGCATCCCACAGTTTGACCTTGTCCGGTAAAGTCCAGCGCTTGAAACGGCCATAGCTGCAGTAGAATTGGGGCAGTGATTGCGTCTAGGATTGCGCCCATGCCGTCCGGACTACCTCACATAGTGTATGTAAAGCACGCAAGATCTCCCCTAGTGGTGCAGGCTGCAACGTGCACGGCACGGCAGGTAGCATTAAGCCAAAATACAGCAGGCTGCATCACTAACCAGGTGTAGACAAAAAGGATGTCCACGGAAATACGCAAACCCTTCATAGTTCTGTACAGGCATCCCCCCCCCCCCCCCCCGCACCCCCCGCCCCGCCCCCTCTTCCCCTAGATAAAGCATCCACACGTCTTCCCTGTCTTGGAAGCAAACATGCACAGTCGCACCTCCCCGTCTTGCAACAAAGCAAGGCATCCACCACCCTCATGTCGCAGCAAAGCAACACCTCCCCCACCTCGCAGCAAAGCCCCCACCTCCCCAGTCTCTGCGGAGATGGACACGGCTTCGCCCAGCCCAAGGGAGAAGGCCTCTCCCAGCACCGCAGCCACCGCGCCGTTGTCCCTGTGCGCATTCTCGCATTTGTTTGCGACGACGACAGTCCGCACGCCCGCCTCCCGCACAAACTGGGCCAGCTCGCGGTCTTGAGCCACCACCTGGTGATTGGGGGGAAAGGGGGGCGAAGGAGGTGGTAGTGACTGGTTGTCAGGGACAGTACATTCATAGGGTGTTTATAGGGTGTTTTAGGGTGCTTATAGGGTGTCTACAGGGTAACCATAAGGTTTTGAAGGGGGTTGCGAAGCAGCGGCCAAAGGCTGGGAAGCAACCAATAAGAGGGTGGGGGCGACGACCATATGGGGAGGGTGAAGCAGCCGATGAACAACGAGCCCCGCTTGGCAGCCAACCGTAGGGGTCAAGAAGCAGCCATCCGACCAAAGGGTTCCTGGGCACTGACCCGGTGTATTGGCAAGTGATGGGCAGGGGAAACAGAAGGTGAACGTACCAAGGGATAAAACGTACCAAATGAGCTCCCCATAAACAAAGGATATCCCATGCTCATTCAATGAGGTAAGGAGATCAAAAGTACCTGCACTCCATGATTGCCTGGTAATCCTTCCCTACTAAGAAAGCTTCAAAATGGGTGGGACAAACCCCCCTGCCTCTTCCCCCCTCCCCCCCCCCCCTACTAGGGGCGCAGACACCCACCCCATGCCGCGCGTCGAGCAGCAGAAGCGCGAGGCAACATTCTTGTAGCGCCGACAGGGTGAGCTGGCGCGTCCTCGCCTGCGCACGCGGCGCACCCAGTCAGACACGCGGGGTGGGCAGCACGCATGGCATGGACAGTTGGGCAGCATAAGCAAGATGCATGACATGGCGCCACGGTCCGCACAAGCAGCATGCATGACAGGGCAACAAGGGCAGCATAAGCCATGTGTGTGGGCAGCATAAGCCATGCTCGAACCAACAAGGCGCGCAGTCCGTTACCTCCAGCGTCCCTTTTGCTGCGGACGGCTCCAGCCCCGCCGTGTCCAGCACACAAAACTCCAAGCCCCCGAGCCGGGCCACACCCTGCGAGGGAGGGGCACGAGACCATGGCACAAGCCCATCATGCCCACCCAAGCAGGCCGCCAAGCAGGTCATGGTGCAGGCATGCATGCAGGCATGGCAGGTCATGCCATCCAGGCATGGCACAACGCGTGAGGATCTTATTCAAGAGAGGGCTTGGCCAAGTAGCTGATCAGACTGTACCTAGTCCCTATGTTTAGATATCCATACTGTACATGTCCCACGTAGCCTACTAAACACCGTCCCCTCCTGGTCCTGTGGCACCTCGTGTGCTCAACACACAACCAGACAAGCTCCCTTTCTGACCACGCATAACCGTCTGCAGAGGCAGAACCGTGCCTTAATGGCGGTGGAAGCCACCAACGCACAAACACGGGAAAACCCCAAGCAAGCCACCCTCAACTACCACTCTGGACATCTCCAAGAAAGCACCGCCGACAAGCAAGCAAACTGTCACTCAACATCTATCAAGTAGAAACGACTAGACTTCCTGCAACCAGGACAGTTTCTGGGCCCACTTGCCAGCTGATCTACAATGACCAGGGCCCGATAGGCAACAACATAGGAAAGGCCCGATAGGACAGGACAGCGATGCCATGCGCTGGTTGTCTCCTTGATACCATCACCATCTCGCACGCACGCACAGGATGGCTCGAGCAAGCGACACCGGGTGAAGGGCGGCAGTAGCACCCAATATCGTTCAATACAGGAGGACGCCACGACGTAGCGCACTTGAGATCCTATATAGGACGATTACCTATACAGGACCTACATAGGACCTGTATAGGACCTATACAGGACGACGCTTACCTCCCGGTAGTCCCGCGTGACGTGCCCATCCGGCGTGTTGTACACCTGGTAGCGCGGGGGTGGCCGTGCAACGGTGTGGCAGGGAGGCGAGGGGATCTTGAGTGTCAAGAGAAGAATCCCAAAGATGCCCAAACGAACACGCTGGCAGCCACTGTCGTACGCCAGCAAAATTTGAGTGCTCCACCCCCACAACAGCAACAAGGGGCAATGAGTGCAGCACATCAAGCATCCCCACGTGCAGCCATTCATCCCCACGACGCATCACGAGGTGAAGCTGGCTGGCCCCATGCAAGCTGGCGGTTGGAGACAGGTGACAGGTGGTGACATGGGGTAGCAATAGAGGCAACGGCACAGGACAGGGTATCATGCCACGGGCACGTGCAGCCCTTGTCAGGCCGCGGTGGGCGTGCCCGTAGGGCATGGGTGCATGTTCGCTGGATGCATGGTTGCTGGATGCATGGTTGCTGGATGCATGTTTGCTGGAGACACTTCCCATTACCCTCAACCTGTCGCCCTTAGAGGGGTAGAGCCGCACGTATATGGTGACGGGTGCCACTGGCACATATGGTGGCACATGCGGCTAGCGAGGCCATGCAGCGTGCCCATCCACGTGCCTTGCGTGACGGTCAGCATGCGACTGGAGATGGAGGATGGGTATGCGGTACGAGTATACGGCATGGGCATTGGGGGCCGGGGACGTTGCCCGGGGGTGAGGATCATCCCACGGAGTACACGACATGTTCGTTTGTTTCCAGCTTGTCCGTACATTCTTAGAATAGCGAGTGAAGGGCTAATAGCCATCGTTCTGCCACGACATAGAGAGCGAGCGCATTGGCCTGACGAACCAGTGCCTTTTTCCGGCGCGTCAGCCGGTTGAACAGTGCCGACTTGCCGACATTGGGCCGGCCAAGGAGGGCGACCCGGGGGAGCTGTAGGGGAACCAGAGTGGCGGGAATCCGGGTCTTCAAACGAGAATCTGCATCATACTCTTCGGGGAGTCCCCGGCTCCGGGATGTCTCTACTACCGGCCCAGTTTTGGCACGCTCCCGGCCCCTTGCGGTGGCCCCTCGCGAAAGTCTAGCCTTTCGCACCACGCGCCGCCCATCCCGTGGGTTCCCGAGGCCGCATAGTACAGCGTCGGACGAGGGCGTGGAAATCACAGGCAGCCCATTTCCAGGAAGCCAACGAGCGTGGGAACGCCCCGCCTGCACTTCGTTGCGGTCTAACGTGGCATGCGGACCAACGGCGGGCCCCCGCCACGGTGGCAGCGAGGACTCGGAGACTATCCAGCCGCCATTGCCAAAACCACCCTCAGACGAAAGTGAGCCTGACGCCTTGACTGGTACTACGTGCTGAGGAGTCTCAAAATTATTCAAACGCAGAGATGTGGCACAAGTGTCGACATAGCTCGGTGCCTGCAACGCCGCAGCCGGCAATGCTTGCGACCTTGTCAATGGCTGAAGTACACGTTCCTCACCGAGACAGAAACCAGATAGCCCTCGCAGTGAGATGGACAACTTATCGTAGAAAAAAACGGCGGCTTTCTCACGGCTCCGAGATATGCACGGGAGGGCCCGAGTGAGGGCAATCCATGGTTTCATGCCGACGTCTTTTGGTCATTCACAGCTCGTGCACATATAGTCCTGTCGCGGGGCTTAACAACCCGCTCATCTATGTACACATTGGGAGAAAAAGAGCACGTTATTTGATCGTGCACAACCCGCTTGCAAAAAGTAGAGACCGGCTTTCATGGAGCTAACCGCAACCCGAGGCGAACGAGCAAATTCACGGTGAGTTCATTGTGCAGTCTGCAGTCTCACTCAGGTCGATGGTGGTTGTGCCAATTGGCGAGAACGAGTACCCTTACAGTGTATAACTTTGTTCTATTCGCTACTGATAGTGTAAAAGTTCTCTACTCATCAGAACTTGGTACTCGTTGCCCGTGCTTCGGCGATTGGCTGCGGAGGTCCGCAGGTGATGCAAGTGACTGGGGACAGCGTCAATGGGCAACTGTGTATCGTCGTGATTTTATGTGATTTTATGGCATGGTGGCCGGTGGGTGTCACTCACTGCCAGCAATCCCCGTGCCAGTGGCGTAGTCAGCAAGCGGCGTTATCGAATTGGTGTCGTCGTTTGCACCAGACTAGAGTGCAGTGTTGTCGACACTAGCGAGTTGTTGTCTGCGGGCGGCAAGAGTGAAATAACAATTTTAGTCGTTTGCATTAGTGTAAGTTTATTGTTTAGTATTTGGGGGAACAAGGCGCGGCTTTAAATGGCCGCTGCCTTGAGATACGGTTGTCAACGGAATGCCCTGCCTTGGCTTTGTACACGGCTGCCATGGGTTGACGTGGACGGCATCGGGGGTGTTGCATGCTATGCAACCAAGGCAACGGGTGCTGGTGCCAAAGGCGGTAAAGACAAAGCTCCTGCCGCGAGGGGAGAGAAGAAACCTGACAAGTATGATGAAGCACGTCCTTCGGGTGGCGACAAGGATATAAGGGATATGATCCTTCGAGCGTTCACGCCCCGTCCAAGGCCGAGCCACACCCCCGAGGAACTAAAGGAGGCTGAGGAGAAAGTAAAAAACTACTGTCGAATGAAGGTATGGGGCTGTGCGGTTTAGGCGACCGGGGCCCATCACCTGTGTCAGGAAAACTTGAAAAACTGATTGGCATGCTCCAAAGGAAAGGGCCATTTGCAAGATATTTTAGTGCGTGCAATGCCTCTATTGCTACTAATGCCTTTGTAGGACTTGTTTTTATTCCTCCCAACACGGTAGATTACGCTATGCATGCTTCCTGCCCCGCCACATGCCCCCTCCCCCCCCCCAATCCTTCTTACGCAGGCAATCGAGGCCAGCTTTTGGTGCCTCTCATTGACATTCCTTTTGCGCTGCTGACATCCTCCCGTGGTCAACGTGGGTGATGTGGGTTACCCCCGCCCCTCTCTGCAGACGCGCCAGCACAACCACATGATGAAGGACATCGCCAACAAGCTCAAGCTGAGGGATGCTGCGCTGGCCGCGCTACCGCCCTCCCTGCGGCGCGCCGCCTCGGAGCCGGACTTCACGCCCTTCCCGGGGAAGCGGCTGCCCATTACCGACACGCCGCCGCTGCCCAAGTATCGCCTAAAATAGCCCCTTTCGCTGCAAAGGCGTTTGAGTCTGTTGCTGATGAAGACAGTAGCCCAAGTATCGCCTCAGCCAATGGTGTTGTCTGCCATAGGTAGCCCTTGATATGCCGTTGGCCTCAAGTAGCCGCGCCATCAGCCAGGTAGCCCTTGACGCCATCTGCCAAGGGTGTCTTGAGCCTGTGAGTGTGTTGGCGATAGAGAGAGCAGCCGAGGTAACGGTGCCATCAGCTGTAAAAGTGTTAAAGCCTTGCAGAACGAGCCCAAGCCCTTGGGCCATGGAGACTACACCAACTCACGTCACGATTGCTGTAAGGCGATGGCCACGTATGTGGCTTCCGGCTCCCCAGAGTGGGCCTTTGCACAGCAAGGACCTGGATAGGGCTACTCTCTGGAAACAAAGATGCGGACCAGATGTGAGAGGCGACCTCCTTGGGGCTAGTGCCTGCGTGTGCGAGAAACGGCAACTCTTTCTGTGTGGCGGGTATGGCCCCAATCAGCCCGCATGGCTCATCTCAGCTTACTGCATGCCTCGGTGCTTTCGGGTGTCTGCTCCAGTGACCAGGCAGGGCCTTTGCACCTGGAGCATGCCAGGCAGAGGGAAAACCTCTTGAGGGCCTGGTAGCAGGTAGTGCCATCATGGCAAGCCCTGCGCGGCATCAAGATTCGTCTGCATTCCACGGGGGTGACTCCGCAGAGGGGCAGCTTCCCATACGGTGTAGTTCCCGCGGGCGGTTCGTTAGGAATGTCTTACGTCCTGTTGACTTTGTGTCAACCATGCATTCATGTTGGGCACCACGGCATTCCCATGCCGGTTATTTATTAATGCCACACCATGAATTGCAACAGGCTGTGTTGCCCCTGGAACTGCAGCACACTTTGTGGTGCACCGCATGGCACTTTTGAGCATTACAGTCCCATGGCTGTGATAGTTTGTGGTGACCATGTAGGGCATGTGGAAATCAATGTGACAATCTTTTAGCACTTGTCTGTCATCTGCGCGCATGGTTTGCATGCACAGCCTCTCAGGCATTATCTTTGGGATGAAATACCTCAAATAGTTACAAACAACTTTTGTATTACCCATGGTGCTCAAAAAAAGGGGTGTGCACGCATATCGTTTTCGCACACAATAGATCGAAGAGGTGCATGATGCAATGAATGAGACCATTAATTATCACGAGCTATAGAGGCTTGTGCACATGAGCCTCAATCATTAGTTGCAAATGTATATACATGCACAGTAGGTTTTGTATGGTTGATGTTATAGGGGTCGATCGCGCGACGGTTCCGGCCTTTTTTACGTATACCCATGTGATCAGTATATGTCACATACTATTTAAGATGAATGATATCGACATGCACATGCATGCATGCCGTGACACATGCACCGGCCCCCGCATTTGCACCCGCATGCATGACCAGCAGTGTCCTCACGAATCCCATGAACACATGCATGACCACGTGCGTACATAGATCCGCTATAATATTCTGATTGGGCACGCCGCAAAGGTGAAAACCATTTGCGTTCAGTGCCGGTCCGCGGAAAACGCGGAAAACGTGATCTGCAAATGAATCCGACCGGAATCGAACTGGGGACCTCTCGCACCAACTTTCTACAATATCTCCGCTGTGCAATCTCTGTCTGGATATCGAGGAAAAAATCTGTCTGGATATGACCGGCGTGGGATCGAACTGACTTACTGACTGACTGACTGACTGACTGACTGACTGACTGACTGGCTGACTGACTGACTGACTGACTGACTGACTGACTGGCTGGCTGGCTGGCTGGCTGGCTGGCTGGCTGGCTGGCTGGCTGGCTGGCTGGCTGGCTGGCTGGCTGGCTGGCTGGCTGGCTGGCTGGCTGGCTGGCTGGCTGGCTGGCTGGCTGGCTGGCTGGCTGGCTGGCTGGCTGGCTGGCTGACTGACTGACTGACTGACTGACTGACGTACATAGATCGAGAATGATTCGGCCCAAGTACATGGCCAGCCAGACGAGGTAATCCATACGTCCATCTCCCTGCACTAGCCAGTGCCATGCAAGGATAACAGTGCAAATTAGGTAACGTGCAAGGATGACCATTGTCAAAGAGACCATTGTGTTCATCATGATTGTGCATGGCAGACAACAAGCATCTGCCTGCTCTTGCTTGCAAGGCACGTTCAAATGTTCATTCAGCTAGATCGCACAAATGCTGTTTCGAATTCCGGATGTGAACAGCCCCATTTGCCCCTGGAACCCAGAATAAACCTACGTCCAAAGTCACTATAAACATTGTAGGCTGTTGGCTCTGACAAGGCGTGCACTTTAAGCTGCATGGCCTGGCGAAACAAGGGAGGAACACTTTCCTTGGCTCTCCCTACATCATGGAAGGAAGGAGTAGGCTGGACAAGCTCCATTCTACGTGCCGTTGGCTCCCCCTGTATGCCTGGGCTGATTTCCCTGTCCCCTGTCCCGCCCATGCCTTACTGTCTCTGCATGCCATGAGCACTTGGCCGCTCATCGTTTTGAGGGGAGGAATTCCAAGGACTTGTGACTTCGTGCGGCCATCCCGCTAGTCACTCGCCGATGCGTCGTTGAGGCTATCAAGTTGCTCGGCAATTACGGGTTCGCACCACCCTGCCAGCCTCCTCTGCTCCACGATGGCCGCCCCACCCACGCCGTTCCACCCACGCCGTGCAGGGAAGCGAGTATCCTCCAAGCCAACGGCTAGTTTGTGATTCGCATGAGCCTGCTAGCTGCATATGATGGCAGCCGGCACCGACACCACTCGGTGCCCCGCAAACCGCCCCGCAACTGACAGCACAGCGAACGCCAGGGCAGCCTTGCGCAGAGACAGGAGGGCGAGCTGCCACACGCGTGTGCCCCACAGGACGGGGGCGGGGTGGATCCCCCCCCCTGCGTATATCAAGCTGGTGACGGCAAAAGCTGGCAAACGGCACCAACGGGTGCCGCTGCCCATGGCTCACGCAGGCATCCTGAATGCTCGGATAAATACCCCATGTGTCAGGGCCAAGCTGCCATCGGCCAAAGGGGCCACTCCGTGTACATCAGCGTGACAGCAGGGGTCTTTCCTTGAGCAGCCCTGGTGAATCCTTCCGGTTTGCCAGTAGCTTTTTAGATGGTCAGCCGCGCGCACACGCGCCACCGCCCCCCCTTGAGCGGTTTTTCCAACACCCAGTAGTCATGCACTTTGAGCTGGCGCCGGCAGCAATGGTAGTCACATCCATTTAGTATGTATGTGTAGTCATATAGTGACAGACACAAACAGGGAGGCCAGAACAAGCCCGGGGCAAATGAGTCACAGCCACGCTCACGTCAGCAGCAAAAGCATGGTACCCATGTCCCAGGAGGAACATCCGAATGTGTGAGACCAGCAGATGCCAGCAGGTGCCAGCAGACAGCAGGTACGCCAGCAAGCCAGAGCAACTATTGCATCGCGAAGGATAACCGTGCTGACTGCTGGAGGGTCACATGCAGAAACATCACCGACCTGCCATGTGCCAGCGGCCAGCGTGCGCATGGGATGAGCGATGCTGGACTGACTGCTTGTGAGTCAAGACACCACAAAGCCCACTACACAAACAGAGACGCACTTGGACGCAGCTCAACCGTGCATGGTAGAAGCCGGCTCTGCCGTGCATGTTGGCAGCTGGCCAGCCTGTTGAGGCCCATTGCGGCTCAACGGGCCCAAGATCCCTGCGCCTGCGCATCCGACCGCGGGAGCAGCCGCGGGAGGGACTGCAGCCTTGGCTAGCGTGCAAACTCCTATCGCAGCACTGCCCCTGGGGGAAAACTGATACTGTCACCCTCCACAGATACCACCCCATGTTCTGCGGCATACTCAGCACTGCCAAGTGGGTTTAACACGCCGAACCGCCAAAGTACGGGGGGATGCATGTACCAGAGTTGATGATGGGTCAAGCGAGCAAACAAGCTGCATGTAAAGCAGAACCACGCATGACGTCTCCAGCAGCGTGGCCGTATGGTGACAGCAACCAGCGCCAGCGCTCCAGACATGGCCACCTATAGACACTGCACTACTCCATTAGTAATCCTTATTTGATACATGACATACGGAGTAGGATAATATAGGTATGAGGTATTTATTAAAATAGGTATGAGGACCAGGGCTAGCCCTCGTAGAACAGATCCACCCCTGTGCGAGGCGGCCTCCCTTGGTTATGGGTGCGGCCGTCCCCAACCTTCTCTGCCAGACGGTAAAAGAATGTGATGGAGGATGGCATGATGCGACAGACTGTGGCATGGTGACAGGTGGCGCTCACCTCCGCTTCAGGGTCCCCCATGATGTGGTCGCCTTTCTTGTCGTACACCGCAAATGACTGCACGTGGCGGCGATGGGATATGGCGAGATGCACCGTAGGGACGCCAGCATTAGCTAACACCAGGTGCTGTCAGGTAGCATTTGAAAAAAGCATCAGAGCACGGCTGTCACCGATCCTTGACGACAAGCCGACCTACGGGATCGTTATTGTATTCGTGCATCTCAAAAGGCGCGCTGGATCCAGGCATTCGTTTAAAAGGGGACGCAACAGGCAGTTGCTTCATCGCCGACGGATGTGGTACGCAGATATGAGAGATAGGTGCGCCATGCAAGTGAGCCAACGCCCTGAACATGCGACAAGGATGCATCTCTGGCATGTACACGGACAGCGCCTCCCACCGCTCAGATTGCACAGTAGCACGGGTTCAGCGCTTCCCAGCACACCTGCAAAGACTTGGCGATACGTGGCAACAACACAAGATGACCATAGAGATCACACAAGGGTTTCCGACAAACAGAAACAATCGCCAGCAGATTGCATACAAGTATCTGAATGTGTCCTTCTCACACAATGTCCCACAGCATCAGCACACAGCTCACACGAGCAAACAAGTGGCTGCTTGTGGCATGCGCATAGGTGAAGCTATCGGCACAGAGCGCCATTATGCATCTTTGTCGACCGCTGCCCCGTGCCGTGCAATCACTCCTTGGAGCCTTCGGCAGGGGCCTTTGTAGTAGCTGGCTCTCTCTCATCATAGTCACTTGAAGGTCAAGGGAGTTGCTGCTGGGCACTAAAACACACGCAGGGAGAGCGCCCTACACAGTGCTGGCGACCCTCACCTGCCGCGCCTTGTACAGTACAGTGACCTGCACAAAGGCATGCTCGTCGGGATTCTCCTTGGAGATCGCGATCTGTCCAGGGACGCGCACAAGACAGCGTTCCCGTACAGGGACGAGCAAGGGACACACACAGAGAAACCATTTCGTGTGGGCCAGTGGTTTGCGACAACCTGGCTTGCCAGGCACAAGATGTCTGCATCAAGCAGCCACTGGTCATGTTTTGGTATGATACTGTCCACATTGGCTGCCTCCAGAAAAGCACAGCACGCAGGTCAGGTCCGACGCCACCAGGGACCAGCACACCAGAATACGTGCCCTGTCCCCCTGCTGACCACCACAAAGCAGCAGGTGCTTGTCATGCAGCCGCAGCAGGCGGCACGGCAGAACAACGATCATGGATAGCTGGCGCGTGCAGCACCACAATCGCATCGCAAGGAACCCCTACATGGGGACCCAATGTGTGTGTGTGGGGGGGGGTTGGATTCCGCTTGTTGTGCAGATGGCCTACCGATTTGTCCATGGTAAGTAGCGCTGCCTGCGACGTCAATATCCGTTCCACCAGCACCCCATTCCACCCCTGGTTGATCACTGGCACATGTCACCACCCACCATGCGCGCCTGCAGCACTTTGACCGCGTCCATGCCCAGCAGCTTCCACTTGACATTCGTCCAGCCGGCCGCCTTGCGCCGTTTCAGCTCCGTGGATATGTGCTGTGTGCATGGGCATCACGTGGTCCCGGGATTCAGGGGGACAGACGTGACCAAGGCAGGCAGGAGGTACCGGCAGGGATCAGGGAGAGTGAGAGCTATGCAACACGTTGGAATACACGTGAAAAATATGCGGCGGAACAAGGGAGGTCTTCCCCTGCTCTTATATTAGCAGAGTGCGCAAGGGTACAGTCAGGGCCGATCGGCAGCTCTCTGCCGCCGGCCAGTACCCAAAAGTGACGGAGGAAGCTCACAGGCATGAGCAGGACGACCCAGGCATGAGGACGACTTATGGTTGCTGGCATAAACGTGGATGATGGACCCATGGCTACCCCATGGCCATCCCACAGCAGCAACGGGTGCAGCAACGAGGGATGCTGCCTGCTGGGAACTTGCGTGGCCATGCACTCGAGTGTATGCGGGAAAACCCTTGGTGGGAAGCACCTGGGAAAATGCTGCTGCCCCTCAGAAATGCAGGGGCCAGCAGCAGTTTGGCAAGGGCATGATTGATTGTGGTCATGTGAATTTAATGGTGCGATGTGATTTCCAGGTAACTGGGAGTCGAGGAGCTTAGATCTCAGGTATAATAGGACATATTAGCTGTTCTAGGTCAGGTCATGGCCTTTATGAAACAGAGTACACACCTTCCACTGTTCCCAACCCCAGCATGGCCAGGCTTCCGACTGCCGAAATGGTGGCTTTGCAGGGAGGGGAGGCCACTCACCCCAAGGAGCACCTCGGTACAGGTGTCGCGCAGCCGGCTCAGGTCTCCCTCCGCGAGCGCGTTGTTCATCTGCAGGGGTGTGCATGGGGGATGCCGCGGCATGTCACGCGCACGTAAGGTGAGCACTCAACGCACATGGAGCGAACAAGCGAGACGAGTGACGAGGCAGCACGCATATAGCAGAACCTCTGAAATAATGGTAATAGTGAGCACAATTTCGTAACTAATGATGGTGAGGAAGGGGGATGCGAAAGTACATGTGGAGGTCGGCTACGATATTAAGACCAAACCATTTGATCGAAGTGGCTCTGCCATGGTGAGGTCGTGAGGGGCCGGCTAGAGATGCAGCTCATGCACTATGTGTGCGGCACCCGGCACCCGGCACATGGACTATGGACCTGATGATCATGCCATATATTTTTAAAGCGAATGGTGATGACCGGGAGCAGCCTTGCGCACAATTTAAGCATCACGGGCTTGTATTCTCAATCGGTACTACCCTTGACCTCCAACTGTCAACTACCACAAAGGAATTTATCAACTAAGTCCAGCATGGCAGGTATATATATATGAGGCAGCCTGGTGATGAGTCACCAGCCTTGTGCGTTGCCAGGGTGTGGGGCGCCCACCTCCTGGTAGAGGTCGGAGGACTCCGACTTAAATCCTTTTAAGCTGAACCCCTTGTTGGTGGCGTACAACTTTGCGAATGCGTACAGGGACTTGCCCTGCAAACACAGGACAGTGAACACCGGCCACAGATGCGGGCAAGGACGGGGCACAGTCAAGCGCGAGCAATAAGGGGGCCGTATCATGGCATGCACTGGCCAACCATAGGCATGCTGGCGTCCGTGAACAGGACAGTTTGGACACTGCGCTACCACGAAGGGGTCTGGCGGTGGCATGACCATGTGCCACCGGCATCCACGGCCGATTGGCACCATTATCGCAGGTCTCTCTTGCCCTGGCTCCAGCCTGCGATGGCGCGGCCTGTCATAAAACTACCGGCTGCAGCACACTTTCTGCCACTTGCCAAACATCTGACCTGTTTTTAATCCACAAGGAGCCGGGCTACCCGGTGTCCCCGTCCCGCAAGTCCGCCTACCCCATCGGCACGTTGCCTAAGAGCTCAGGCGGTGCTACCCATTCGGTACTCCGCATGCAAGGCCCCACGGTGGGTGTACGTGGGGTATGCAAATAAGCCGCTGATGCCCCCTCGAAGCTGCTTGCGGCGCAACGGCATTACATGCACTTACACCAATATACCCAGGCGCGGTATTTGCCATCAAGAGACCTCTAAACGGCTTGTTGAATTATTTTTTAAAAAAACTCCTTCTGTATTCGCAGCGTTAAAAAAGCATGCAACAATAAAAGCAGCGGCAGAGGCTGCTACCGCCACCACCTTGCTGGATCAGGCGGATGCGGAGCTGCATGTAAGGCCTGCAGAGCCCTTTCATTCCTCCTTAAACTGATAGCAGCTGACTCCCACCCCCAGCATTACCAGCAGATGCGCACCAGCATCTAGACGCCTCCCTCTACAGCCTTGCAGCGTGCCACTCACCAGGCCTGCGAATCGGATGTACTTGTCCATCCAGCCGGCCGTCGTCAGCCACCTGCTCCCACCACACATAAAGTATGAAAGGATACATGGGGGAGGAATGAGTATCGTAGCATACTTGATATAGTAGCATAGGAGTATCGTAGCATACTTGATATAGTATGAAGGGATACATGGGGAGGAATGAGTATCGTAGCATACTTGATATAGTAGCATAGGGGTATCGTAGCATACTTGATATAGTAGCATAGGAGTATCGTAGCATACTTGATATAGTAGCACAGGAGTATCGTAGCATGCTTGATATAGTATGAAGGGATACATGGGGAGGAATGAGTATCGTAGCATACTTGATATAGTAGCATAGGAGTATCGTAGCATACTTGATATAGTGGCATAGGAGTATCGTAGTATACTTGATATAGTATGAAGGGATACATGGGGAGGGATGAGTATCGTAGCATACTTGATATAGTAGCATAGGAGTATCGTAGCATACTTGATATAGTAGCATAGGAGTATCGTAGCATACTTGATATAGTATGAAGGGATACACGGGGAGGAATGAGTATCGTAGCATACTTGATATAGTAGCATAGGAGTATCGTAGCATACTTGATATAGTAGCATAGGGGTATCGTAGCATACTTGATATAGTATGAAGGGATACATGGGGAGGAGTGAGTATCGTAGCATACTTGATATAGTAGCATAGGAGTATCGTAGCATACTTGATATAGTTGCATAGGAGTATCGTAGCATACTTGATATAGTATGAAGGGATACACGGGGAGGAATGAGTATCGTAGCATACTTGATATAGTAGCATAGGAGTATCGTAGCATACTTGATATAGTAGCATAGGAGTATCGTAGCATACTTGATATAGTATGAAGGGATACATGGGGAGGAATGAGTATCGTAGCATACTTGATATAGTAGCATAGGAGTATCGTACCATACTTGATATAGTATGAAGGGATACATGGGGAGGAATGAGTATCGTAGCATACTTGATATAGTAGCATAGGAGTATCGTAGCATACTTGATATAGTTGCATAGGAGTATCGTACCATACTTGATATAGTAGCATAGGAGTATCGTAGCATACTTGATATAGTAGCATAGGAGTATCGTAGCATACTTGATATAGTATGAAGGGATACATGGGGAGGAATGAGTATCGTAGCATGCTTGATATAGTAGCATAGGAGTATCGTAGCATACTTGATATAGTTGCATAGGAGTATCGTAGCATACTTGATATAGTATGAAGGGATACACGGGGAGGAATGAGTATCGTAGCATACTTGATATAGTAGCATAGGAGTATCGTAGCATACTTGATATAGTATGAAGGGATACATGGGGAGGAATGAGTATCGTAGCATACTTGATATAGTAGCATAGGAGTATCGTAGCATACTTGATATAGTATGAAGGGATACATGGGGAGGGATGAGTATCGTAGCATACTTGATATAGTATGAAGGGATACATGGGGAGGAATGAGTATCGTAGCATACTTGATATAGTAGCATAGGAGTATCGTAGCATACTGGATATAGTAGCATAGGGGTATCGTAGCATACTTGATATAGTAGCATAGGAGTATCGTAGCATACTTGATATAGTATGAAGGGATACATGGGGAGGAATGAGTATCGTACCATACTTGATATAGTAGCATAGGAGTATCGTAGCATACTTGATATAGTTGCATAGGAGTATCGTAGCATACTTGATATAGTATGAAGGGATACATGGGGAGGAATGAGTATCGTAGCATGCTTGATATAGTAGCATAGGGGTATCGTAGCATACTTGATATAGTAGCATGGGGGTATCGTAGCATACTTGATATAGTGGCATAGGAGTATCGTAGCATACTTGATATAGTATGAAGGGATACACGGGGAGGGATGAGTATCGTAGCATGCTTGATATAGTAGCATAGGAGTATCGTAGCATACTTGATATAGTAGCACAGGGGTATCGTAGCATACTTGATATAGTATGAAGGGATACACGGGGAGGAATGAGTATCGTAGCATACTTGATATAGTAGCATAGGGGTATCGTAGCATACTTGATATAGTATGAAGGGATACATGGGGAGGAGTGAGTATCGTAGCATACTTGATATAGTAGCATAGGATTATCGTAGCATACTTGATATAGTTGCATAGGAGTATCGTAGCATACTTGATATAGTATGAAGGGATACATGGGGAGGAATGAGTATTGTAGCATGCTTGATATAGTAGCATAGGAGTATCGTAGCATACTTGATATAGTAGCACAGGAGTATCGTAGCATACTTGATATAGTATGAAGGGATACATGGGGAGGAATGAGTATCGTAGCATACTTGATATAGTAGCATAGGAGTATCGTAGCATACTTGATATAGTATGAAGGGATACACGGGGAGGAATGAGTATCGTAGCATACTTGATATAGTAGCATAGGAGTATCGTAGCATGCTTGATATAGTAGCATACGAGTATCGTAGCATACTTGATATAGTATGAAGGGATACATGGGGAGGGATGAGTATCGTAGCATACTTGATATAGTAGCATAGGAGTATCGTAGCATACTTGATATAGTAGCATAGGAGTATCGTAGCATACTTGATATAGTATGAAGGGATACACGGGGAGGAATGAGTATCGTAGCACACTTGATATAGTAGCATAGGAGTATCGTAGCATACTTGATATAGTTGCATAGGGGTATCGTAGCATACTTGATATAGTAGCACAGGAGTATCGTAGCATACTTGATATAGTATGAAGGGATACATGGGGAGGGATGAGTATCGTAGCATACTTGATATAGTAGCATAGGAGTATCGTAGCATACTTGATATAGTGGCATAGGAGTATCGTAGCATACTTGATATAGTATGAAGGGATACACGGGGAGGAATGAGTATCGTAGCACACTTGATATAGTAGCATAGGAGTATCGTAGCATACTTGATATAGTAGCATAGGAGTATCGTAGCATACTTGATATAGTATGAAGGGATACACGGGGAGGAATGAGTATCGTAGCACACTTGATATAGTAGCATAGGAGTATCGTAGCATACTTGATATAGTTGCATAGGAGTATCGTAGCATACTTGATATAGTATGAAGGGATACACGGGGAGGAATGAGTATCGTAGCATACTTGATATAGTAGCATAGGAGTATCGTAGCATACTTGATATAGTAGCATAGGAGTATCGTAGCATACTTGATATAGTATGAAGGGATACACGGGGAGGAATGAGTATCGTAGCATACTTGATATAGTGGCATAGGAGTATCGTAGCATACTTGATATAGTAGCACAGGAGTATCGTAGCATACTTGATATAGTATGAAGGGATACACGGGGAGGAATGAGTATCGTAGCACACTTGATATAGTAGCATAGGAGTATCGTAGCATACTTGATATAGTAGCATAGGAGTATCGTAGCATACTTGATATAGTATGAAGGGATACACGGGGAGGAATGAGTATCGTAGCACACTTGATATAGTAGCATAGGAGTATCGTAGCATACTTGATATAGTTGCATAGGAGTATCGTAGCATACTTGATATAGTATGAAGGGATACACGGGGAGGAATGAGTATCGTAGCATACTTGATATAGTAGCATAGGAGTATCGTACCATACTTGATATAGTATGAAGGGATACATGGGGAGGAATGAGTATCGTAGCATACTTGATATAGTAGCATAGGAGTATCGTAGCATACTTGATATAGTATGAAGGGATACATGGGGAGGAATGAGTATCGTAGCATACTTGATATAGTAGCATAGGAGTATCGTAGCATACTTGATATAGTAGCATAGGAGTATCGTAGCATACTTGATATAGTATGAAGGGATACACGGGGAGGAATGAGTATCGTAGCACACTTGATATAGTAGCATAGGAGTATCGTAGCATACTTGATATAGTATGAAGGGATACACGGGGAGGGATGAGTATCGTAGCATACTTGATATAGTAGCATAGGAGTATCGTAGCATACTTGATATAGTATGAAGGGATACACGGGGAGGGATGAGTATCGTAGCATACTTGATATAGTAGCATAGGAGTATCGTAGCATACTTGATATAGTATGAAGGGATACATGGGGAGGATGAGTATCGTAGCATACTTGATATAGTGGCATAGGAGTATCGTAGCATACTTGATATAGTATGAAGGGATACACGGGGAGGAATGAGTATCGTAGCACACTTGATATAGTAGCATAGGAGTATCGTAGCATACTTGATATAGTATGAAGGGATACATGGGGAGGAATGAGTATCGTAGCATACTTGATATAGTAGCATAGGGGTATCGTAGCATACTTGATATAGTGGCATAGGAGTATCGTAGCATACTTGATATAGTATGAAGGGATACATGGGGAGGAATGAGTATCGTAGCATACTTGATATAGTAGCATAGGAGTATCGTAGCATACTTGATATAGTAGCATAGGAGTATCGTAGCATACTTGATATAGTATGAAGGGATACACGGGGAGGAATGAGTATCGTAGCACACTTGATATAGTAGCATAGGAGTATCGTAGCATACTTGATATAGTATGAAGGGATACACGGGGAGGAATGAGTATCGTAGCATACTTGATATAGTAGCATAGGAGTATCGTAGCATACTTGATATAGTATGAAGGGATACATGGGGAGGGATGAGTATCGTAGCACACTTGATATAGTAGCATAGGAGTATCGTAGCATACTTGATATAGTATGAAGGGATACATGGGGAGGAATGAGTATCGTAGCATACTTGATATAGTAGCATAGGAGTATCGTAGCATACTTGATATAGTATGAAGGGATACACGGGGAGGAATGAGTATCGTAGCATACTTGATATAGTAGCATAGGGGTATCGTAGCATACTTGATATAGTAGCATAGGAGTATCGTAGCATACTTGATATAGTATGAAGGGATACATGGGGAGGGATGAGTATCGTAGCATACTTGATATAGTAGCATAGGAGTATCGTAGCATACTTGATATAGTAGCATAGGGGTATCGTAGCATGCTTGATATAGTAGCATAGGGGTATCGTAGCATACTTGATATAGTATGAAGTGATACACGGGGAGGAATGAGTATCGTAGCATACTTGATATAGTAGCATAGGAGTATCGTACCATACTTGATATAGTATGAAGGGATACATGGGGAGGGATGAGTATCGTAGCATACTTGATATAGTAGCATAGGAGTATCGTAGCATACTTGATATAGTATGAAGGGATACATGGGGAGGAATGAGTATCGTAGCATACTTGATATAGTAGCATAGGAGTATCGTAGCATACTTGATATAGTAGCATAGGAGTATCGTAGCATACTTGATATAGTATGAAGGGATACATGGGGAGGGATGAGTATCGTAGCATACTTGATATAGTAGCATAGGGGTATCGTAGCATACTTGATATAGTATGAAGGGATACACGGGGAGGAATGAGTATCGTAGCATACTTGATATAGTATGAAGGGATACATGGGGAGGAATGAGTATCGTAGCACACTTGATATAGTAGCATAGGAGTATCGTAGCATACTTGATATAGTAGCATAGGAGTATCGTAGCATACTTGATATAGTATGAAGGGATACATGGGGAGGGATGAGTATCGTAGCATACTTGATATAGTAGCATAGGGGTATCGTAGCATACTTGATATAGTATGAAGGGATACATGGGGAGGAATGAGTATCGTAGCATACTTGATATAGTAGCACAGGAGTATCGTAGCATACTTGATATAGTATGAAGGGATACATGGGGAGGGATGAGTATCGTAGCATACTTGATATAGTAGCATAGGAGTATCGTAGCATACTTGATATAGTATGAAGGGATACACGGGGAGGGATGAGTATCGTAGCATACTTGATATAGTAGCATAGGGGTATCGTAGCATACTTGATATAGTATGAAGGGATACATGGGGAGGAATGAGTATCGTAGCATACTTGATATAGTAGCATAGGGGTATCGTAGCATACTTGATATAGTATGAAGGGATACACGGGGAGGAATGAGTATCGTAGCATACTTGATATAGTAGCATAGGAGTATCGTAGCATACTTGATATAGTATGAAGGGATACATGGGGAGGGATGAGTATCGTAGCATACTTGATATAGTAGCATAGGAGTATCGTAGCATACTTGATATAGTATGAAGGGATACATGGGGAGGAATGAGTATCGTAGCATACTTGATATAGTAGCATAGGAGTATCGTAGCATACTTGATATAGTAGCATAGGAGTATCGTAGCATACTTGATATAGTATGAAGGGATACATGGGGAGGGATGAGTATCGTAGCATACTTGATATAGTAGCATAGGAGTATCGTAGCATACTTGATATAGTATGAAGGGATACATGGGGAGGAATGAGTATCGTAGCATACTTGATATAGTAGCATAGGAGTATCGTAGCATACTTGATATAGTAGCATAGGAGTATCGTAGCATACTTGATATAGTATGAAGGGATAGATGGGGAGGGATGAGTATCGTAGCATACTTGATATAGTAGCATAGGAGTATCGTAGCATACTTGATATAGTAGCATAGGAGTATCGTAGCATACTTGATATAGTATGAAGGGATACACGGGGAGGGATGAGTATCGTAGCATACTTGATATAGTAGCATAGGAGTATCGTAGCATACTTGATATAGTATGAAGGGATACATGGGGAGGGATGAGTATCGTAGCATACTTGATATAGTAGCATAGGAGTATCGTAGCATACTTGATATAGTATGAAGGGATACATGGGGAGGGATGAGTATCGTAGCATACTTGATATAGTAGCATAGGAGTATCGTAGCATACTTGATATAGTATGAAGGGATACATGGGGAGGAATGAGTATCGTAGCATACTTGATATAGTAGCATAGGAGTATCGTAGCATACTTGATATAGTTGCATAGGGGTATCGTAGCATACTTGATATAGTATGAAGGGATACACGGGGAGGGATGAGTATCGTAGCATACTTGATATAGTAGCATAGGAGTATCGTAGCATACTTGATATAGTATGAAGGGATACATGGGGAGGGATGAGTATCGTAGCATACTTGATATAGTAGCATAGGAGTATCGTAGCATACTTGATATAGTATGAAGGGATACATGGGGAGGGATGAGTATCGTAGCATACTTGATATAGTAGCATAGGAGTATCGTAGCATACTTGATATAGTATGAAGGGATACATGGGGAGGAATGAGTATCGTAGCATACTTGATATAGTAGCATAGGAGTATCGTAGCATACTTGATATAGTATGAAGGGATACACGGGGAGGGATGAGTATCGTAGCATACTTGATATAGTAGCATAGGAGTATCGTAGCATACTTGATATAGTAGCATAGGAGTATCGTAGCATACTTGATATAGTATGAAGGGATACATGGGGAGGGATGAGTATCGTAGCATACTTGATATAGTAGCATAGGAGTATCGTAGCATACTTGATATAGTAGCATAGGAGTATCGTAGCATACTTGATATAGTATGAAGGGATAGATGGGGAGGGATGAGTATCGTAGCATACTTGATATAGTAGCATAGGAGTATCGTAGCATACTTGATATAGTATGAAGGGATACATGGGGAGGGATGAGTATCGTAGCATACTTGATATAGTAGCATAGGAGTATCGTAGCATACTTGATATAGTATGAAGGGATACATGGGGAGGGATGAGTATCGTAGCATACTTGATATAGTAGCACAGGAGTATCGTAGCATACTTGATATAGTAGCATAGGAGTATCGTAGCATACTTGATATAGTATGAAGGGATACACGGGGAGGGATGAGTATCGTAGCATACTTGATATAGTAGCATAGGAGTATCGTAGCATACTTGATATAGTATGAAGGGATACATGGGGAGGGATGAGTATCGTAGCATACTTGATATAGTAGCATAGGGGTATCGTAGCATACTTGATATAGTATGAAGGGATACACGGGGAGGAATGAGTATCGTAGCATACTTGATATAGTAGCATAGGGGTATCGTAGCATACTTGATATAGTATGAAGGGATACATGGGGAGGGATGAGTATCGTAGCATACTTGATATAGTAGCATAGGAGTATCGTAGCATACTTGATATAGTATGAAGGGATACATGGGGAGGGATGAGTATCGTAGCATACTTGATATAGTAGCATAGGAGTATCGTAGCATACTTGATATAGTATGAAGGGATACATGGGGAGGGATGAGTATCGTAGCATACTTGATATAGTAGCATAGGGGTATCGTAGCATACTTGATATAGTATGAAGGGATACACGGGGAGGAATGAGTATCGTAGCATACTTGATATAGTAGCATAGGAGTATCGTAGCATACTTGATATAGTATGAAGGGATACATGGGGAGGGATGAGTATCGTAGCATACTTGATATAGTGGCATAGGAGTATCGTAGCATACTTGATATAGTATGAAGGGATAGATGGGGAGGGATGAGTATCGTAGCATACTTGATATAGTAGCATAGGAGTATCGTAGCATACTTGATATAGTATGAAGGGATACATGGGGAGGGATGAGTATCGTAGCATACTTGATATAGTAGCATAGGAGTATCGTAGCATACTTGATATAGTATGAAGGGATACACGGGGAGGAATGAGTATCGTAGCACACTTGATATAGTAGCATAGGAGTATCGTAGCATACTTGATATAGTGGCATAGGAGTATCGTAGCATACTTGATATAGTAGCATAGGAGTATCGTAGCATACTTGATATAGTATGAAGGGATACACGGGGAGGAATGAGTATCGTAGCACACTTGATATAGTAGCATAGGAGTATCGTAGCATACTTGATATAGTATGAAGGGATACACGGGGAGGGATGAGTATCGTAGCATACTTGATATAGTGGCATAGGAGTATCGTAGCATACTTGATATAGTATGAAGGGATACATGGGGAGGGATGAGTATCGTAGCATACTTGATATAGTAGCATAGGAGTATCGTAGCATACTTGATATAGTATGAAGGGATACATGGGGAGGAATGAGTATCGTAGCATACTTGATATAGTAGCATAGGAGTATCGTAGCATACTTGATATAGTATGAAGGGATACATGGGGAGGGATGAGTATCGTAGCATACTTGATATAGTATGAAGGGATACATGGGGAGGAATGAGTATCGTAGCATGCTTGATATAGTAGCATAGGAGTATCGTAGCATACTTGATATAGTTGCATAGGAGTATCGTAGCATACTTGATATAGTATGAAGGGATACATGGGGAGGGATGAGTATCGTAGCATACTTGATATAGTAGCATAGGAGTATCGTAGCATACTTGATATAGTATGAAGGGATACATGGGGAGGGATGAGTATCGTAGCACACTTGATATAGTAGCATAGGAGTATCGTAGCATACTTGATATAGTATGAAGGGATACATGGGGAGGGATGAGTATCGTAGCATACTCGATATAGTAGCACAGGAGTATCGTAGCATACTTGATATAGTATGAAGGGATACATGGGGAGGAATGAGTATCGTAGCATACTTGATATAGTAGCATAGGGGTATCGTAGCATACTTGATATAGTAGCATAGGAGTATCGTAGCATACTTGATATAGTATGAAGGGATACATGGGGAGGGATGAGTATCGTAGCACACTTGATATAGTAGCATAGGGGTATCGTAGCATACTTGATATAGTATGAAGGGATACATGGGGAGGGATGAGTATCGTAGCATACTTGATATAGTAGCATAGGGGTATCGTAGCATACTTGATATAGTGGCATAGGAGTATCGTAGCATACTTGATATAGTAGCATAGGAGTATCGTAGCATACTTGATATAGTATGAAGGGATACACGGGGAGGAATGAGTATCGTAGCATACTTGATATAGTAGCATAGGAGTATCGTAGCATACTTGATATAGTATGAAGGGATACACGGGGAGGAATGAGTATCGTAGCATACTTGATATAGTAGCATAGGAGTATCGTAGCATACTTGATATAGTATGAAGGGATACATGGGGAGGGATGAGTATCGTAGCATACTTGATATAGTAGCATAGGAGTATCGTAGCATACTTGATATAGTATGAAGGGATACATGGGGAGGGATGAGTATCGTAGCATACTTGATATAGTAGCATAGGGGTATCGTAGCATACTTGATATAGTAGCACAGGAGTATCGTAGCATACTTGATATAGTATGAAGGGATAGATGGGGAGGGATGAGTATCGTAGCATACTTGATATAGTAGCATAGGGGTATCGTAGCATACTTGATATAGTAGCATAGGAGTATCGTAGCATACTTGATATAGTAGCATAGGAGTATCGTAGCATACTTGATATAGTATGAAGGGATAGATGGGGAGGGATGAGTATCGTAGCATACTTGATATAGTAGCATAGGGGTATCGTAGCATACTTGATATAGTAGCATAGGAGTATCGTAGCATACTTGATATAGTATGAAGGGATACACGGGGAGGGATGAGTATCGTAGCATACTTGATATAGTAGCACAGGGGTATCGTAGCATACTTGATATAGTATGAAGGGATACATGGGGAGGGATGAGTATCGTAGCATACTTGATATAGTAGCATAGGAGTATCGTAGCATACTTGATATAGTATGAAGGGATAGATGGGGAGGGATGAGTATCGTAGCATACTTGATATAGTAGCATAGGAGTATCGTAGCATACTTGATATAGTAGCATAGGAGTATCGTAGCATACTTGATATAGTATGAAGGGATAGATGGGGAGGAATGAGTATCGTAGCATACTTGATATAGTAGCATAGGAGTATCGTAGCATACTTGATATAGTAGCATAGGAGTATCGTAGCATACTTGATATAGTATGAAGGGATACATGGGGAGGGATGAGTATCGTAGCATACTTGATATAGTAGCATAGGAGTATCGTAGCATACTTGATATAGTATGAAGGGATAGATGGGGAGGGATGAGTATCGTAGCATACTTGATATAGTAGCATAGGAGTATCGTAGCATACTTGATATAGTATGAAGGGATAGATGGGGAGGGATGAGTATCGTAGCATACTTGATATAGTAGCATAGGAGTATCGTAGCATACTTGATAGAGTAGCATAGGAGTATCGTAGCATACTTGATATAGTATGAAGGGATACATGGGGAGGGATGAGTATCGTAGCATACTTGATATAGTAGCATAGGAGTATCGTAGCATACTTGATATAGTATGAAGGGATAGATGGGGAGGGATGAGTATCGTAGCATACTTGATATAGTAGCATAGGAGTATCGTAGCATACTTGATATAGTATGAAGGGATACATGGGGAGGGATGAGTATCGTAGCACACTTGATATAGTAGCATAGGAGTATCGTAGCATACTTGATATAGTAGCATAGGAGTATCGTAGCATACTTGATATAGTGGCATAGGGGTATCGTAGCATACTTGATATAGTATGAAGGGATACATGGGGAGGAATGAGTATCGTAGCATACTTGATATAGTAGCATAGGAGTATCGTAGCATACTTGATATAGTATGAAGGGATACACGGGGAGGGATGAGTATCGTAGCATACTGGATATAGTAGCATAGGAGTATCGTAGCATACTTGATATAGTATGAAGGGATACATGGGGAGGGATGAGTATCGTAGCATACTTGATATAGTAGCATAGGAGTATCGTAGCATACTTGATATAGTATGAAGGGATACATGGGGAGGGATGAGTATCGTAGCATACTGGATATAGTAGCATAGGAGTATCGTAGCATACTTGATATAGTAGCATAGGAGTATCGTAGCATACTTGATATAGTAGCATAGGAGTATCGTAGCATACTTGATATAGTATGAAGGGATACACGGGGAGGGATGAGTATCGTAGCATACTTGATATAGTAGCATAGGAGTATCGTAGCATACTTGATATAGTATGAAGGGATACATGGGGAGGGATGAGTATCGTAGCATACTTGATATAGTAGCATAGGAGTATCGTAGCATACTTGATATAGTATGAAGGGATACACGGGGAGGGATGAGTATCGTAGCATACTTGATATAGTAGCATAGGAGTATCGTAGCATACTTGATATAGTATGAAGGGATACACGGGGAGGGATGAGTATCGTAGCATACTTGATATAGTAGCATAGGAGTATCGTAGCATACTTGATATAGTAGCATAGGAGTATCGTAGCATACTTGATATAGTATGAAGGGATACACGGGGAGGGATGAGTATCGTAGCATACTTGATATAGTAGCATAGGAGTATCGTAGCATACTTGATATAGTAGCATAGGAGTATCGTAGCATACTTGATATAGTATGAAGGGATACATGGGGAGGGATGAGTATCGTAGCATACTTGATATAGTAGCACAGGAGTATCGTAGCATACTTGATATAGTATGAAGGGATACACGGGGAGGGATGAGTATCGTAGCATACTTGATATAGTAGCATAGGAGTATCGTAGCATACTTGATATAGTATGAAGGGATACACGGGGAGGGATGAGTATCGTAGCATACTTGATATAGTAGCATAGGAGTATCGTAGCATACTTGATATAGTATGAAGGGATACATGGGGAGGAATGAGTATCGTAGCATACTTGATATAGTAGCATAGGGGTATCGTAGCATACTTGATATAGTAGCATAGGAGTATCGTAGCATACTTGATATAGTAGCATAGGAGTATCGTAGCATACTTGATATAGTATGAAGGGATACATGGGGAGGAATGAGTATCGTAGCATACTTGATATAGTAGCATAGGGGTATCGTAGCATACTTGATATAGTAGCATACGAGTATCGTAGCATACTTGATATAGTAGCACAGGAGTATCGTAGCATACTTGATATAGTATGAAGGGATACATGGGGAGGGATGAGTATCGCCATCACCGTCCGTCATCGTCCGCAGCACATCAGAGCAGCATGTGACAGAGCGACGTGGGGTGGGTGGTTAGGAGTGCCAGGAGTAGCAAGATAGGAAATAGCCCAACCAATCAATGCCAGTTTATACGTGCGGCACACTAAAACAACATCTTACTTTATCTTATTCACGCACTCACGCCGCTGGCCAGGGAAGTGTGGAACTAATACATGTCAGTTTCTAACCTGTATGACTGCCAAGGACACCGTCCCCAATGCCCATCCTCCCCACCCCATCCCCATCCCCTTCCCACCCCACCCCACACACCTGGCCAACACAAACAGGCCCATGGAGGAACAGCTCCCTCCCTCGGATGGTGGTCATGAAGAAAGGGGAAGTATCAAAGCCTGGAACTGGGAACCAACACAGAACGCGGCCGTCAATCCAAGAGAAGGCCAAGAGAAAGCCAAGAGAGGAAAACGCAAAGAACATCAACGCACCTCTGTCGCAGGGTCATGTCCAGGTAGGCTGGCTTTGAGTATGGTTCCATGAGTGAGGGAAGGCTGGCCATGTCCTTGAGGTCCAGCTTCACTGTCTTGGCCTGCGCAGCGCACGCAACAGGGACCACACCATGGCCCAGACAAGGGTCATCCCACGCAAGCACCATGTGCGGCAACGCCAGGGTCACGGGTGGCCCAATGAGGAGATGGGCAGGTAGACATGGGGGCACAGGGGGCGGGGGTGTTCGCGCGAGCGAGGCAAACAGGTGGGGATTGTACGCGTCGGTAGGTAAATGTTGGGAGCACACTGCACACACGGGCTGGATTAAGTACCTGCCATCCAAAGGGCATCTGGGCTTCGCGAGAGCCACCCCTCGCACAGGGGGTCAGATGGGCCGAATCTAGATGAGAATTGGAAGAAAACAAAGGTCGATCTGGGTGGGGAGAAGAGACGGCACAATGAGGGATGGAAAACCCGTCGGACTTCGTGACAACTATTTATAGGAAGGAGTGAAAAAAATTTCTAGAAAGGACGGGAGGCTTATGAAGAACTGAACGCGCGCGCGCGCGCGCACGTATGTGTGGTGGTGTGTGGGGCAGGGGGTGGAGGAGGGGAGCCTGACGAGAAGGTAACGTCAGGATGACAAGCGACCCCCCAAAAGAAGCTCTACCCCCCGTTATGCGTGTACGCAAACTCAAACCTCAAGATGACAGATGGCACGTTAACTTCCGACACATGTGCGCAGGCATTGTTAATAATACAGCGGAAGGTAACACGCTAGTATTAATTATCTCGCGTGCCGGCGGCGGCCCGCGATGGATGGATGAGACCATCGCGGTTAATGCGGAGGACATACCATGCCAATAGCGGCCGCGGGAGGTTTGTGACCCTTTACACCCATTTTTCCATAGTGGCGTTTTGTGTCGAGTATTGCTGGGAAAAGGTCTGCCCGGTCACCCAAGGCTTTCGGGATGACAGCGCTGGATGCGAATGAATGATGCGCGTGGTGTGGCGTGTAGGTGCTTTCCGGCACACTCGATGACCGACCAGACCAGGAATATATGTGTGCACTGGGATTAGCCGCAGAGACACGCAGTGCATCACTAATAAGCGGCGAGTATGGAAATTGAGCATGGCAACTGCCCCTGTGATGTGCACTAGAAAAACGCCGAACGACCGTGATCAATGTGGCTTTCTTCATGGTTGGCTGGGCGACCTCAAAGCCTGCACAGTTCCTTCGGTTTGTTCCTATAGCATCCGCTTGGTTGTGTTGCCCGGCTGGTTACTAAACATGTTAGAACTCACGTTTCCCGACCGCCATGATTTTGTCTAGCTGTGCCCATCCACCGATTCTACTCACTCTTGAAGGGGAATGCACTCTTGAAGGGGTGACGTGGTACAGCACCTAGACGATGTCCGAGCTGAGGTGGCACGGGAACCAGCACCCATCTTCCGCGCTTGCCACCTCGCCTCGCCACTTGGCGCTCGGAAATGCCATGAAATTGTTAGCATTAAAAACTTTTGAGGCCAATCTTCACGGGCGTGATAACAGCTAACGGGCGTGATAACTGCAAACAGGTAATTCGGCGTATGTCCGCGGGGTCATATAAGGCAATCACGCAATACCTCACAACGATACGAAACGAAGGGATGACATTGTAGGTTGATTGTGGCTTATTAAGCCCTTATCGCACGGACTTGCTATTTTGCACAAAAGTTGCCATAAGTTCAACGGTCTATGCACGGTGCTCCCCCATGCCTTGGGTGTTTCATCCTTGAATTGCAGCCGCTTACTGCTTTCTACCGATGATAGGGAGTGCCAAACACGTACAAAGGACACTGGTGTTCGTGATAAAAGACTCTAGTGGCCGCGTCTACTAGGCGAGTGTACTTGGAATCCAGAACTCACCGAGGTAGTATGTCTCGCGCTTGTCTTGCCGTGGAGTGCCCGTTTCGATCATTGCTGGAAGTACGCCCTGTTCCACTGGGGGGCAAGGTATCCCCGAGAAGCCATGGTGCTATGCCAGTATCTCGACGCCCAGGCATGGATAGCCTCGTTGTCCGCAGAACCTTCTCGAGGCCAGGTGCTTTGTGCTCGGCCGCAAAGCCCTCGTCTACTGTCCCCAAAGCCAAGGAGAAGCCTAGGGAAGCCGACAACAAAATGTTTCGCGAGCTGGAGCGCGTAGGGGTTGTCGTGGTGGACCACGGGTCTCGGCGGAAGGAGTCAAACGAAATGTTCGGTACGAGCGTGTCGCTGCATTTCGTCTCTTTCTGGTGGCTGCGCACATGCAGCTCAGTCTTTTCTGAAAGTGCAATCGTTCGTCTACCTGATGTTTCTGTTTACCGGCTTACGTATAGCTCTCCCATGCTCGAACGAACGCGCCTAACGAATACTGAATTTTTGTCTCCGTCTCCTTGTTTTCACAGAAGAGTTTGTGGCCATGTTCGCGGAGCAGGGACCCTACCACATCGTGGAGGCAGCACACATGGTAACTCCCACAAACGAGCTATGCACGCTTGATCCTGCGGGGGAATGCACATTTGATTTTAGTTTGTATTAATGAGCTCGCATAACACAAAATTGAAGGAGCGCTCCCGACTTTTACCTTCAACCTTACCATGTCCGCGCTGGTATCCTTTCTCGAATGGTTGACTATTTTAGCGTGTCTGATTAATGCTAATCTGCTTTACAGTGACGATCACGATGCATGGGTCGACTGTGTTGCTGTGGAGCACCAGCCCCAATCACGGGGCTGGTGGTGTTCATGTGGAAGATGCTCCAGTGCACTCGCGGGTCCTGGGCGGACCGCTTGCTCATGGGTGGGACAGCGGGAGGTCATTCTTGCTGGCTGTGTGTGGGTGCGTGTGCAGGAGCTGGCCCACCCATCAATCCACGACGCGTTTGCACGCTGCGTCGAAAGAGGCGCGCACGCGGTCATTGTCAGCCCCTTCTTCCTTTTCCCGGGGCGGCACTGGAAGTCGGTGTGTGCTGGGAATCATTCGTGGATACTAGCGTCGTTGCTGGTAGGGGGAGGCAAGTGGGGGGAGGTGGCAAGTGGCCACTGGCGAGTAAGGGGTGGTCACGACACATGCTGTGCTGGGAGGACGAGGGGGGAGGTGCCCCCACATGCAGGTCTATTGCGTGTTTCTGAAAAGTGCAGTGGAGGCAAGCTTATCGGAGGAGGGATTGGACTGGGAAGCCTGGGAGTGCATTTGCAAAAAATGAAACTACAGGAATGATGCAGTCCCCCCACAAAATTCTTTTATTTCTCAGTTTCCCATCCTGGGTCATCCTGGTTATTTTTGCATCCCTGGAAGTTTCTGACTGTGCAGCGTGCTCATGGTGGGAAGAGTGGGGATGCGACAGTGGCCTGCCTTTGCTGTCCACGTGAAGGCATGGCAGCCATAAGATACGTGCCCGATCAACGGTATATGATCAGCTGGTAAATGGTACTTACGGTAGACGATAGGCTGGTAAACGGTAGTTGATAGGCTGGTAAACGGTAGATGATGAGCTGGCCATAATGACAACATTTTCATAACCCAACCCCCGTAGCAACGCATGCACCAACACATGATAGTCTCCAACGGCAACCAGCTCGGAGTGGCAATTGGATGGCCCCTGACACTTCTGGCTGTCTTGGGTGCCCATGGCCCTGTCACTGTGCGTGCGTGCTAGCAGGACATCCCTGACTTGGCGGCCCAAGCATCCTCGGCACTCGGCGGCATCCCCTTCCTGGTGACCGCCCCCCTGGGGCAGCACCCGCTACTGTTGGTGAGGGTCGGGGATGCATACTCAAAACAAGGCGCTGCTGCAGGGCTGACGCAGGGTTCTCCTGGTGTGCCCTGTTGTTGTGGGACCATAGTCCCATCACCAGGTTATAAGTTATCTCTTCTCCACTCTTCTGGTAGCTTGGGGCTCCTGCTTCTGTTCATGTCACCCCCCCCACCCTCGTACCCTATAACAGGTCTATACCCTTGGTCAGCCTAGCACCTTTGCCCCCCGAGCAGTTTTTCTTTTACTTAGAGCATTTCTTCCTTTCAATCTTCCTGTTTGCCCCTCCCCCCACCCGCCCAAAGCAAAGCCCGCCCCCACCGCCTGCCCCCCCGCCCGCCCAAAAATGGCCCATGAGTTCTTTGTACCCCAATTGTTTTTTCTTACCTCAACAGGTTTGACGCTTAATAGTCAAAGTGTTCCCCAAACGCCTGCTTTGAAAGCACATGAGATTAGGCAGAGCACGGCCCTTTGGTAACGTGTACCATGAAGGCCAGGACTCCTGCGGGCCTGTCCAGCCACGTTGGTTGCCATTTTGGTTGCTAGTCTACGCTGGTTAAATGCAGGAGGTTCCTGACTTCCTGTTTGCGTCCCCTTCTGGATTCCTTAGAGTATTTGGTCAAGCATGCAGGCCTGGTTCTCATGTCCCTTGGGTTGAATATCTTTGACTGTATGCTGATGTACCGCCATCCATCACTTCCCCCCCCCCACACCGTTTCTGCAGCAAGTCATCAACGACCGCATCGAACACTGCCTGTCCCGTGTGGAAGGCTCGGTGGCCGAGTGCGATGTCTGCCACGGAACAGGGGAGTGCGTGGTGCGCCAGGGGAGCTAAGGAGGCCTCTTGCGCAACCCATGGGAGCCCTATAACTTTTGGACATCAAGCGTTTGGCGGGTGATGAAGCCTGAAACATTACTCAGGCAATTCGCCGTTGACCTGAGGCCCCTACCTGGCTGGGCAAGGCAGCCGTTTGGATGTCCAAACCCATGGAAATGGGGAGAAGCTGCAGTTGCCGACCCCAGGTTGCAAAGTGGGCTTCTGATAACTGCTTACATTGCCCCTGAGGGAGTCCTGGTCGGCGCCTCTATGTGGCGTCCGGCACGGTTGCAAGCCGGCGATCTCAATCGTCTATGCACAAGGCAGATGGATGAAGCATGGACACTTGGCTGGATGTGCTCTTGCATAGTTTTGGGGGCATGGTCGACACAGGCACGAGGACATACCCTCCCATTCACCGGGCAGCTTGCATGCACGCGCCCAGCTGACCGTGGGCCATCACCACTGCCCCAACGTGCAGGAGCGACAACAAGGTGTTGAGAATGTCATCTTATCAAGGAGACAACCAGCGCATGCCAGAAATCGGGAGAATCCGGACCATGGTAGCTCGAGCCTACCGTTATATTGTCCGCGTTTTCGAGACGTTCAGGATGATGAATATGAATGGAGATGGAAATGTGTAGCCTTGTGCATTGAGATGATGGCTGGCTTACGTGTAGCTCTAGCGACTAGATGACCTAGACGGTGGGGCCGGAAACAGCTTGCTTGATCAGGGCGTGTGTCTCGAGCCAAACTGGCCGGGAGTGTCTAGGGGTGAGCACCATTGCTGCGATCGCTCTCCCACCATTTACGAGGAAATACCCGCAAATGGGAAACCACTGAAAAGGTCTAGCTAGTCAGTCATTACGTTAGCCATGCCATGATTCCAAACGTCCAAGAACTGCACACGGTGCAAAGGCAAAAATCCGGAGGACAGCACTTTCAAATGTGCGGCGGGAACCAAAAGCCCGCGTATGCCAGAAAAGATCGTGTTGCTGCAGCGACGCGACGATGTGGACAACGAATCCAGTGCCAAGCTCGGAACGTCCGCAAAGGAGATCTGGCATCACAGGGTTCAGATGTGCGGAGATACTACGCAATCCAGCCGCGGTCCAGGACCTGCTTGTAGAGCTTGTGCCAAGGGGCAGCAACGAACAGATGTGGGTGACGTTGCAAAAAACACCGGACTTGACGGAGCATAATGGCTCGGTCATAGGTAGTCTTTGACCAACAAACGATGCAAGAGTTCAACAAGAGTCGTGATGAAATCGACACGATAAGAACAAAGACAGGAAAAACGATGCAACTGACTAATGTTCAACACCATATTTTGCTGTGTGGGAAAGGAGACTGTGAATATCGGGGTAGCGAATAAAAGGAATTTGCTTATATTTAGGATCCTTGCGCTTATCATAGACAGCCGTACGCCAGCCCTTCTTGTTATGGGTAATGAGATAATTGCAACTAGTATCCTCGATCCGACGTGAGCTTTAACGTGAGGGACGCTTGCAGGCAGACCAGCTGTGATATACAATTAAATGGGTTGCGAAATCAGGGTTGTCGAAAGCAATGGCATCATCAATGTATCAACATGTGTGGATAAAACGCCTGATGAGAACATCATCATTTGAGGCAATGAGATATTCTTATGTCTCGGCGGTGACTTGGGTCGTTGATGGGCAAATGTAGGTGGAAGTGACTCTGCTCTGATCTGGTTGGGGTGATCGGGGATGGAAGCTGGACTCCGGACAGAACCACCCCATGTCGGCTGTTGTACCGGGCTGCAAAATCACCCTGTATATGAAATCCTGCATGTTGTGCCTCTTTGACCTCCACGGAGGCAAGTGCCGTGGTTAGCATTCTTCCTCACTAAATGATCACGTCCACTGCATTACGTGGGTCCCTCGCCAACTTGCACAATAAAGGGAAAGATATCCCTTGATTTGTTGCACACACATTCACATGGGGCCGGCCGGGCGCTTCCATTCATTTATGCAACCACGTTCTCAATCTTGCATATGCAACGTACATGCCATGCAGAGCATTGTTCCAGGATATGATGTAGGTGGGGCTGCAATGTGCATGCATGCAGCCGACGTGCGATATCATATGGATCGATGCCTTAAAGCTATAGCCAACATAACTTTATAAAATCATATTCTATGCTTGCTTGCGCGCATAAGGATAGTTGACTCGCTATAAACGATCAGTAATGCATTAACCTGCTCGATCATGTTGGATCATGTGAATGTACGTGTCTAGTAATTAAAAAATATTTACTAATTAATTAATGTGAATGTAATTTACTACACGTATTTTGTGCAAGAGTTGATTACGGATATTATATAGATGTCAGATCTGTACAATATTGTGCAACCAACTGGGGGCTGGCCGGTATTACATACGGCAGGGGCCCCATTGATCCATCAGGAATGAAGATCGAAAACAGAGTTGTTATAACAACGTTTGCTGTACATGTGAGTTACTGCAGTCGCCCACCATGCGCATGCAAACATACTCATTGTGGCATATCTATGCCATGCATTCCATGCCATGTTTATCATGCATTCGCTCCGGATGGAGAACATGTCATGCAAGCTCTCCAGGGCTCAATCAAGGCCAAAATCACGAGCTAGGCCAACATATATATGAGCAACGTCCATGCTTGCATCAGGCAGGCGACGGCGATGACCGTCTATGCTTTGGAGGCCTTCTTGCCTTTTGTTTTTGCAATCTTTTTCTCCGACACCTTAATGGGAGATTTCTTGGCTGCGCCCCCTGACTTCTTGCTCATGATCCTCTCCTGCGCTTTCCGAAACTCCTCCTCGCTAGGCTCCTCCTCCCCTCCATGCCCGTTCTCCTTCCCTTTGCCTTTGCCTTTCCGTGCCGTGGAGCCACCATATTTTGACTGTGTGCCAGGGAAAAAGAGTACATGCATTAGCACCAAAGCATGGCCACATTGATAATTCAACGAACAGGTCATGGTTGCAAGCAAAAGCGTGTGAGGAGGATGACATGCCGAACAGTGCTCTGTCGACCCACAGCCCTGCAAATAGAAGGGGCAAGACAGCATTATGAAGAGAACCATACATGCCCTCTGGCCCATTTGCAAGGCAAACGGCACGAGTGACAAAAGGTAAATTAAGTCTTGGCTTCCCATACAGTGGGGCCAAATGCTGAAAACCGTCATTGCCCTAACCTTAGCTGCACCTGCTGCAAATAGGTGAACAAATGCCCCGGTGCCGCGCTCCATTTCCTGGGATTACATAGCGGCAATGTGTGCAAGCTAAGGAACTCAAATGGTGCAAAGCAAGTCAGCATGCCACCCAACCGGGAAGCCACCTGCTTACCTCTAGTGCATCGACGATGGTCATCGCGCGCGCCTGGTTGTTCCGCTTGATCATGGCCATCAGGTCACCTGCGCCGCCATCTCCTCTCTTCTCCTTTTTAGACGACTCCTTGCCGCCGCTGGGACACTCAGAAGAAGAGCACAACACACACAGACACGCACACACACACACACACACGCACACACACACACACACACACACACACACACACACACACACACACACACTGAAGCTTAGTCTTTAGGTGGCAGCGTCGGCTGGCGACGTCCGTCAGGGGCCAGGGTCCATGAAAGGACAGGGCTGATGGATATAGGATATAGCGAGGAAATACCCTGTGGGGGAGCTCGGCTGCTGCAATACACGTGGACTCGTAAGTGAGTAGACTGCCGCGAGAATCAGGATGCGAACATACATCAGCGACGACATTGCATGATGTGCCTGCTGCAGCTGTAGTGCTTCGTTCTAATTATGTTACACACCGCAGTCAATGTCTTTACATCAGCATGTAAGTACCAGCGCGCAACTTTCGCTTCCCTTTCCTGCGTCTATTGCACTCCTGCACAGCCCCCTGCACAGCCAAGCAAAGTCTCCACCCATCGCCTCTCTTCCTAAAGGAGCCCTTCCCTGGAGCTGTTTGATGACGTTTTCTGATGAGCTAGCTCGTTTTCTAGCTTTGTTTCCTGACTCACCGGTGCTCGGATATCGGTTTCTGGAGCACATCCGCGGGGGCTGGCGTCGCCGCGACCTTCTTGGCCCATGCCTGGAACTTTGGGTACGACTTGAGCTCACCTGCGCAGGTATCATGCATGCATCCATGCAGGTGGCTCATTCACCAGAGCAATCAACGGCGGGATGCCTCCTGGAATGAACCAAGCCACTGCCTTTACAGAGTGCACAAGGGCAAGGGAGCGGTTGCCATGGGAAGCGAGGGCAGGATGTGCGTGCGTGAAAGGGGCGTTCAAGGCTTGGCCTTGCATTCATACGAAAGGGTCGTAAACGACCAACTTCTGGCAAAACGCTGAGTGCGTGGTCCTATGCAAGTAGGAAATGACTGATGCAGAATTTGTCGCGCTGCTGCTGAGCGTTGGAAATCTTGGGAGGTCAACAGAAATCTGGAAAGACAGGTCTCTGAAGCATCCTGCGTGTTCAAGAGACTCGTGCTGACAATATAGAACGCTGCTTGCAGGGGTAGAGCGCCCCCTAAAATATACCATGCGTCAATGAGTGAACGGAGAAAATGCAACACGGTCGAACCTGCAACACAGGTGATGTGAACTATAAGGTGATAGGCATGTTGTGCGTCATGCACGCAAAGAGTCCACATTGTTTTGAATATAATGCATCCCAACCAATGATTTCCATCGGCCACCCCGACATGAACCCAACCCTTCATCGGCTTACCTGCCGCGATGCCGGCCTGGATGGCCTCCATGAAGCGATGGGAGTCGAGCGACTCCTCCGAACAGATCTGCCACTGGAACACCCTGGGGCACCCAACAGATAGGTACCCAACAGATGCACGATGCCAGGTGAGACGCAGTTCAGAGGGATCACAGGGTGACAAGATGGATAATCTATTAAGCACGAGATCCGCACATAACACCAGATACGTCTGCCGCAAGTAACACTCTGGCTGGTGGGCGGCATAGAGAATGGCTGGCCAAAAATGCAGTCCAGCAAAACGAGGTGGTTTCCAGCAAGATATGCGTGGTTGCATGTGACATAAGGAGCAGTCCGGCGAATGACAGGCACCCCTTACATCCTCATGTTCCCCTGGTGCTTTGTGTACAGCTCCTTCAACTCCTTTGTCTCCAGCTCACTTCCCCGGTAGGTGTTCTACAATGACACAGCACATCAGCCCCGGAAGCCACGTGGAACCCACAGGGCACGGGAAAGCAGAATGGGCAGAGATAGCAGGATCAGAACAGACAGAAGGCATCCAAATTAGAATGCCTCACCATCAATCATCATTGCCACTGCCATGAACACCCCAGCGCACTCCCTTGATTGAAAACGATGCCACCATTGTTTCTGGCCGCATCGGACACAAGATGACAAAAAAAGAAGGCGAGCAGTTGCGGGTGCCAGATCGTGTACCCAGCGCCCTCCTGACCACACGGATATCCTTGAGCCAGGACGAATCAGTGAAGACAGGCTAACAGGAACCATGCCAACAATTACCTGTATGACAGCCACAGATCATATCATGACTAAAACAATGTACTTCTTCCCGCTTAGCGTGTGAGCGGAACAAGCCGTGCTGCCAATTATAGATCAACTTGACTAGTGTATTTATATTGACATGCTTCTATTAGTGCATCATAGTTTATTCGACTAGTGTACCATGTAATTGATTCGAATGGTGTTATCAGCTAAGCCATACTGCCTTCATCTGTCAACCCAAACTGGCCAGGGATTAAAGCTTCATAAAATCCAACACCCAAAAGTAACAACTGCCGCATCGACAACTGCTAGAGCTGACACTGACATGCCCACCGATTATAACCCCAGCGCCCAGCAGCTCACAGCATCATAGCAACAAACTGCCGGGCCTCCCCCATTTTCCAGGCTAGATGCGTTTTCCTCCGCGTCCTCCAATCCGCCTGTTGTCCAGATAATAACACAGAAACTCACAGCATCATAACAACAAAATGCCGGGCATCCCCCAGTTTCCAGGCTAGATGCGTTTTCCTCCCCGTCCCACCATCTCACCTCGTATGATTCTATTGCGTCCACCGTGACCTGCGCGCGCCGGAAACGATCAAGTCGCCAGCAACGAGAAAGCACAGGTGACCGACATCAGCAAGTAGTGGGATTCCGGGGGGTTCCCAAGCCCCTTTTGAGAATGGGCCATGTTTGGCTGGATCGCAGAGCGTGCGTCCCTTGACAAGCAAACCTGGTGGACTTGCATCCCGCCAACGTCGTCTTTCTGCACATGCTCGCGTGCCCACATACAAAGACAGCCCTACAACTGTTGATGCGTAGGCAGCCCTACGTCTGTTGATGCGTAGGCAGCCCTACGACTGTTGATGCGTAGGCAGCCCTACGACTGTTGATACGTAGGCCATACAAATGTTGATACATAGGCAGCCATACAATCGTTGATACGTAGGCAGCCATACAATCGTTGATACATAGGCAGCCACACAATCGTTGATACGTAGGCAGCCCTAAAATCGTTGATACGTAGGCAGCCATACAATCGTTGATACGTAGGCAGCCATACAATCGTTGATACATAGGCAGCCCTACAATCGTTGATACATAGGCAGCCATACAATCGTTGATACGTAGGCAGCCCTACAATCGTTGATACATAGGCAGCCATACAACTGTTGATGCGTAGGCTGCCCTACAATCGTTGATACATAGGCAGCCACACAATCGTTGATACATAGGCAGCCCTACAATCGTTGATACATAGGCAGCGATACAATCGTTGATACATAGGCAGCCATACAATCGTTGATACATAGGCAGCCATACAATCGTTGATACATAGGCAGCCCTGCAATCGTTGATACATAGGCAGCCCTACAATCGTTGATACATAGGCAGCCCTACAATCGTTGATACATAGGCAGCCATACAATCGTTGATACATAGGCAGCCCTACAATCGTTGATACATAGGCAGCCATACAAATGTTCATTCTAACACAGACTTGCCGTCCAGGTCATCCCCCATACGAGCCCCGTGCCGCCGGACTCTCTCGCAGTGTCGTCGGGTTTTCTGTTTGCTTACGGAAGCTCTCTCCCTGCCCCCTCCCCCTCCCCTAGCCCCCAATACCATACCAGGCACCGTCACGACGGACATTTTTGTTATCACAGCACGGCCGTTGGTGCGGCCATACAACATGCCCGGCATTCGCCATGCGCAATAACATATGCATTTGCATTCCACGCGCAGCATACAAACGAAATACTGCGCTGGTTGTCTCCTTGACATGCAACATAGCAAGGCACGGGCACTCACAGGCAAATGCACGAAATGGGGCACATTGTGTCGTATGGGATGATGGGGCACATCGTGTCGTATGGGATGATGGGGCGCATCGTGTCGTATGGGACAGCATGGTGACCTCTCTGTTCCACTAATAGCGGTTCCACCACCTCTCCGCCCCCTTGCCTTTCGTTCCATCTTCCCCTGCCCTCCAAGCCACAAGCCGCCGCCAGCCCCTGCTCTGTGCGGCCTCACCTCGGGGTACATGGAGCGGTAGTAGTTGTACAGCTGCTCAAACTGCTCCCCCCCGAGCTCCTCCTGTTGTGACAAGGGCAGAATTAGGCACAGGCTCCTACGCTGAGTCAGACACAAACATAACAAGTTCATCATAGTAACATTTCCAGAAAATACATGGAAATGCGCCGCCCCAAACCCACACTCCCAGAGAGTGTTAACACTGTAGCTGGTACTCCTATTCAAGCACAATTAAGATCTGCACTGAACTTCCGTAGCAATTAAACAGCAAAAGGGCAAGCCGATACAGTTGTTGTTGGCAGTCCGGCCAAGAGACGCAGGTGGAATGGAGGAGTGGAGGAGTGAGTGCAAAGTGGTGGAATGGCCGAGAGGAAACAGGCATGCTTTGTGCAGCACCTGTGAAGCCATCACTGAAGGAAAATGAGCTGACGGCCAGCAGGACAGTGGGCAGGCACAGCCTAGCACCAACAACAATCACAGGATACCAATGCTCACCGCAGGGTTGCCGCTATCTGTTTCCGACAACACCGAAGAAGATGGCTCTTGGCCGTACTAGTGGACGCGAGGCATACTCCAGCTGTGCATGACCTGCGCTGACACGAATGGTGCATCACCTCGCCAAGTCCTATGGTGGGGGTGAATCACAGCTCATGCCAGGTGGCGCTTCTGACCAATGCTTCTCATCATCAGCACCCGCACAAAGTTATGCGGTAACAAACCACTAGTTTGCGAAAAACATGTATCTTACCGATTCCTCCAGGCTGCCGGTCTTGTCGTACATCCAAATATGACATGCACCATTAACATAACAGTTTAGATGGGATCCAGGTTACTTACCGAGTCCTCCAGGCTGCCCGTCTTGTCGTAGATCGCTCGCTTGTCCGCATCCCCCAGCACTGCATACACACGCTGCAGCGTCTGGAAGTTGCGGTGCGCCTCCTGATAGGTTAGAGAACGGCCAAGTGGGCAAGAGCAGGGCAGGGGGTATCACAAGGACGGGGAATCAAGAGTGGAAATGGGAAAAGCCTTCGTGATGACTTGGCCGCAATCCTCGATGAAGAGGAGGGCATGGTACTTCGCAGCCACTAAAGTATTCTTTAGACAGCTGTGGCAGGGGTCGTAGTGAGCGCAGAGCCCCCTGGGTAAACGCATTTTGCTGCTGCAATTACTCCTGCTTCACACCAACGCCATCCAGGATCGATGCCTTTGCGCATCGTAATGGTCAATAAATTTTCTCATAGAACAGCGTCCTGCCGCTATTTGTTAAGACCTATGTTTACGCCCGCTGGTCTCTGAGTTTCGGCAGGGCTGGCGGGGCGAGAGCAGCCCTAAAATTCGACAACAGAAAACGGAAATGCTGCTCATTTCGCATGTATGCCACAGAGAAGCGAAAGTGCAGATGTGAGTGCAGCTCAGCACATACAGACCTCGTTGCCGGGGTTCTTGTCAGGGTGCAGCTTCAGGGCCATGCTGTAGTACGCTTTCTTAATTTCCCCCTGTGTCGCGGTTGACGGCACTCCTAAAATCTGGAAATGCAATAATTCGGACAGAAGAAAATAGTGTTGCCGGTGATGCCGTCAATTCCTTGCATACCAAGACGTCACAGGAAGATGGTGATGCACGCAGAAAAATGGTTTCGTTACCTCGTAAAGGCTTTTCTTCTCGCCATCCTCTTCCTGGTCGTCGTCATCGTCCATGTAGTCGTCTCCTTCGCTTTCAATCTCGGCAGTCGGCTTTGGAACCATCTTGCGAGCAGCTAAATTGCTTTGTGCTAAGGGCCTAAAAGCGGGTACTCCAAACTTGCTCAAGGAAAACCAATCAATTGTCTGTGTTTCTACTTGCTTTTTTCCCTGGTGATAAATGAAAGCGTGAGCACTCACAAATATAAAATGCCTTGGTGCGAGATTTAGCTTTGGAGTCCAGTTTCGAAAAACTCGCATGGGGCACATTTTACCGCCATCTTCTCCCGCCATGGTTGGAAGAATCAGCTCAAGTTGGGTAGCTTCCCGCGGTTCCAAACCCCAGAGCAAGGATTTATAAACTTTTATTTCATCTGTCACCTTCAGGACAATATTGTTTAAAATGTTTTCTAACTTTCTAAACAAAGTTTTAAACTTTAAGACCTTAAAATAGGAAAGGCGAGCCCTGGCCGTGTATGCGTTCGTGCTGTAGGACGGTGCTTGACTGATGATTTCTCTTACGGAACAAGATAATAAACTCGTTGGAGCCGAAAATGGTTATGGCGTGGTAATGTGAAATAAAGCACGCATGGAGGCCGCAGAGGTCCATTCGTTCGAAATTATCGCGAGAAATGCTTAATCGTTCCCACACGGCCGGTGATTGCTGCATTGCAGCAATGGTTATGCGGGCTAGAGACGGCATCCATCAAATAATGCGAGTGTAGGCTCCCGGCCAAAATGCTAGGTAGCCGTTTGTCCGAAAGCAGTTGTAGATAAGTGTTCTTCAAGGGCCGGCAACATGCCGCGCCCAGGGTCTGGGGAGGGCACAGGTCCTCACACGCCCGGGGGTAGCCACCATGGCTCCACTCACCGCTCCACTTTGTCGCCCACCAACGTGGAAGACACTTCTAAGGGAGCCGTGTGGTTCCCGAAATTAGCTGAAGGCGGGCATTCTGGTGTGAAGTCGCCTATAAGACATGGTGCTAGACAGAAAGTTCCGAGCGTTGATCCCGCAACGATATACACGATTACAGCAGATTCGCTCTCAGAGTTCGAGCTTCCAACGTTGGGCAAGAGGCCACATCCAGGCTCCCGGACAGAAAAGTATACGACTACTATCCTCCCGACCTTATCTCCTAGCAAACGGAGCTCTAATGGAGCTACTGCGCCTTTTGCAAGCTCCCCACGGGCCAGTCCAGCCGCGACGAATCGCATGTCGGTCACGTCGTCCGGCGCCCAGTCACCTAAACCGTCCAGCGAAGGTTTCGTGCCTCCACGGCACATCCGAACGCAAGTGGATCCAGGTAGTAGTGTGTCTGAGACTTGGGGAACTGGAGCAGCTCCTGTGGTCCCACATACAGTCGCTGCTCTTCTGTCACCTAAGAGTGGTCTCACGCCGCGCAGCCCGCAGTACAAAAGTGCTCAGTTGTTGATGGAAGGAATAGTGGGCGCGGATGAGATACCTGGCGGGGAGGAGAATTTGCTCCGTGAGCTTGACAACATACACACAGGAGATGATGCTGTGGAGTTCTATGCTCGCCATGGTCAGGAGAGCGGTGTCAAGTTCTTCTACTGCAACAAAGCTGACACGGGACTGGACTTCCGACCATATGACCTGGTATGATTTCCAGCCTTACACCATACCTATTAAGCTTAAATGCGTGTGCAGTTTGTGCCGCATTTTGCTTTGCTATGGTGCGCAATTGACCCTTTTGGCGTGGTATGAATGGCGGGCGTGAATCTAAGAGACCCCGATTGGGGGGATACCAGCATCCGCGCGCATTGCATTGCAATTCTTGTCATGCTTAGACGTCCTGGTGGAGTAGCAATCCACGTTAACTCTTTGTTAAAGGCTGGCTGCTCCCTGTGTGACTAGCAGGTCGCCTGGCACTGCGTATCCCTATCCTTGTGAATCCCCGGCGTTGCACTGCGTAGTCCTGTGCAGGCCTTGCCGTAGGGTGCGTGAATGACATGGCTCTTATTGTGTAGGTTTTAGGATCTCAGCTATCGTCTGACGCGCTGTAGTTACTTGTGGCTTGAGGACTGTTGTAGCCATCTGGGAGGCTGAGTCCAAGGCCAGGCTTGAGGTGCATTCCCGCCGCATGTTCTCACCGATGCCTCCCATCGTATTTTGTCCTTGTATATTGGTGGCTTCTTTTGATGCTTCTGCCTGGGCACATTGCAAATTAGCAAGCACCTTTTGATAGCAGGTATTCCCTGGTTGTCTTCGCGGCACCTGCCTCGGAAAAGCCCAACGATAGCAAACTACCTTATCTAGTCCATGATCTCATGAAGCCCATACGCTAACGTGCCCCTTTGGCTCGTTGCTTGCATTTGGCCCTTTGTGTCGCTGCCCCCGCCCCCCCTGCCCTCGCCTATCCCCATCCCTGCCGCTCGTGGGCTGTCCCCCCTGCCCCACCCCTCCTTGCTCGCCCACCCTTTCCCATGCCCCGCCGCTGCAGGTGGTGGTGTCCCGCGAGGAGGCCAACCCCGACTATTACACGATCAGCTCGTCGGGCGTGATGCACATCCAGCCAGGCGCGAACACGCAGGGCGAGTTCACATCGCTGGGCAACTGGATGCGCGAGAAGACACTGTTCAACATTCTGCGCCGCATCAAGTTCTTCTGCCACTACCTCGTCTACAAGGCGTTCAAGATATGGCATAAGACTGTGCGACACAAGCTCTACTGCCAGGTATGTGCGGGCAAGCGCACATGCTAGTCCTTTGGTCACTGGTTAGAGCGCGTCCCGCGGTGCTTGGCTTTTGCTTGGGTGTTGATCTTGCCGGCCACTCCCACGCCATAAGTCCGGATGCTTGTGTCATGTTGGCGTGACTACAACACCATAGCCATAGCATTGGATTCCAAGTGTTCATGTAGCATTAGATACTTGTGTAATCATGCATGCGTGAAGTGGGGAGGATGTCGTGTTCATGTCATTCCAAGTTATGTGCATTGCTCATGCCTAACTGTTCGGCGTAAATGCACCCTTTTGCATCATCTCTTATTCTTTCCTTCCTCTACTTTTTGCCACCCCTCTTCCTGCTCCACCCCTCCCTTCCCCCCTCCCTTGCTCATTTCCCCCCTTTCCCCCCAGGTGCGCAACAAGCTCACGCGCCGCCTGTTCTGCGCCAAGCCCACGTTTGTGGCGGCGCTGATGGAGCTCCGCGGCCACGTGTCGGACATCCGTGACGTGAAGATGATGAACGTCAACCCCAACCACCTGCACACGCTCGACGAGTTCGCCGACCTGCAGACCAACCAGCGCAACAACAAGGCCACGCCCGCTCTGGACGCTTGCATCGAGAAGGTGCAGGGATGCCTCGAGAAGATTTGCCGCGACGTCACCAAGCAGGCGCGGCTGTACCAGGTATGTACAAGCTAGTTCACGTATTAAGAACAAGGGGGGGCTGTGAGTTGGTCGCTGGCGCTCAGAGGGAAGGTTGCCAAGGGATCGTTCTAGAGGAGGTTGCGAGTAGGCTGGTGGTCTTGGCTGGGGAAGGCATTGTGATTGACCTAGTTGGCTGCCTCCTGTAACGGTGGCAGGGTGCAGCAGCTGGCAGGTGAAGACAAGGATGTCAAGTGAAGCTGTTGGAATTGGGTGCTGACACATGCATGGGCGCCCCAGTTAGCACTGGGCAGGCTGGGATGGGTGCTGTGTTCATGCTGATGTTTCTGCTGATGCATGCATGCGCTTCATGCCTCTACAGGCGTGGGGAATGGTCATGTCGGTGACATAATTAGTGAGGGTACCAAAGTGAATGCTTCGCCACCCCAATCACTGTCCTTGAGCACGGAACACCCATGTGAGCGTTCGTTTGAGCATTCTCCAGAGGGTGCATGGGTCGTCCCGCCCGCTGCTCACGCTCACCACCTTACTCGCTTGCCTGCTTGCATGGGCCATTGCAATCACCCCCCATGCCTGCCCTGGCCGGACACTTACCCTCGCCCCCACAGGAGAGCATCCGCGACGAGAACGAGCTGGACGACGTCACAGGCGTGAACCTGCACATGGGACAGAGCGGCGACAAGTCCATGTCGATGGTCAGCATCAAGCAGGAGAAGATCGAGCGCGCGCGCACCTACCGCCGCGTGGCCGAGGAGGCCAACATGCTGGGAGACTTCATCCGCCTCGCCGACTACATGCTGGTGGAGGGGCTCGTCGACCGCGCGATCTGCACCGCCGAGGAGCTGTTGGCGATCCTGGAGAGTCCCCGGCTGGAGAAGGACAAGGTGTCCAAGGGCCTGCTGCTGACCACGGTCATGCTGGATGACGAGGGGCTCGTGTTCACGCCCACCGAGACCGACATTCTGCAGGTAGGGTGGCTGGAGACTGGCACGCTGCAAGTGCACATGAACAGGGACCAACATTCAGCGGGTAGGGTGGCTGGGGACTGGATTACTGCTGGTGCAGACGGATGGGTGGGGATTGAGATAAGTCCAGCTGGGCATGGGTAGGACTGGCAGGTTGCGAATTGCGGACTGTGTTGATGGGACTGAGATACCCCAGGTGTCGTAAGGTGGGGAGATGATTCATTGCAAGTGTGCATGCGTGGTGGCAAGCGGGGCGATAAGGGTGGAGTTTCAAGGCAGACGGAGACAAGGCTGGCAGGAGTGGTTTGCATACGTGGGTGGGCAGGGCGTCTCAGAACTGGGTGTTTGCCCGGCCTAGCCTGGCCCCCCTGCCTGGTGCCCCTCCCTGAGCCACCTTTCGTGTCATTACCTACATATTTGGACACCTGCCTGCCTTGCCATGCCACCGCTCACCACACATCTGCCCACGCCACCCCCGTACATCAACCCGCTCCTCCCCTGCCCCCCCCCGCAGGTGTTCAACAACAACCTGATTGAGGGCATGATCGGCGTGGTGCAGGCAGTACCGCGGCTGCTGTACATGCGCTCGTTCGGGCACTACTTTGAGGGCCGTGTGTCGGGCCTCAACCCGGTCAACATCATCCGCTCCACCGAGTACTTTACCAAGCTGCGCGAGAATATCGACCGCGTGATCATGCAGGTGAGGATGGTGCCCGACCAGGGACCTCCTCCCAGTGCCAAGTCCCTGGCTGATGATATATGGCCAGTTGGCCACCATTCATGGCTAGTTGACCACTGGCCTGGGCTGTATTTCCTGCCGAATGTGGAATGTCTTCCCCGTAAGCATGTATTGGGACATAGACCAGTAGTTCAACAGCTGTATTGGTCACGTGACTAGCAAGTCATATATATTTCTTCTCCGTAGGGAATCGGCACGCTAGTCCACTGTTTCCGCTAAATTTTCCCCTCTCCCCCCCCCCCCCTCATTCTTCCCAACACCACCACGTGGCCATCACAAACGCTTCACCACCCACAAACACAACTGCGTGGGCAGGACTTTGCCGAGTCGCGTGCGTACGCCAAGATCTTCGAGGAGCACCGGGTGATCTACGAGTTTGGCAAGACGTTTGACTTTGACAAGTACGCGGCGCGCACGGACCTGGGTGTGCACCACTTCCGCGCGGACATGGCGCGCCAGAAGGACTGGCGCAACGACCTGGAGCGCATGAAGATTGCCAACGTGATCGGTGTGCTGCACGTGGACTCCAAGTCCCTGCGCAACCTGCTCATGCCGATCACGTCGCGCACGCTCGAGAACATCAAGGGCCTGCTGCTCACGCGCGCGCGCGCCGTGACCCTGACCACGCTCGCTGCGTTCACCGCGCGCGTGAAGGCACTCCAGGAGCGGCCTACAGGGCTGGACGAGTTTGTGGCCTTCATGGTGCTGTTCGACGACATGCAGGCCAAGAAGCGCATGGCGATGCTGGACGCGAGCATCGTGGACGACATGTACGAGCAGCTGGGCGCGTACGAGGTCAAGGTGCCCACGGCGGACCAGGTCAAGCTGGACGACATGCACGAGAGCGTGCAGCTGTACCTGAGTGCACTAGAAAAGGCGGACGAGTACATTGACGACCGCAAGCAGAGCATGATGGCAACGCTCGAGAAGCAGGTGAGACGTGGTTGGCGCACAAGGCAAAATGTAGTACGAGTTATGAGGATGAGTTCAAACGCATGCGCTGTGGTGCCATGTGTTGTCGTGAGAACGCGGTCCTCATTCACCTATCCCCTTCAATGATTTCACAGTTTCACTGGAAAACAACTATTTCACCCCGTGCGGGGGATTCGGCACATCACAACCAGCACTGGCCATCACACCGAATACCGTGATGTCATCAACCTGACTATCTGTGAAAATTGCTGCCACTCTTCCTACACCCGCTTGCCCTTTCCCCATCCCCCCCTTTCCCCTTTCCTTCCTTTCCCCTGCCTGTTCCCCTGCCCTTCCCCCTGCCCTTTCCGTGATGCGTGCAAGCAGATCCAGCAGCAGAACGAGGAGCTGCTGGCGGTGCTGGGCAGCCTGCACAGCGGCGCGTACGTAGAGCCTGACTCGGACTGCGAGGCGGTGGTGGCCGACCTGTTTACGCTGACGGAGCACATCCAGCTCTCAGTCGAGCGCTCCAAGACGTGGCAGGAGTACCAGCGCCTGTTCGGCATGACGGTGGACGACTTCAGCAACCTGGTGTTGACGGAGAAGGAGTGCCGCAGCCGCTACGACGTCTGGGAGGCTGTGCGCTCCTGGGGACAGAAGACCGTGCGCTGGCGCGAGGGGCCGCTGCAGGTACCTCTCATTCTGTTCCGTTTGCTTGCATTGCCATCGTTCTTTGCTGTTCACCCTGTCTGGTACTGCTAGACGTGTCTTTCTACAGCCTTCTATACCTGGCTCCCTGGTTCATGGGCGTAGATACTGTTTTTCTTAGGCTACTGTTGACATTACACCACTTGTCACCGTAGCGTAGTAGTGAAGTGAATTTGCGCTTTGCCTTGCCTGCCCGGGCTAGCACTGCTGCGTGGTTGATTGGCAGTACGTGTCGACGGTCAGTGAGGTCTATACTTGTAATATCCTTGTATTGCGGCTCATTGTCTGCTTGCTTCTCTCCCCCTTCCCCCCCCCTTGGTGCACCCGCCAGGGCCTGAACGTGGCGCAAGTGTCGGAGGAGCTGGCCCACTACAAGAAGGAGGCGTACCGCATGGGCAAGGCCAACAAGGACGACCAGGTCGTCTTCCGCCTCAAGGACGGCATCGACAACTTCAACGTTGTCATGCCACTGCTCGAGGAGCTGGCAAACGAGGCACTCAAGCCGCGCCACTGGGAGGAGATTTTCCGCGAGGTTAACCGCACGTACGACGCGGACGCCCCCTTCAGTTTGGAGGACCTGCTGGCGTGGGGCATCATGAACAAGATGGAGGTGGTGACGACAATCAGCACCAACGCGAGCAAGGAGAACAGCCTGGAGAAGGCGCTGGAGAAGATGGAGGCCGCGTGGGAGGGCGCTGTGTTCCGTGTGATCGCATACAAGGACACAGGCACCAGCGTGCTGGGCGGTGTGGATGATGTCCAGGTGGGTGATGGATGAATGCACGGGTCGGTGAGGAGTTTAGGGCGGGGGTCGGGGTGCCCGAGCATATGCAATGTTGGGGCTGCTCAAGCATTGGTTAACGTTGGTAACGTATGGTAACGTAAGTTCGATTTGGGATGCACTTGTGTGTTCTTTGCGACTTGGGACATGCCAGACTGTTTGTTAATGTATTTGGCTGTGAGGCACATGCTAGGTCGAGATGGTCATGTGTTGAAGAAGTGGGCATCCAGGGGGAGAGCATTGATGAAGCTGATGCCTTGTGTGAGCCTGCCTGTTAATGAAATGCATGGGGCGCCAGGGCAGGATGACATCATGCCCGCTCACACATGCAACCCTGCATCAGTCTTTCCCATCGGCGCATGCCTGGCCTTGCTGCTCCCCCGTCCAGGGATACACAGGTGTAGAGATAGACATATGAAGTGAGTAACCTAACATCCACATGGTTTTCTAAATATGGCCTTGTAACACTCGCAATGGCGTGTCCCTTCCCCGCACCCTTCTCTTCCTCCTGCCCTCCTCTTCCCCCGTTTCCCCCTCCCCCAACCACACACTGCCGCGCACTGGCACACGCTCCCTCTGCAGGCCATCCTGGACGACCAGATTGTGAAGATCCAGTCAATGCGTGCGTCGCCGTTCATCAAGCCGTTCGAGGCGCGCGCCGCGGCGTGGGAGGACATGCTGCAGACGCTGCAGGACCTCCTGGACAACTGGCTCAAGTGCCAGGCGACGTGGCAGTACCTGGAGCCCATCTTCAGCAGTGCGGACATCCTCAAGCAGATGCCCGAGGAGGGCGAGAAGTTCCAGATCGTGGACGCCATGTGGCGCGACATCATGGCCAAGACCGCGCGCTCGCCCACGTGCATCGTCATCGCAAAGGACAAGGAGAGGCTCGAGCGTCTCGAAGAGGTGCGTCCACCTTTAGGTGTTGCATCACAGCTTCGGCTGTAGAGAGATACAGTCCTGCTCAACAGGCATGTATCTGCTGGCTTCTTGTTGGCACTGGAGACCTGGCGAGTGCAACGATCACCAAAGGTACCAGGTACTGACCGACATACACAGTCATTACTCAAGCGTTGATGCTGCCACGTCCTCTTCCGTGGATCAAATGCTAGCGAACAGGCAGTGCACGTTTTTCACTACTACACGTCAGACATGGGGCCGTATGCCGCACTGCTGTGGTGTCCTAAGCAAAGCCTTTGGCCTGTCCCCTGCAGAAATGCAAACAGCTCCGCTGGTTGAAATGCATGTAGTACTGTATGGAGCATGTAGCTCCCTGTCCGCACTGTCTCATCCCATACGTTTATGGACCTCTGGTCACGTCGGCTCTTGTGCATTTTGGTGTGCCCCCCCTTGTCTCTTTCCTTTCTTGTCACCGCTGTCATGTCCCCAGGCCAACCAGCTGCTGGATGCCATCCAGAAGGGGCTGGCGGCGTACCTGGAAGTCAAGCGCATCGCGTTCCCCCGCTTCTTCTTCCTGTCCAACGACGAGATGCTCGAGATCCTCTCCGAGACCAAGGACCCGACGCGCGTGCAGCCGCACCTCAAGAAGTGCTTCGAGGGCATCGCGCGCCTGCGCTTCGGCAAGCAGCCGGCGTGCGAGATCAAGGCCATGTTCTCGGGTGAGGGCGAGGAGGTCGCGCTCGACGAGACCATCCACCCGCAGGCGGCCAACGGCGCCGTCGAGAAGTGGCTGGTCGAGGTGGAGACGGGCATGGTGGCCAGCGTGCGCGCACAGACCAGCAAGGCAGTGATGGCTTACGCCGTCACGCCACGCGAGCAGTGGGTGCTCGCGTGGCCGGGGCAGGTCGTGCTGGTCACCTCCGCCATCTACTGGACGCGCGAGGTGGGCGCCGCGCTCAAGGACTCCACGGCCGCCGTCGCCGCGTACGAGAAGGTGCGGCCCTGGGATACGCCTTTGCGGAGGAAAATATGCCATCGCCTCATGCGTACGAGAACATGGGCACGCAGCGGCTGGGCCACGTCTCAAATAGCCTTTATTAATGGCTCCCCTTGACTGTGCCCTGTGTGGCAGCCCATCTCTCCCCACACTCACTATCCGCCCCGCGCTCTCCTTTGCCTCCCTCTTTGCCCCCTACACTGCCATGCAGGTGTGCACGGAGCAGCTGGGCCGCATTGTGCAGCTGGTGCGTGGCGACCTTCCCAAGCTGTCGCGCGCCACGCTGTCCGCGCTGGTGGTCATGGACGTGCACGCGCGCGACGTGGTGGCGCAGCTCGCGCGCGACGGCGTGCTGGGGGAGCAGTCCTTTGACTGGCAGTGCCAGCTGCGCATGTACTGGGAGAACAACACCTGCCAGGTAGGCCATGGGGAGTCGGCGGGTGACATTGTATTCAACAGTTTTTTGAGACAGATGGCTTTTCCGGCTGTTATTCTGTCTTACTTGGGAGGGAGGAAGGCGCCTTGTTTGTGTTTTTGTAGAATTTATGCAGAATCAGTGTCAGCCGTGGGTCTTTGTTTGCATGAAATATTGTCCCCAGTGGTCAAAGCTTGCTAACGTGTGCAAAAGAGGCAAGATCAGCCGCAAACACAGGTGTCATCAACAAGTTGCGCCGGGCCTTGGCTTTCAGTTGATCTTGCCCATGAATCATTCTCGGATCACTGAGCTAAGCTTCTATCTGTCATCTGCTGTTGAAATACCTGCTTGGCTGACATGGTGCATTCCCTCCCACATCGCAGGTGCGTATGATGAACGCGTCGGTCGAATACGGCTACGAGTACCTGGGCAACAGCAGCCGGCTGGTCATCACACCACTGACCGACCGCTGCTACCGCACGCTCATGGGCGCGATCCACCTCAACCTGGGCGGGGCGCCCGAGGGCCCCGCTGGTACCGGCAAGACGGAGACCACCAAGGACCTGGCCAAGGCGCTCGCGCGGCAGTGCGTCGTCTTCAACTGCAGCGACTCGCTTGACTACCTGGCCATGGCTAAGTTCTTCAAGGGGCTCGCCGCGTCTGGTGCCTGGGCGTGCTTCGACGAGTTCAACCGCATCGACCTGGAGGTGCTCTCAGTCGTCGCGCAGCAGGTGCTGGAGATCCAGATCGCCGTCCAGGCCAAGGTCAAGGAGTTTGTGTTCGAGGGCACGCCGATCCTGCTCAAGCCGTCCTGCAACGTGTTCATCACCATGAACCCGGGCTATGCGGGCCGGTCGGAGCTCCCCGATAACCTCAAGGCCCTGTTCCGCACGGTGGCCATGATGGTGCCCGACTACGCGCTCATCTCGGAGATCATCCTGTACAGTAACGGGTACCTGCAGGCGCGGGACTGCGCGCGCAAGATCGTGGCCACGTACGGCCTGTGCTCGGAGCAGCTGTCCAGCCAGGACCACTACGACTACGGCATGCGCGCGGTCATGGCCGTGCTGCGCGCCGCCGCGAACCTCAAGCGGCGGTTCCCGGTCGAGGACGAGCTGGTTCTCATGCTGCGCTCCATCATCGACGTCAACCTGTGCAAGTTCCTCTCGCACGACGTGCCCCTGTTCAACGGTATCGTCTCGGATCTCTTCCCTGGTGTGGTCCTCCCCACGCCCGACTACGTCAACTTGGACCGCGCGATGCGGGCCAACTGTGCCAAGCTCAACCTGCAGCCGACCGAGTACTTCCTGACCAAGGTCATTCAGCTGTACGAGATGATCGTCGTCCGACATGGGCTCATGCTCGTGGGGCTGCCCTTCAGCGGCAAGACGAGCAGCTACAAGGTGCTTGCGGGCGCGCTCACGGACCTGCATGAGGCAGGCCTGAACAACGAGGAGCGCGTGCAGATCAGCGTGGTCAACCCGAAGAGTGTCACCATGGGCCAGCTGTATGGCGAGACAGACAGCGCCACGCAGGAGTGGCTGGACGGCGTGCTGGCGGTCAAGTTCCGCGCGTTCGCGGCCGACCAGGCGCATGACCGCAAGTGGCTCGTGCTCGACGGCCCGGTGGACGCGATCTGGATCGAGAACATGAACACGGTAAGGGGCCCCGAGCTGCCTGAAGTGTGCCTATAGTATGCCTATAGTATGCCTATCGTATGACTACGCGATCTGGATCGAGAACATGGGCATGGTGAGGGGCCTGGAGCTGCATATAGTATGCCTATCGTATGTCGACGCGATCTGGATCGAGAACATGGGCATGGTGAGGGGCCTGGAGCTGCCTATAGTATGCCTACAGTATGCCTACAGTATGCTTGTAGTATGTCAACGCGATCTGGATCGAGAACATGGGCACGGTGAACGGGGGAGAGGGAGCGAGCTGGCAGGGGATGTAGACGGCATCCGGCTGTGCATGCAGGGGTGTGATTCTCATTGACATGCTCTTGTATGGCCTCATAATTTCTGAGCTATCTGCTAGTTATGTTGCGGTGGGCTTAAAGGGGGCCGGTCTGGCACATGTAGCGTAGCTCTACTGTAGGTCACCTATACCACGTGAGGTCTTTGTGTGACTTAGGACTAGAATAGAAAGGGACTGGCGTTGCGCCGGTGCTAGTGCCTACTGTCAACCGTGCCCGCCATTTTGAGGGGTGCAGGGCGCCTTGAGACCTTGTGCTCTGTTATGCATGTACTTCAGAGTGGTCTGGTGAACGTAGGAAGGCCTTTTTGCAGCTCTTACCCACCCACCCACCCACCCACCCACCCACCCACCCACCCACCCACCCACCCACCTACCCACCCACCCACCCACCCACCCACCCACCCACCCACCCACCCACCCACCCACCCACCCACCCACCCACCCACCCACCCACCCACCCACCCACCCACCTACCCTCGCTGCTGTTGGGGGACAAGATTGGACCAAGGGGGCATGTGCTGGGCCCCAACATGGTGAACTGGCCTAACTTGACAATGACTTGTACAATGATTTTGAGGGTGTGGCTAGGCTCCACAAATAAAGCCTGCACACACTTGTTGTAATAAACTTGTTTCTCTGCCAGGAAGGGACTACAAGGGACCTTAGCTTCAGCACCTATGTTATTGACAGAGGGCATCCCTATCTATACATTCCATTTGTACATCACTGTCTGTACATGGCCATCCAGAAATCACTTATTCCTGTGCTACGCCCAATCCCTTGTGTGCCCCAGGTGCTGGACGACAACAAAAAGCTTTGCCTTCCCAACAGCGAGATCATCCAGATGTCGTCCTCCATGAACATGATCTTCGAGGTGGCCGACCTGGCGGTGGCTTCCCCCGCCACCGTGTCCCGCTGCGGGATGGTGTACCTGGAACCCCACCAGTTAGGCTGGCGCCCGCTGCTCGAGTCCTGGCTTAAGACGCTGCCCAAGGTGCTGCAAGGGGAGGCGGAGCAGAGCCGCATCGCGGGCCTCTTTGACTGGCTGATGCCGCCGTGCCTGCGCTGGCTGCGGCACAGCGGCGTGCGTGAGCTGTCCCCAACGCTCGACGCCAACATTGCGCAGGCAGCCATGCGGCTCTTTGCCGCGCTCTTCTCGGAGATGAGCACTGAGGATGACGGCAGTAATGAGGGCGATGCCGTAGACGGGGCCGAGGACGCGGCCCAGAACGCGAACAAGCCGGCGGGCGAGGAGGATGCGGCTGCCACGGGCGGGGACAAGTCGGCACCTGCTGAGGGGGAGGATGCTGAGAGTGAGGAGGGCAGCGTGGGCGGCGCGGCCACGCGCACAAACGCCAAGAACCGTCGCCGCTCGGTCGCGCGTGGGGCCCCCGTGGACCACCTGGCGCTCACCGAGCGCATCGACTGCACGTTCATGCTGGCGCTCGTGTGGTCCGTGGGCGGCACCGTTGACAACGCAGGCCGTGAGTCGTTCAACCTCTTGTTCCGGTCGCTCGCGACAGGTGCCATCCCCGAGGGCTATGAGCGGTTCATCCCCGCCAAGCACGCAACCTTTGTGGGCTCGTTCATGCCAGATGATGCCGGCCTGTCGGTGTACGACTTCGTGTACGACGCGCCCGCGTGCGAGTGGGTCACGTGGACGAGCCGCGTGCATGATGTGGACATCCCCGCGGGGACCCCCTTCAGTGACATCATCATCCCGACCGACGACTCCACGCGCTACACGTTCCTGCTGGACACGGCCGTGGCCGCGCGCTGGCCGCTTCTCTTCTGCGGTCTCACGGGCGTGGGCAAGAGCGTGTATGTGATGCGGCATCTCATGAAGGGGCTGCCCACCGAGCGCTACACCTCCATCGCGGTTGCGTTCTCGGCGCGCACGTCGGCCAACATGACGCAGGACCAGATCGACGGCCGCCTCGATAAGCGGCGGCGCGGCATGTACGGGCCCCCACCAGGCAAGCGCTGCGTGATCTTTGTGGACGACCTGAACATGCCGGCCAAGGAGGTGTACGGCGCGCAGCCGCCGATCGAGCTGCTGCGCCAGTTCATGGACCACGGCGGCTGGTATGGCCGCGACAACGCGTTCCGAGAGATGATCGACGTGCAGTTTGTGGCGGCGATGGGGCCCCCCGGGGGCGGCCGCAACCACGTTACGTCGCGGTACCTGCGGCACTTCAACATGGTGGGCATGGGTGAGGTCGCCGAGCGCACTCTGCGGGCCATCTTCTCGAGCATTCTCAAGTGGAACCTCACGGCGGGCGAGTTCCCGTTCGATGTCGCCAACATGGCGGACCGAGTGATCGCCGCCACCATGGACGTCTACGAGAGCGCGATGCGCTCGCTGCTGCCCACGCCCATGAAGTCGCACTACACGTTCAACCTGCGGGACTTTGCGCGCGTGGTGCAGGGGATCATGCTGCAGAAGGCGGTCAGCGTGGCGGGCATTGACGGTTGCGAGAAGCACGCCAAGCTGTGGGTGCACGAGGTCATGCGCGTGTTCTACGACCGGCTCACCGAGGAGAAGGACCAGGAGTGGCTGCTCTCGCTCATCAAGACGACCATGAGGAAGCACTTTGACATGGACTTTGACCAGGTGGGTGAGACGCACGAGGCTAGACAGAATCCGAATGACAGAACCCGATCCCTTTTGGGTCAAGGCTACCTTGCGGGAGTTGTAGGAGCATGTCAATCGATTACCATGGTAGATTGTATGATCCATGCGGTCTCTGTGAGTTGTATCGCTTTGGCTGAGAAATAGTCACCGCATGGCTCCTCTGCTTCTCACCCAGGCGCCCTTTCCCCTCCACACACATAAAGATGCTCACAATCGCCCCGCCTTCAAAATATGTTTGTGCCTCCCTCATACTAGCCCCCCTGGTTCTCACCCCCAAACGTCTCATTGGGTTCTCATGCACCCCTCCCCTCCCCCCCTGCAGCTGTTTGAGCACACCAAGGTGGACAAGAAGAAGGCCGGCGTGCCCGTGTCCGTGTTCGACATGCGCCGCTACTTCATCGGCAACTACATGGTGGAGGACATCAACGACCGCGAGTATGGCGAGGTTTCCGACATCCCCGCGCTGCTCAAGACCATGGACAACTACTTGACTGACTACAACGGCATGTCCAAGCGGCCGATGAACCTGGCCATCTTCCTGTTTGCGGTGGAGCACGTCTCCCGCATATGCCGCCTGCTCATCCAGCCCGGCGGCAACATGCTCCTGGTCGGCGTGGGCGGCAGCGGCCGGCAGAGCCTCACGCGCCTGGCGGCGTTCATCTGCGGGATGGACGTGCACCAGGTGGAGATCAGCAAGAGCTACACGGTGGTCGAGTGGCGGGAGGACCTCAAGCGCATGCTTCGGCTCGCGGGAGGGGAGGGCAAGGAGACAGTGTTCCTGTTTAGCGACACGCAGGTGGGGTTAAGGGATGACACACGGCGGTGTGGGAAGAGGCCGTGTCTGTGGGCGCGGGAAGGCCTACTCTGGTCGTGGGTGAGGGTAGGAGTCCTTAGGAAGAGAGAGTACTTGCCGCGCGTGTTTTCGAATGGTGGAGATGGCTAGGCTGCTACCGGCTATACTTGTAGGCATGAGGTACATTCATGGGGGCAGGAGAATCAGCATGTGTGGATAAACGCTGGGGTGTGTGGTTGTCAACATCTCTGACCTGGGACTTGCGCACTGGGCATGAGTATGGCCAATCAAATATAGATTCGATGAACGCTCCTTTCTGTGTGTGAACGTCAGCTCCTTTGTGATTTCTCAAGCAAATGCATCCGCAGTGCGGGATTTGTGTATCCATGCGTGCTCTGCAAAAGATCTCCCGTCTACACAGCATGTTGCTTGGTTGTGGTCGTCGTGCGGATGCCAGTACCCATAGACCTCACCACCCCTGCCCCTCATGCCCACGCGTGCCTCCGCGTGCGCCAGATCAAGGACGAGGGCTTTGTGGAGGACCTGAGCAACATCCTCAACAGCGGCGAGGTGCCCAACATGTTCCCCAACGACGAGAAGGCGGCTGTGCTGGAGACGGTGCGCTCCAAGGCGGAGAAGGCCGGCCTCATGCTGGAGACGCAGCTGGAGCTGTGGGCACACTTCACGCGGCAGTGCAAGCAGCGGCTGCACGTCGTCTTCTGCATGTCCCCCATCGGCAACGCGTTCCGTGAGCGGCTGCGGCAGTACCCGTCGCTCGTTAACTGCTGCACGATTGACTGGTTCCAGGTGGGGGGGGGGGGGGCGAGAGGGGCAGGGTGGTAGGGAGAGCGAGGCAGGCGCCGGGGAAGGAGCATGGATGTGCGTCTCAGTGGGCCACCATGTAGTGGGCCAATACGATGGGGATGTGCATGAAGTGGGATTAGGTGTGAGATGGAGGATATGCAGATTATGCATAGCGATGTATGGAGATGTGTTATTCGGCTCTGATACATAGGGATGTATGGAGATTTGTTTGTTGCCTCTTATACATAGCGATGTATGGAGATATGTTATTCGCGTCTTATACATAGCGATGTATGGAGACATTTGATTCGCCTCTTATACATAGCAATGTATGGAAATGTATTATTCGCCTCTTATACATAGCAATGTATGGAGATATGTTATTCGCCTCTTATACATAGCAATGTATGGAAATGTATTATTCGCCTCTTATACATGGCGATGTATGGAGATGTGTTATTCGCCTCTCATACATGGCGATGTATGGAGATGTGTTATTCGCCTCTTATACATAGCAATGTATGGAAATGTATTATTCGCCTCTTATACATGGCGATGTATGGAGATGTGTTATTCGCCTCTTATACATAGCGATGTATGGAGATGTGTTATTCGCCTCTAGCAGAGCAAGAAACCTGTTGAGGCTTTGTGCAGCTTTATCCCTGATTCGTTGAACTATTGCTCCAGGAAGGCAAAGGGGTGGAAAGGTGGAAGCTTCATTGCACCCAGTGGCTGCTGCATTTGGTATGGCTGCCTCAAACACAGCCACAGTAGCGCAGCTCCTTTTGGTGCAGCTCTTTGACATGCCCTCTCGGTGCCCCTTGCCACTGCCCCCACTTGCTTCCCCCTTTGTGTTGAGCAGGAGTGGCCCACGGACGCGCTGGAGGCGGTCGCGCAAAAGTTCCTGAACGAGATCGACCTGGACCCAACCGTGCGTAAGCGCATGGTGGGCATTTGCAACAGCTTCCACACCAGCGTGGCCGAAGCCAGCGCCAAGTTCTACACTGAGACCGGGCGGCACAACTACGTGACACCGACTAGGTGGGCAACCTGCCGTCGCTTCGTCCACAGCTCCCATGGCACCATAAGCTTGTTCTGCTGAGAGTCCAGCTGTATGACTATGGCACTTGCTTATTGTTGTTTTTCCTCTGGACACATCAACCGGGAATCCAGTCAACTCTGGCAAAGCAAGCAGTAAGGGGGGGGGGGGGGGGGGGCATTTGGGAATGCGGTAGGCTTCTAGACACATGCCGTGGCATGAAGGACTATACATGCCAAAACCTTAGATGATATATGACAAGGTGTGTGCACTGGTGTTGTTTGGACTTACTGCGACTTGCCAAGAGGTATTTATGCCCAAACACGATTAACAAGACGAAGCAAGTGTTGAATACGAAAAACCATGGAATTCTGCCAAACTTATTAGCTTTGGCAGGATTCTATGTAGCAAATACCAGTCCATTGAGACAAACGTGCCCCCCCCCCCACTTCCCTTGTCCTCATGCCCCCAACCCTGCTGTCCTGCCCTCCCCCAGCTACCTGGAGCTGATCAGCACATACCAGACGCTGCTGCAGAGCAAGCGCAAGGAGGTTCAGACGGTGCGCGGCCGCTACCAGACAGGCCTGGAGAAGCTGACGAGCAGCGCGGAGCAGGTGGCGGTGATGCAGCAGGAGCTGACGGACCTCAAGCCCAAGCTGATCACCACAGTGGGTGATGTGGAGCAGCTCATGAAGAAGATCGACAAGGAGAAGATCGAGGTGGTGGAGCCCAAGAAGAAGCTGGTGCAGGCCGACGAGGCGGTCGCCAGTAAACAGGCAGCCGAGGCCAAGGCGATCAAGGACGAGTGTGAGGGCGCGCTGCAGGAGGCGATGCCCATCCTTAATGAGGCCATCGCTGCACTCGACACGCTCAAGCCGGCCGATATCCAGGTGAGGGGCGGGGCGGGAAGGAAAAAGAGAGGTGGGGAGGAGGGACGGGGGGGATGCCGCGCTATGCCTGGAACAGGGGCCGGTTGTTTTTGCCCTGCCCTCCTCACTGATCGCTGTCATGGTGGTACCCCATGCCCTCCTCGCTCATAGCCCTTAATGCTGTCAGCACTACAATTTCACGTAGCTGCTGGCATGCCCACATTCCTTCCATTTCCACCCTGTACCCATTGGACTCCTCAACCAGTTGCTTTGCGTAGTTGTCACCGTATCATGGTTCTCTGTCTGCACGTCTCCTGGTCCCGCTGCCTCCTTTCCCTGCCTTCCTGTGCTCATGCCTACCCTCCCTCACTGCATTCCTTTCCCTCTGTGCTACACCTTCCCTTGCTTCTGGCAGTACGTGCGCAACCTGAAGAACCCCCCGGCCGCGGTCAAGTTGGTCATGGAGGCGGTCTGCGTGGTGCTCGACGTGAAACCCGCCAAGGTGCCCGATGGTACCGGCAAGATGGTGTTTGACTACTGGAAGCCGTCAACCGCGCTGCTCAATGACAAGGACTTCCTGAACAGCCTCAAGCGCTACGACAAGGACAACATCCCCCCGCGCATCATCGACAAGATCCGCACACAGTACGTGACCAACGAGGACTTCACGCCCGAGAAGGCCGCCAATGCGTCCGCGGCCGCCGAGGGCCTCTGCAAGTGGGTGCTCGCGATGGACAAGTACGATAAGGTGGCCAAGGTGGTCGCCCCCAAGCGGGAACGGCTCCAGGTGGCGGAGGCCGAGTACGAGAAGGTCATGGTCGCACTGCGGGCCAAGCAGGCGGAGCTGCGCAAGATCATGGACAAGCTCGCACTCATGGAGGCGCAGCTGGCGGAGAACCAGAAGAAGCGCGAGCAGCTCGAGTTCGAGGTGCACCAGTGCACGCTCAAGCTGGAGCGCGCCGAGAAGCTGATCGGAGGGCTAGGGGGGGAGAAGGTCCGGTGGACGGACGCCGCGTCGTCACTGGGCAACGTGGTGCACAACCTAACAGGAGACATGCTGGTGCGTGCGCGCTTCGGGGTTTGGCAGCATTAGGTGTATGGCACATTGACGGCATCACCTGTGGTTCCTTTTTTGGCACTTTTGTCTTGGAACAGTATGTGTAGCGCATGCCTACTTGCTGAAGGCCACAAGTACCCGCTACCCTTATTCACCCACCAACTCAGCCACGCATCTAAGTACCCACCTTGCTGTGTAATCGATGAAAGCATGGCATCCAAGCTGTACACCCTGTTAATCACAAACGAGTCATCAACCTATTCACTGAGCCACCCAACCGACCCACACCCGCTACTTCACCTGCCCACCTGACGGATGTCCGCGTGTCTTCCCCCTGCAGATCAGCGCGGGTGTGATCAGCTACCTGGGCGCGTTTACCAGCGGCTACCGGCAGTCGCTCACTGAGCAGTGGGTCGCGCTGTGTGAGGCCGAATCCATCCCGCGCTCCTTCCAGTTCAGCCTGCAGGCCTCGCTGGGGGAGCCCGTCAAGATCCGCGCGTGGCTCATCGCGGGCCTGCCCAACGATGCCTTCTCTATCAACAACGGCATCATTGTGGCTAACGCGCGCCGCTGGCCACTCATGATCGACCCGCAGGGACAGGCGAACAAGTGGGTCAAGAACAAGGAGAAGGCCAACAACCTGCAGGTAAGAATGGGGGGGGGCGGGAACATTCTACTGGTGGCAATGTGTGGTGGAATGGGATGCAGCGCTTCATTCAGGCTGTAGGAGCGGTTGTCAATCAGAGTGATCTGCCGTCGTGAATGGCTAGTAGCAAAGTACCTGAGAGGCCAAATATTCCTAGCCACAAGATGTCTTGGCCTGCGCCACCCAACCATGATGTCAGGGCTGCGCACGCTTGCATGGGTGATGGGGCTTGCTTGCTGAAACCAGGGCAGCAACTCGGGACACTTGACGACGTGCAGAGGTGGAAAATAACATGAAACGGAAAGCGGTTTTCAGCTCGCTTAAAACCATGTTTGGCTGGGGACCGCTTTGTTTTCCTGCTTGGCGATTTGTAGGCCCGCCACCCAGTCACACATGAGTGGGCCTTTCAGATATATCCATGATAATTTCGGAAACGTTATGCCTTTCATGGGTTGCCTTCTCACATGTACCATTGTTGCCCTATCGGTGCCCCTCCGCAGGTGATCAAGCTGACGGAGGGCGGCGAGTACATCCGCACACTGGAGAATGCGATCCAGTTCGGCCTGCCCGTGCTGCTGGAGAACGTGGGGGAGGAGCTTGACCCGACGCTGGAGCCATTGCTGCTGCGCCAGGTGTTCAAGTCGGGCGGCGTCAACTGCATCCGGCTTGGTGACGCGACGATTGAGTACTCTAGCGACTTCCGCTTCTACATCACGACCAAGATGCGCAACCCGCACTACCTGCCTGAGACCGCGGTCAAGGTCACGCTGCTCAACTTCATGATCACGCTTGATGGCCTGAGCGACCAGATGCTGGGCGTGGTGGTGGCCAAGGAGCGCCCCGACCTGGAGGCCCAGAAGGCAGAGATGGTCATCCAGGTGCGCAGGCGCATGATGTGGTGGCTGCGGTCATGAATATGTGATTGCTGGTGATGAGTGTTGCATGTAGAATGTGCCATTGCATCTGTGATGTAGCTTGTCCGTTTTATTGGCTTTTCTCTCGCCATCCCTGTCAAGCTGGCCACTTTTTTCCATTCTGTTTATGTCTTGTCGTGACATCGCTCCTGGTCCAGTACACCTCCCCGCACAGTTACCCTGTCCTCTGCTTCTTCACTCAGCAGACACCAATCGTGGTTCTCTTCCTTCTCACGAATGTCTGCCGCCTTTTCGATAGTTAGCTAGATTCGTGCCTCTGATATGTTGTTTGTGATATGATTCGTACACTCCCTACCCATTCAGCAACAAGACTTTGCCCTGACCCCACCCTGACCCTCATATTGGAAATCACCCCTCTTTTACTGATGGTGTGTTTCAATCCTTCTCATCGCGCCAGGGCGCGGAGAACAAGCGCAAGCTCAAGGAGATCGAGGACAAGATCCTCGAGGTGCTCTCCTCGAGCGAGGGCAACATCCTTGAGGACGAGACGGCGATCAAGGTCATCAGCGAGGCCAAGGAGATCGCCAACGACATCAACGCCAAGCAGGTGGTCGCCGAGCAGACCGAGAAAGAGATCGACGAGGCCCGCAAGCTGTACAGCAGCTGCGGCGACTACACGGCCACACTCTTCTTCTGCATCTCCGACCTGAGCACCATCGAGCCTATGTATCAGTACTCGCTTCCCTGGTTCATCAACCTGTTCATCGTGTCCATCGCTGAGAGCGAGCGCGCGGAAGTGCTGTCCGACCGGCTCAACCACATCCAGGCTCACTTCACGCACTCGCTCTACCGCAATGTGTGCCGCTCGCTCTTCGAGAAGGACAAGCTGCTCTTCTCCTTCCTCCTCACCGTGCGCATCCTCCAGGCTGCCAAGCAGATCATCAAGGAGGAGTGGACGTTCCTCCTCACGGGCGGGCTGGGAGACGACCTCCCCGCGCCCAACCCGGCGCCCGAGTGGCTGCAGGACAAGGCGTGGCAGGAGCTGCTCCGGCTATCGCAGCTGCCAACCTTCACGGGGCTATCGGAGCACGTGGCGGGCCACACGCGCGACTGGCGGGTCATCTACGACTCCAAGACGCCGGAGTCAGAGCCCCTCCCCGGCCCCTTTGGGCAGCTGTCCTCGTTCCGTAAACTGCTCATTCTGCGCTGCTTGCGGCCGGACAAGGCCGTGCCCGCGGTGCAGATGTTCGTGACGGAGAAGATGGGGGCAAAGTACGTGGACCCGCCACTCTTCGACCTGGCCTCGTGCTACCGCGACTCGTCTTCCATCTCGCCGCTCATCTTTGTGCTCTCGCCTGGGTCCGACCCGATGGCCGCCCTCCTGCGATTTGCTGAGGAGCAGGGGATGCAGGAAAAGATCGCGTTCATATCGCTGGGGCAGGGCCAGGGCCCCAAGGCGGCCGCACTCATCCAGGACGCTGTCGAGATTGGCTCGTGGGTCGTGCTCCAGAACTGCCACCTGGCGCCCAGCTGGATGCCCGCGCTCGAGAAGATCTGCGAGGACATCAGCGTGGGCGAGGGCGTCAACCCCGAGTTCCGCCTGTGGATGACCAGCTACCCGAGCAACCAGTTCCCCGTCTCGGTCCTCCAGAACGGCGTCAAGATGACCAACGAGCCGCCCAAGGGCCTGCGCGCCAACATCCGGCGCAGCTACCAGCTGGACCCGATCTGCGACGACGACTTCTTTAACTCGAGCAACAAGCCCGACAAGTTCAAGCGGTCGTTGTTCGGGCTTGTCTTCTTCCACGCCGTTGTGCAGGTGAGGGGGGGAAGGATGTGGGGGGTGGGGCAATCAAGTAGAGGGTGGGTTGAAGAGAAGGACCATGTATGAATACAGAAATGAGGATCACAATGTCTCAAATTGATAGCTACCTGCTCATCTACCCTGCTGTCGCGTGAAGCATAAACTGCCCGCCTTCCATGAACTTCCGCCCGGGCTGATGTACATCTCACAGGCACTCGTCTTTCATTCTTTGAAAGTACTTGTTTTCCCTGGCTGCGGTGCCTCACAACACTGAGCCAACCCATGCCTGTCCTGCTCGGCAAACAATCCGTCTCGTGGCAACCCCTGCAGGAGCGGCGCAAGTTTGGCCCGCTGGGCTGGAACATCCCCTACGGCTTTGACGACGGCGACCTGCGCATCAGCGTGCGCCAGCTCAAGATGCTGCTGCAGGAGAACGAGGACGTGCCATGGGCGGCGCTGCGGTACGTGACGGGCGAGTGCAACTATGGCGGGCGTGTGACGGACGACAAGGACCGCATCCTCATCAACGCGATCCTGGAGAACAGCTACAACCCAGCGGTGCTCGAGGACGGCTACTCCTTCTCCCCATCCGGGATGTACACCTCGCAGTCCCTGGACACGCGCGACGAGTACCTGGCCTACATCGAGAAGCTCCCGATCGTGCCCTTGCCCGAGTCCTTTGGCCTCCACGAGAACGCGGACATCACTAAGGACATCTCGGACACCCACCTCATGTTTGAGTCGCTGTTGGGGATGGAAAGCGCGGGCGGGAGCGGGTCTGGCTCAGGGACAGGCATGTCGGAAGAGATGGCCGGCGCTACGATCCGCAAGCTGCTGGCGGAGCTGCCCGCCGACTTTGACATCGAGGCGGTCCAGCTCAAGTACCCGGTGCTGTACGAGGAGAGCATGAACACGACGCTGCACCAGGAGATGGTGCGCTTCAACCGGCTGCTGGTCGTCATCCGCTCCTCGCTCCAGGCGATGGACAAGGCACTCAAGGGGCTGGTGGTCATGTCGAGCGAAATGGAGCGCGCGTACCACTCGCTGTGCCTCAACCAGCTGCCCGCCATGTGGAAAAACGTGAGCTACCCGTCCCTCAAGCCGCTCGCGTCGTATATGAAGGACCTGTTTGAGCGGCTCGCGATGCTGCAGTCGTGGTACGAGCACGGCAAGCCGCCCGTCTACTGGCTCTCGGGCTTCTTCTTCGTGCACTCGTTCACGACCGCGGGGCTGCAGAACTATGCGCGCAAGAACGGGATCCCCATTGATATGGTCGGGTACGACTTTGAGATACTGGGGATGGACCCCGCTGAGTACGTCGCGGGGCCTGAGGATGGCGTGTACGTGCACGGGATGTACCTGGAGGGCTGTGCGTGGGACACCCACCGGCAGTGCCTGACCGAGAGTCAGCCCAAGGTGCTCTACGTGCCCGCGCCAGTTATCTGGTTGCGGCCGTGCCTGACCACGCAATTCCGCAAATATCCGCACTACCGGTGCCCGCTATACCGCACGGCGGACCGGCGTGGTGTGCTAGCGACCACGGGCCACTCGACCAACTTTGTCATGTTCGTGAGGCTGCCGACGGACGTGCCGTCGCAGCACTGGATCATGCGGGGCGTCGCGCTGCTGAGCTCGCTGTCGGATTAATGCGAGGGGGGGAATTAGTCGCGGTGTTTATTCACCTGGACGTAATGTTGAGTGAAAAGGATGACATGTAAATGACACGCCGAGGCGGATATCTCGCTGGCCCCCAGCCTTAGTCTGCAGGCAACTTTGCTGGCGCACAACACAGCGCACAATAGGCTCCACTGCTAAGTAGGATCGCGTAGCTGTCGTTGATCGAAGCAACTACGTATGTGTCTCTGTTTTATTCAGAGCTGGATTGCTATATCCATGTCTCTTTGATATCCATGTACAAATACGCAGGAATTTTAAATCATGCGGGGAAAAATGCTTCAATGCAAAATACTTCTCCAATTCCTTTCGATGCGTGTCATGCGCATGGGCATGCCTCAGAGTACTATTTTAATTACTTAAATTGATGATTTATACTATACACTAAAGTTACAATTATCGTCTAGCTGCATCGATCATGCCCCAACCATTTAGTCACTATAGCTAGAGGGGGATATAATCCTCATCGATGAGCTGTCCTCTAGATATACTGTATAATGGTACGAGGCGGTAGTGTAGCGGCTATCCTCAGCGGCTTAACAGCCTCGAACCTGCGAACCTCTACGTACCTGTCTAGCTATATGGGCCGCGGGGCCCGTGGGGAGAAAACAGGACCGGATGCCCCTCAGTCCTGAATGCCGTTATATCGCAGATGGCAGCCCGCTTCTCCTTGTCTATCATGCGGGTGCGGAGTACAGATAGTCCCAGAAGCCCTGCATCCTGCAAGCAGTTGTGTCACATAGGTCCGGGTCAGCGCCGCGTCGGTGCGGGGGGCGCGCAATTAAGTTTGCCAGTGGGTTGTGATGGGACAAGGGGCCCCCGCATATTGGGAGGTGTCTACCTGGTTTGCCAGTCCTAAGCCCCCCGGCAGGGCCAACATCGGTATTAATTCACCTGGTCGATCTGTCTGTGCGGGCAAGATGGCCGGCAAAGAGGAGGAGGCGGTGTCGGACGCGCATGGTATCAAGGAGACAACCCAGCAGCGCAGGCCAGAAATTGGGAGAATCCGGACCATGGTAGCTCGAGCCTGCCGTTATCTTGTCCGTGTGTTCGAGTCGTTCAGGATGATGAATATGAATGGTGATGGAATGTGTAGCCTTGTGCATTGAAATTATGGCTGGCTGACGTGTAGAGCGACTAGATGACCTAGACGGTGGGGCCGGAAACAGCTTGCTTGATCAGGGCGTGTGTTTCGAGCCTAACTGGCCGGGAGTGTCTAGGGGTAAGCACCATTGCTGCGATCGCTCTCCCACCATTTACGAGGAAATACCCGATTTACGAGGAAATGGGAAACCACTGAAAAGGTCTAGCTATTCAGTCATTAATTAATTAATTAATTAATTAATTAATTAATTAATTAAAATCATAGCTCCGTTGGGGGCATATGTAACACATAGCCCTGAGAAAGGGGCATCTATTAATTAATTAATTAATTAATTAGACTCGTGCTCCCGTTGGGGAGTCACGGAGCATCATAACCCCGATGGATGGATGGATGGATGGGTGCAAACAGTCCTACCGGTCTGAGGGGCATGCATCTATGGGTTTGTAATACAATCAGGGCTACAACCTGCAGGTGGAGGATGTACAACTATCACCTGCTCTGGGTGCACAAGGTGCACCTGCACCGCCATGATGGTTCATGCCTCCTTAACAAGCACACTTAGCACAGGCACCCAGGGGGGGCTTGAGGAGAGGGCCTAGAAGGCCTGCATGACATATGGGGTGGAGGGTATGTGGCTAGGCTATAGCTGGTGTACACATGGCATCTCAGCAGAGAGTAACCCCCTGCATAGGCATAGCATGGCTAAAGTCTTAATGCATCATCCATGGGAGGTCCGACAGCTGGCACCTCAGCCAGATCTGAAAGTGCTCCGGATTGTGCTGAAGGATGCCGACAAGATGTCAGCAGCAGAGCAGGCCGCTATGTCGCACAGGGATGATTTCCTGGCCGTATTCGACGCCGGGGGCAGCCGACAGCAGTTACACGCCACTCCGCCGCCCGGGGATATCTCAGTGATCCTCCGTGGTGTCGCCGCCAAGTATCGCCTGGCTGCCCGCACCGGCCCTCCCCACCTTGCCTCCGCGTCGGCAGCTTGCTGTCCACCGTCACGCACCGACAGTGGTCGCCGCCAGGCAGATGCTCCGCCGCAACAGAGATCCGATCGCCAAACCTGGGCTGCAAGCAGCTCTGAGGGCCGCCTACGAGCAGGCTGAGAAGGCAGATGCTCAGCAGATGGTCAAGGACCTGCGCAGCTCGGCCAGCAGAAGCATGACGGCAAGGGGGCCTGGTTCTGGTACAAGCGCCTCGGGCACCCGGACGGCCTCGGCCGGCCCCACCGCCACGACGTCCCCGGCGCCCCAGCCAAGCGGCTTCGTACCTGGGCCACGGCCACGGCCGAGGTCGTGGGGACAGCTGCGCCGCCCCCACCCCTGCTCAGCCCGCCGCCGCCCGCCCGGCCGCCCTGGCCGGCCCCGCTGGACCCCCTGCCCCGCCTAGGTCAGCGGCGGACTACCTAGTCCCCCCGCTGGTCGGCCCACTTGGCGACCGTCTGACATGCCTCCTTTCACCTCTCGCGAGGTCACGGAGGCGGTCCAGCGCTTGCGTTATGACGCAGCCACCGGCTCTGACGAGATTCCGGCCGCAGTTGTAAAACTTGCAGCCGAATTCGAGGACACAGGTGTTATGCTGCTCTTCCGGGACATCTGCAACCGCCTTCTGCTGTCGTCGCAACCACCTCCAGCGGCCTGGCAACACAGTTTTCGCACGATGCTGTACAAGAACAAGGGGTCGCCTGCCGACCCCGGCAACTACAGAGGGGTGTGCATTCAAAGTGCCCCCCTCAAGCTTCTTATGCGGCTCATCCTGAACCGCCTGCGCACGGCCCTGGACGGTCACCTCAGCGAGACTCAGCACGGCTTCCGTTCAGGTCGCAACACAGTACAGGCGCTCTTCGCTACTCGCCGCCTGGTGGAGGAACTGCAACGCCTTCAGCCTGGTGAGTCCCCTTTGCACCTTGTGCTGGTGGACTTCATCAAAGCCTTCGATTCGGTTTTCTGGCCTGCGCTTTGGGACATCCTCGAGTTGTTCCGGATCCCCCGCCCCCTGATTGCTGTCATCCGCAACCTGTATGAAGGGTCCACCACTTCGGTGCGCACTTCTTACGGGACCACGCCCCCATGCCCTTTACAGAAGGGTGTGTGGCAGGGCTGCGTGCTCTGTCGCCCTACCTGTTCATTATTGTTGTCGAATACGTAATGATTCAGGCGCGCAAGCGATTTGCCCGCATCGTGGGCAGGGAACCAGGAGTGCAGGTTGCTAACAAATTCTGGCATGGCGGTGCGGACACGGAGATTCGGCTAGCAGACATCATTTACGCAGACGACACCACCCTCTTCGAGGACACTGAGCACGTGCAGACATGGCTTGACTGCCTGGCTCTCGAGGCCCGTGCAGTGGGGCTTGAGGTCAGCAAGAAGACAGAGGCCCTGGCGGTTGGGCTCACCAACCCAGCGCCGCCCCTCTATCTCCTAGACGGCTCTCGAGTCCCGTATCGGGACCGCGTTAAGCTGCTGGGCAGCCTGCTCCCCAGCTGCGAGGCTGATGTGGACCATCGCATCTCCCTCGCCTGGCACGCTTTACGTCAGTACCGGGCCCTGTGGCGCAAGTCCCTGGGCAAGATCGAGAAACAGGACCTGTTCAAGGTCCTCGTCCTTCCTGTTCTCACGTATGGCGCCGAGACGTGGACCCTCACCGCCGACCTGGCCCGCAAGCTGGACGGCGCGGTCACCAGCATGCTGCGTTCCATTTTCAGAGTAGGATATGCTGCTCATGTCCGCAATGATGAGGACCTGTACCAGGGCGTGCCCTATATCACCAGCACCATTAAGCAACGCCGCCTGCAGCTTGTAGGGCACCTAGCTCGCACCAACCAGGTAGACACCTCACGTGCCGGCCCCCCCGCAGGACTGCGACCAGCCCAGCCTGGCCGGCACCTCCTGACGTGGGCTGGGCCTAGTGATGTTAGACGCCGCAAGGCCCGCACCTTCAAGGAACAGCTAGTAGAGGACATGGGGGGCCTCGGCCTCTCCGTGATTTGGAAGAAGATGATGGACAAGGCCAAGTGGGCCCAGGTCATAGAGGACAATGAGCCCCCCCCAGCCAGTGGCCGGAAGCGCCCGCGTGTGCAATCCCGCGGGAGGCACGCCAGATAGCTCCCCCTCGGGCAGCGTGCGGCTGCCTAGATAGATGTTGTACATTCTAACTACATAGTTAGAATGCTGTTAGATAGATGTAGTATGTAGCCAATGTAGATAGTGGACGTGGGCTGGGCCCAGTGATGTTAGACGCCGCAAGGCCCGCACCTTCAAAGAACAGCTAGTAGAGGACATGGGGGGCCTAGGCCTCTCCGTGATTTGGAAGAAGATGATGGACAAGGCCAAGTGGGCCCAGGTCATAGAGGACAACGAGCCCCCCCCAGTGGGGAAGCGCCCGCGTGTGCAATCCCGCGGGAGGCACGCTAGATAGCTCCCCCTAGGGCAGCGTGCGGCTGCCTAGATAGATGTTGTAGAACTTTAGAATGTTGTTAGATAGATGTAGTAGCCAATGTAGATAGATTAGACCGGTAGGAATGTGTGCACCCATCCATCCATCCATCGGGGTTAATGCTCCGTGACTCCCCAACGGGAGCACGAGTCTAATTAATTAATTAATTAATGTAGATAGATTAGACCGGTAGGAATGTTGCACCCATCCATCCATCCATCGGGGTTAATGCTCCGTGACTCCCCAACGGGAGCACGAGTCTAATTAATTAATTAATTAATGGGAGGTCCGATTGTAGGCTGGGCGCGGCTAAATACTGAAAGCATCATCCATGCATGGGGGCCATTATGGGCGCACATGCGCGTGGGCCACTTGCAAAGGCTAAGCCTATCTAATCTACACTACTGGTATATTCCCTAGTCTGGGGTGGCAGGAGGGGCCTGCCAGGGCTTGTGGTCAACGTGGATGACCGCCCCCCTCCAGTATACCGGCTTCCCCCCTGAACGCTGCCGGAGCTGAAGGTAGGTCGGCCATAGCTCGCGCGTCGCCGCTGTTGCTGGTCCAGGGTCAAGTCGTCGTCCAGCGTGAAGCGAGTCTCCGAGAGCTTCTTGCGGCATGCATTTATAAGGAACGGCCAGCTTGTCCGCCATGGTGAGGAGCACAGGTGCCGGGCCAGCCTTACCCCGCGGGCGGGGAAGGCGGACAGCCGACATGTCCAGCTCACCAGTGAGTTGCATGGGGGCAAGAATGGCACGCTTAAATGCCGCAAGGAGGCTCGTGGAGGTCTCACCTGCCTGCTGGTCGAAGTGCTTGACGATGACATTGTGGCTGCGCTTGTCGAGCTCGGCCGCCTCGCGAAGGTCGAGGGCTTGTTGCTTGAGTTGTGCCTTGATGGTGGAGGTGGTGGAGGTGGTGGAGGTGGTGTGTTGCTTAAGCAAGTCCGCCCAGGTGGAGGGAGCATCGCCGGCCGGGCCACTCAGGCGCCCGGGCTGGGCGGCGATGTCCTTCACCGCCTGGGCGGTGAGGCCGGCGGTGTCATGCAAGCACTCAAGGGCCGGGTGGCGGTGGCTTGAAGGCGTTGGTCGAGGTCGAGGAGCTGGGCAGTGATGTCGGCAGTGGAGGCAAAAATGGCAGTGGAGGTGGAGGCGGCGGCGGTGGAAATGTGAGGAAGTTCAGTAGCCAGCGTGCCACCGATGGCTGCTACGTCGGCAGCAAGGGGGGTCACGTGCTGCTGAAAGGCTTCCGCGAGGATGGAACGAAGTGTGGGGGCGGAGATGGATGGAGCCCAGATCTCGCCGTCGGAGCGCTGGAGAAGGGAGTCAGTAGGATGGCGTGCCGGCTGGAGTTCGGGGCGGGTGCACCCGGGCAGCAGGGTGAAGTGTCGCCAGAGGCGCCGCCGTCCGGGAGGATGAGGCGATTGTTGTCGTGGAGATGGAGGCACAGGTCGTAAAGCGAAGCGTAGTCCCCGAAGAAGATGCATCGCAGAGCATCGGTCGGAGACGGGTTGGCCCAGTCGTAATCTTCGACCTTGAAAGGCCGGGGCCGAAAGCTCGGTTCTGAGGGGCGTGAAGACGTCCCTCCTGTTTTGTCGGCTGAGCGGGTGCGCTTGGGGTCAGGCGATGCAGATGGCGAGGCGTTAAGCCCGGGAGGTTGCTGGACGACCACCAGTGCACGACTAGTGTCACCGCTGCCTGCCGGACCTGATGGCGAAGCTGCAGCCTGAGCTGCAGACGTATTTTCATTGCCGAGCGCAGCCGCCAGGCTGCGTTGCGTCGAGGCGCGTTTGTTCGCCATATATTGCGTAATAGCTTCGGAAAATTATATCAGCATGTGCGTCTGAGAAAGACGAAGCGATTGTGATATTCACAGCTCAATTCGGTGCTCAAACGTGAAAGTTATGAGCTCCGACAGCCATGGCTACCTCGTGGCCGGAATTTCGCGTATGCATCGAACAGGCTATATTATATTCAGTCATTACCGCGTTAGCCATGCCATGATTGCCCTGGTATGCATGGGTGAGAAGAGGGAGCTCGCAGTACGTAGAGCTCGGCCCGGGTGTGGCGCTCTTGGTAGTGGATACTGATTGGGGATTTGACGGCCGACGCATGAATTCTAGTGACGGTGCCGTCAAGCTGCTTCAGTGCATGCTCAGCGCCTGGTCCAGGGTCCACGCCTCGCATGCAGCCATAAAGGAGCTAGGATGCTGAGGACAAGGGCCTTGAATTAACAGAACATGCGCGCCGCTCACTCAGGTGGCGGCATGTCCAGAACCTGTCGAGGCAGCGGAGGGCCTCCCAGGTCTAGCCAACGCGGGTGTTGATGTCGATCGTCGGCCGTGGAGGGGAGCCAGGTGCCAACGAGCTTGACGCGAGCCGCCGGGCCCGATCGACGGGGCTTCCGTACAGCAAGAGGCGGAGGCCGGGTGGGTGGGGTGGTCCCAGTGGGCCGGGAAGCCAATGGCCACATGTGACCTCCGTTTTTTGGCTGATCATTCTCCCGATTTATGGCCTGCGCTAGGGTTGTCTCCTTGATACTAACACCGCCCGCACTTCCAGTGACAAGCTATCTAGCCAGCGTTGGGCGGACTCTGGGGTCTCCACGAGCGTCGTCTTATCAGCGTAGATCAGATCGCTCAGTTGGTAGGGACGTGGGTCAACCCCGCCGTAGCTGGCGTGCTCCGTGATCTCGATCCCCGGCAGGCGCCCCTCCATCCACATTAAATAATTAAATTTAATTATAACATGACTCGACCGTTGGGAGATCATGTAGCACATTTTTTTTTCTAATGAGATTAGCATAGTACTCCGTGCATGGCGCATGCCTTTGCACATGACTTACTTACTTATGTTGCAAAAATTCCCTTGCTTGGATCAGAATGGAGGTGGGCGAAGCCGCGAAACCGAACTAGTCGAACTCTAAGCTAATCTATCTAGAAAACCCAAACTACTCTACTCAGCAACTGAATGCGCCCCTTCCTCTTGGGGGGGGGGGAGGGCGCTTGCCCACAGGTGCTGGCGTGTGAGCCTGGACAATCGTCTTCCACCTCTTCGATCTTGTTCTGCATAGCAGTCCAAGCAAGAGAGAGGGAGTGAATGCGATGTTCAAACGGGGCTGGGACCACTACTGTAAGTCGGCCAGCAACTGCTGTGGATAGGTCATGGCATGTTTTCCCATTTCTCTAGAGTAGGAATGTCCTTGGGGCCAGGCCAGGTCAGGATATGCCGCCCTGGCTGGCCAAGCCACTGGGGGCCGGCCATGCAGACCGAGGTCGGTGTCTACCTGACTGGTGCGAGCAAGATTAGTTAATTAATTAATTAGGAACATAACTCCGTTGGGAAGTATCCTTGATAACTCCGTTGGGAGTATCTGTAGCACATAGCCCAGAGAGGGGGCATATGAGCCTTGCTCTAGGTGCCCCAGGACACCTGCAGCCCCAGGATCTATCAAGCTATGCCCAGCTAAGGGGGAGCCTGTCATGGGGGGGAAGATCAGCATAGCTATACAAGAGCTAGGGCATGGCTTCGCAGCAGAGAGTGACTCCCTGCATGGGCACTGCATAATGAAAGAAAGCTAGGCATCATATGGAGTGTGGCGAGCAAGATGTCCTACGAATGCTATCCTACGCTGTCTAATCTCGTCCGAAATGCAAGGCATACCCTGGTACAAAGATTCTAAAGACCTATACGTGGAAAACCCAACGTTCAGGGCCTGGCGGAGCATCCTGGTTACCGTGCTGTTCAGCCGTGTGGCCAGCGTGTCCGTGAGCGTCAATGCCCCGGCGCCATAGGTGAGCAACGTGAGGACCAGGACCTTGAAGAGCATTCGCTTGCGGTGCTCGCCCAGGTCCTTCGAGTGCCAGTAAGTTTTTAGCGAACGATGTCTAGATAGCCCAGGCCAGGCCGATGCGGATGTCCACGTCGGCGGCGGCCGTCGGGGAGCATGCTCCCCAGCAGTTTGAAGCGATCACGGAACGGGACCTCCGTCCCGTCTAGCAGCCGCGGTGCAGAGCACTCTGTTGCCATGTGGCCAGGAAATAGTTGTCTCATGTAGCTAGCTAACACAGCCTTTTTCATAAAAAAGCAGACATGGCAGGATTAATTAATTAACGGTTCCCACTTATCATAAATGAGGGCTACACCAACCAAAAAAAAAAAAGTCAGCTGCTTTCCACAGCATGCATGATGAAATAACGCCTTCCTTATTCCAATATGTTGATCAAACCCTGGCAGCCATTCCAGAGCAAATTTGAATTCCTAAAATAACTAGATCCAGTTTGAAAACTGCAAATGTACGAGGAGGCCGGGAAGACCGTTCACTTCTGGTGAGTAGCAAAATAATGTCAACCCACCAGGGGCTGCTCCTCATTTTGTCTCTAGCTGCTCAGGACCACAGACAGTATCCATATCAGCAACAGCACAGATATTCCAGCCTCCAGACATATTGAGGGCCCTCCCTGCTATTTGGCGAGCTTATACAAGCGTGAACTTCTGCAAGATAGGCTGCACGGCCTTGAGCTGTGGGGCAGCAGCAGCAACGGCCTTCACCCTCAACCGGAGGAGCTCCTGTTTTCAAAAGGACACGCAACATCAAGAACGCACAAGCAGAGCACAAAACTGAGCACACCACTGCAACTTGCCAATTCACTCATTCACAATCCGATGAGGGCATTGACAAAAATACTGATGAAAGCAGGCAAAAAAACAAGCAGCCACAAGCAGAGAAGAAGACACAGACCGCCGAGTGGCCAACAGGAACACGTTCTGCCCTCACTAAACCCATACACCCTGACTTTTCCCGCTCAAAGCCTCACAAAATCACGGCATCAAGTCACCGACCCCGCAGAGGAGGCCCAATGCCATCCCTTCCACTAAATTAGAAACTGCTTGTTTGTGTACAGGCCAAGCTGGATGCAAGACCATCCATGCCATTCATGTTCCTTTCGAGAAGCCATTATAGGACTTCCCAAGTGTACATCTGGAGCATACCCACCGTACCCAGAGCCCAGCTGAGCTGACCGGCAACAACAACCCGACCCGTTCATTCCAGAATGGCCACCGCAGCAGCACCACCTTCCATGCAATGGCAAGTTTGATCCCAATTCTTAACAGCAAAACAGCACCACATACATGCCAAATACATGCCTACAACTCCCTACACAGCTTAGTACCAGGCACGCTAGCACAATCTGCCTGATTCAACATGGCCCTCCAACGCCCAGCGGCAACCCTTTCGCCAGAAAACTTGCCTTGATGGCACCAGCACACTTTGATCGCAAGGCCAAGCATTGCCACAACCACTGACATGCAATGAATCTGGGCATCACTCATCTAGTAATGTCAAACTCTAGTAGAGGCCCCCTCCTACACTGCCTAATCCGACATTCCTTTTCTACCTTCTCCCCTGCCTCCCCTGCCTCTTCATCTGCCTATGCCACTCCCTAGGGCGGGCGCTCACCTTCTTCTTCTGGTAAAACTCGGCAGAGCGCTCCTTGCGCTTGGCCTCCAGCTCCTGCACAAGTAAGGATATTGTGGATATGGGGGCGGTAACAGAATTAGAAGCAGGAAAGACCACAGCAACCGCAAGGACTTCCACACTAAAAACCAACCCACACCACCCATGTAGACATCCAGGCAAAACTCACGATACACGTCTCCATATCGAAACAGACATTTGCACAGGAACTTGGGAAGCCTATGCCAATTGCCAAAACAGACAGCACTCCAACACCTGATTCCCGAGATCCAACGGCACCGCATACTATGCACCGTCATCTGTGAATGCGAGTCAAGTCGATTGACATTTTCTGACGTGCTGGGGTACGCAGGGTTGGGATCTGCTGAGAAAGTGACAGCACTGTCCCCCCCAAAGCCCTCCTAACCATGGCAGTCCATCGCTTCTTGCAAACAAGAACTGTGGTTGGGCATGCTGACTCTCATAGGAACACCATGCACTGGCCTCACACCACGCAGGGCAGGAGGATACCAACAACCTGGCCCCGCACTCCTGCTATACACCCATGTACACACCAGTGATGCCCGGCGACTCCACACACACAAAAAGACATAAATGGTGCATGGGATCATGGGGAGTCCCTAGTGCCTCAAATCAAAATGCGGCCAGCGCATGTTGTCCCCACCATACAGATGCCCTTGTGCGCTTCCACCAAATGCACATGGTTGGTTTCAACATGCCACGCGGGGCACCACACAATGCCATGGCAACATGATGGTACGGATGGGCCAACAGCGCGCGCCTACCTTGACAGCGTCGAAGTGCTTCCAGCCGACCTGAGCGGACAGCTCACCCAGCACGCAGTACTTGTGGCCGGGCTTCATGCGCAGGGCCCTGCGGGCAGGAGCAACGCATGACACGCGAGAGCAAGAGCCCAGGGAAGGGAACGAAGGGGTTTAAGTTCCCGGCAGGAATGCAAAAGTGGCAAACCCTCGTCAAAATGGGGCTGGCATGTTCTGATGCCTGCGACCACCACAATGCGGCAGCGTCCTCCCGAGGACAAGTACACAGCAGTACATTCCGATTCGTCTGAATGGGGCACCCTCAGGCCGTGAGATCACGGGGCGGCGCCATGGCATGGGGGTGAGCAACAAGCACGAGCCCGACCAGCTCTACCATGCATCGGTCACGCCTCTTCCTCCATATCAACCGGGAGCACGAGCCACCAGTACACAAAAGCTCCCAGCTTCCCAAGGCATCACTGTTTCGAGTGCATCAACAATCTTTTTGGTAAACAGGCAGGTTGGCGGGCATCCTGCTGACTGCTGAGTGCTCTGAGAAACAACTTCGGCCTGACCCAACCAATGCCAAATGTGTCAAGGCAACGGGGGTCGTTGATTATACACCACAAGCGCTGACCTGAGAAAGCCCCCTCACACGGTCTCATACCATTCCAGTATCATCTGGGTCATGCGTAGACGGCGATCACGGAGAGACACCCGGGACCACGTGGAGACAAACGTCCCCCGATCGAAACCACACCACCCCTTCCATCCTTTGGTGCAGCATCGTCAGCTAATCCAAAAGGCTACATAAAACCCTGACCTGACGATGGAATGCACTGTATGATGGCTCCAGCCGGCTCACCTCAGCGCCTCTGGGACCACCATCCTCTTGGTAGTCTCGTAGTCCTTGGGGACGCCCTCAAAGCACTTAAGGCGCTCCAGAGCAGCAGCGCCCTTCTTTTCCTTGTGTGGCAACATACTTTGGTCCGATAGCACAGGGGGCGGCAGTGCATGTGAAAACAAACAACATACAGGTTTGCTCATGTAAGTTCCTTGTAGAGGCTAGACCACGCATCGAGCTATTATTGTAAATCAGGACGAATGAAACCTGCAAGCCACGTACGTACATCTAGGAAAAACTAGAAATGGCATTAAAAGGGCAACGATTGTATGGGTTCCTCACCCGCGGATGGTGCGCCACAGAATGCGAGCAGGAGCCCTGTAGTGAATGGGGCCCTTGGACGGCTTGGTGTTCATGCGCTTCCGGAGGAAACGGCAGTACTTGGCCTTCTGGCGCACCAAACCACCTGACAGGCAAATATCCTCGCAGCGAACCACGACCTACATCCCACAAGTGTACCAAAGCAACAAGCATGCGCTCGTACAACCAATAAGTTGGTTTGCTCACGAATTTATCTTGCCTACATAAGCAAGGAGACGGCCTGGTTCTGCTCCGTTCACTGGCGCGCAGGTTACTCGAATCATGATGTTCACATAAATCTTATAACAATCCCTTCATCCTCCGGCGAAACAAGGCACGACCTATAAATGAGCATGTTATCATCAAAATGCCCTTGCATGATTCTAAACTAACTAATCATCCATCGTATGGCGCCTTGTCAAAGCCCATTGCAAACTTCTCTACAACTTCAGCACTAAGCATCCCCCCATCGCCGAGCATATCCACGCACCACTTTCTGGCCGTTAACCAGCTCCTTGGCAATGATGGAGGCAAGACGTCCCAACATATGGTTGCGGGCGTCGACCACCACCTTTTGCTTCATAGCACCCGAACCGCTCACCATTTTCGCTGCAACCCACCGGGGGTGAAGCGATGCTACCCAAAAGAGAACGATGGCGGCGGCCAGATTGGCTTCTTCACCTCTCCGGCAGGCTCGCACGTACCGCGCTGAATCACGGGAAGCGTGCGCCGAATTCGGATGCTCGAGGGAAAGGGCATGGACTGGGCTGGGATGTCTCCCCGGGACGGCAGCATCAGGTATGCACCCGGGGAGTGGGGACCCGCACGCAGTGGAGTCCGCAGCGGTCAGAGTTCCCGCGCCGGCCGACAGGGGGAATCGAAGGCACTCGCGACGCGGCGCTCCAGTTTGCATGCTGTTCCGTCGCACAATGCACTGTCCGTACACCAACCTACTTGGCAAGTTATTCAGCAAACAGCGGCCATAGATGGGAGGTTGGGCATCGCATCGTCAATCATGCATGGCGCAGTTCCGAGCGGGATAATACCCTGATGTTGAACAGCGCACGTGATCATCGTTATTACTTTAGAGCTTGGCCGTGCACCTGTTGCTCGCCTCCTAACACAGCGTCCATTATCGCTACAACTGCGGGTCCGATCATGGCGGTAAATGTTTGGGTAGTTGTAAGTTGAGCCAATCAATTGATCTTTGTCATTGGCAGGTTTCTGCCAGGCCAAGCCACGAATCGCGAGCTCTGGACAATAGGAGCCTGGAGTCGGCAAGATATCCGTTTATTTAGAGCAGCGTTTCAACTTTGGTCCGACCGCAGCTTCAGTTTATTTATTACAGCCAGACCCGTCGCAGTGACAAAGGGAAGGTTCTCGATTACAATTTGTGGCTGCGACAACTGTGAGCGGAAATGACGGAAAGGTGGGTTAGTCAGGGCAATCATTGGTGTGATTGCTGCCGCATTTTCATCGCGGACAATATCAATAGTAGACGCCTCCATGAATCCGGAGCCAAGCATAAGGAGGCGCTTCAAAAGAAGCTTCTGGACATGCGGAAGAGGCAGGTGCTTCAGGAGCGGGAGCAGAAGCAAGTGGAGATGGAGATGAAACGGATAGATGAGGTGAGCTGTACCCTACTGCCTACAATACGACGCTCGTCTTGCTGCCCGGGGGCTCCTCTGCCAGCTACCGGGGGGCCCTGCTGGCAAATCCCTTTTCTCCATGAAGAGGCAATTACCTCATAGCTGGCGATGTTGCTGATCGTCCCTGGCGCGTCTTTTCGCCGCGCCATGAAAATTCAATTTCATGAAAATTCAATTTTCGGCACGAGCAAGGATGCCTCGTCTCGTTTTCTGATAGGTGCTTATCCACCTCGCAATTCTGCCAGCAGCGGGCAGCCATGCTTGGATTCCAGCCCTGAATACACGGCCACTTTTGCAAGATGCCACGGTGTATCACAGTATGGTTGCTTAGCGCGACAATATTGCTGTCCCCATTTCCTACTTCCTCACACTATTCCTTACTTCCGTTCCGTGTGTGGTCTTTTAGTTGTCATATAGTGATCACCTCTTGATATAGTGATCACCTCTCCCACCGCTGCTATACCCCATGTGCTTTACCATTGGGTACCTCATGACTCTATACATACCAGAACTCATACCAGAACTCGTGACTCTATACATGGCCACGGGCCAGTGCATCTCCTGCACCCATGCTCCATCCCTTTCCCATGCCCCATCCCTCACCCATGCCCCGTCCCTCACCCATGGCCCATCCCTCACCCATGCCCCATCCCTCACCCATGGCCCATCCCTCACCAATGCCCCATCCCTCAACCATGGCCCATCCCTCACCCACGGCCCATCCCTCGCCAGCAAGCGCGCGCGGCGTACGAGAAGGACCTGGCCGCAATGCAGCCGGCACGTGGTGGGGCACAGACGGCACAGGGCGCGGGGCCGTCAGCGGATGGCCGCGTGGGGGGCGCGGGACACGTGCAGGGGGGGGATGCGGACGGCGCAGGTATGCCTGGTTGCATCATGGATTTTTGTTTCGCTGCTAAGGATCTCACCCTCTGCAGACCGCCAACAACAATTGTCTTGCCGAGATCTCCTTCCCACCCCCACCCTTCACCCCACCCACCACATCGTTACAAATTAACCATGTATACACTGGACGGCGTGCGCCGCACGCGCCGTGCTGCCAACCCCCTCGTTCTGCCCCACGCGCGGCAGATGGCTGGGTGCAGGAGCCCTCCACCGGCTACTACTACAACGCACAGACCGGGTACTACTACGATGCCAACTCGGGCCTCTACTGCATGCCGGGGGGAGGTGCGTGGCATGACCCTGGTCCTGGGCCTCGTGATGGCTGGCTGGTTCCTGGTGATCACAGATGTCCACAGAAAGGAAAACAGGTTTGGGCAACGACAAAAAGTTTAGAAAATTGTTAGCCTGGAATTATGGTCAACATGCTTTCATGAGCGGTCACGCAGCGGTGGCCAGTGCAGCATGCTTCTGGGGTGTAGGCAGATGCTGCCCTCTCCACAAGCGAGTGTACAGACCGGCGGTTTTGAATCGTGCGCTCAAAGGCAGCTCTTGCTGTTGCAAAGCAACGTATGTGGATATTTCGTTTCCCATGTCAGGGTAGTGTAGCGGACACAAGTGCACGAGTTTATTTTTTCATGTTCAGGCCCTAATTGGATGGATGTCACTGCGCCAGCATCGCACTGCCTGGCCGCAGGTCAATGACTCCCCCTCCAGCGCTGACAAGTCGGTGGGCCGAGTTGGCTCTTTTTTGCTGACATGGGTCTGTACGGTGCGGCCCAGGGCTAGCAGGGATCTTGTTTGGGGGTGCCTTACCATGGAAGATGTGTTTGCTTTCATTTTCTTACGACCACTTGCCGCGAGTATCTTATTATGCTGTGCCGTGATGTACGGATTGCGATGTTGGCTGCAATCCCATCACCCCTGCAAATGCCTCGATATCCTCTGCAACTGCATCCTCCTTGCAGACCAATGGACAACGATGGAAGAATGCCAGAAACTAGCGGCTACCACAAGTGCAGCTGCTGCCCCGGTGGAATCCCGCAAGGCACCGGCAGGTGGCCCACCTGGCACAAAACCCACGGCCCCTGCCCAGGACACAGGGGGCAAAGGAAAGGTAGCGCAATCAGCGGGTGCATCGACCAAGAAGGAGACTGCGGAGGTCATCGTGGTGACGTCCACGGCGAGCAAGGGGCCGGCGGCCGCAGCCAAGCCGACCGCACCAGCCACCCTCAAGTCTGCCACACCTGCCACGGCCACAGCTGCAGGCAGCAAAAAGGGTGTTGCTGCCACCGTCACGGGTGTCAAGAGGAAACCCGAGGACTCGAAGGAGCTTTCGGAGGCCGAAAAGGCCGCGATAGCGGCGCGGGAGGCAGCGAGGGAGCGTGTGACCGCCCGGCACCAGAAGCTGTTCGGGATCTATTAATAGAACCCTGTTGTTCGGGATCCTAATTTATGTGATTTATTTTTTTGTGTGTGAAGCATATAATTCCTGGCGCTCGGCGGTCAAGAGTTGCAGTGCCGTGTCTTGAGATTTGCACATGCCACACACATGTCTGGGCGTAGCAGTAGCACCAGCTGCAGGAGCTGAGTCATGGAGCTGACCCTTGGAGCTGTGCACAAGCCACGTGGTTGCAAGCAGCATCTCTGGCGAGCACACATACTAGCAGTGGCTGTGGGAGGCAGGCGGTGGGGTCAGTGGGCATGGGCCAGGCGGTGCACCTAGTGCCAGATACCAGCAGTGTGTAGCACAGATGCATCGTACAATTTTTTTGCGCAGCCGTGCGGCAGCTGCTACAAGACGCCCACACTGCCACCCACCACCTGGCCTGGCAAAGGCACTCTATTAATGGGAGACTAGCACAGGCCAGGAACCTTGAGAATCCGACTAACTAAACTGTGTTGCTACATATCACCCATGCACTTGTACAAGCCAACAAACTTGTCCATGTCGGAATTTTTCCATTCATGCATGGCCTCCCAGAAGCACGTGCACACTAAATGCACTCCGGCCTCAACGACATCTCCTATCAGACAACTACCCTAGGTAGCTAGACCTTCCATGGTGTTGGATCGACATGCGTCCATGAATAGTTGCATTCTCGCTTAAAATTAAACATGCATGTGCTCCCGTTGGGGAGTTACCGAGTAATAACCCCGATGGGCAACAATCCTATACCGGTTCTATTCTATCTGTCGAGCTAGGTAGAGGCGAAACTAACTTTGAACCTAAGGGGTATGCCAGGTAACATGTAGTGCCCGGTCCTAACGGTCACGCCAGGCATTCTTCCCGTAGCTAGGTGGAAGCACTCTTCCACCTCCATTGATACAAATGGTTGATACGGGAGAGCGATCGCAGCATTGATGCTTACAACTGGACACTCTTTGCCGCTAGTTGCAAACACAATGATCACGCGATTGTGTCTAAACGTCTAGGTCTCGCACTCTGAACCTTAGCCAGCCATAATGATAATGTCACAACTACACATTTCCATCTCCATTCACTAAGAATTTCCATCAACTTGAACGACTCGACAAACGCGTGCGGATAAGATAACAGCAGACTCGAGGTAGGCCGCATGGTACCATGGTCCGGATTCTCCAGATTTTGGCCTGTGCCGGATTGATATATTATTAATGAATGAAGCATGATTCATCGTGATATAAATTCAGGTTATTTCGAGCTTAAGAATATCCTTGTTTCGAGGGTGCCAGAAATGTATGGTTGCGTGGCGTGGGCATGTGCTGGCCATGGTGAGACTGCAGAATTCTGAGGGGGGGATTTTCATCAATATGCTTGGGATTAACCTACCAGAGATGGTTGCCTCGCTTGCCTGGCAGGCTACAGGTGCACACCACTGCCCTAGGTCTCCTAGCCCTACAGCTCATGCGGGCTCATCTCGAGGCTCAACCAAAATCTCGTTAACGGCTACGTAGTGAGGCTGGGTGACCGCGTATACGACCGCGTTGGCCACGTCGTCCGCCTCGAGCACTTTGGCCCCGGACGGCGTCCCGTACTTGGCAATGCCTTCCGGGTCTGTGCTCATTCCCAAGAGTTCCGTAGCCACGTTGCCCGGCTGCACGCACGTGACTCTCAGACCAGTTCCTGCTGTCTCCAGTCGCAACGCCTGCGACGTAGCTTCCACGAAGAACTTGGCACCAGAATACACCGCCAGGCCGGGGAATGCTTTCCTTCCCGCGTCCGACGTGATGTTGACTATGTGGCCGGCGCCGCGTTCAAGCATGGACGGCAATACTGCCCCGATGCCATGAAGAGTGCCCTTGCACACCACGTCCACGGTGCGCTCCCATTGCTCCTCCTGCACGTTCTTCATTAACGTGTAGTACATTACGCCCGCATTGTTCACGAGAATGTCCACCGGGCCCCCCAATTCAGACGTGGCTTTTCCAATTGCATCTTTGACTTGCTGCCTAGAAGTGACATCCGCCTGCGCCACGACGCATCGTGTTGACGGGCAGGTTTGAGAAATCGTTTTACAGACTTCTTCCAGCCTGTCAACTCTCCTGGCAACAAGGGCAACGCTTGCCCCTTCACGGGCAAGAGCGGTAGCAATTGCTGCCCCAATGCCACTAGATGCACCTGTGACAACTGCAACCTTCCCTTGCAAGCGCCCCATGACGAAAGAATTCAGCAAATGTATGTAGATCAGGTTAATGAGTGGAATTCCTTCCCAGTTGCGCTTCCGGAGGAGCTATGGAGCACGTGGTACTAAGTAGTTCATGTATTCCCCTTGTACCTAAACGTTCTTTTCTATATGCCTGCGTCGTTGCCTAATGCCGAAGCTCCCGTGGGCCGAAGAGGCGAGGACACTGCAGATTCATGCCAGTTCATGGTAGCAGCTGGCGCCCGACACTATGGACGGCCTCGGGGGGGGTTACCGATGTTGTTGTTGTTGTTGTTGTGTCCCACGCCGGGGGGGTTACCGTAGTCCGTAAGATATGTACTTCAACAACCGTCCTGAGTCCTCAGACCTGTACAGCCATCAGAATAAACTTCCCTTGTTCCAGGCTGGAAGACATTCATGCAACCTTGATGCCACCGAACATCAATTTACGCACTGGCACACAGAGGCGACAGCACGTGGGCTATGGTAGTCACGCAGCATGCTCAATCTTGGTAACCGGGAATGAGGGCGCCTGGCCAGTTAATTTTGTAGTGACGCTTTCACTCGTGATGGACGGCGTGGTGCAATATTTTATTTAATAATTTTCTGCTTTCGAAACTTACTATGGCGGCCTCCTGCCGGCTCGCCGCGCGAGCTGTGTGTCGGGCTGGCTGGTATGGACAACGGGTAGTTTGCAGAGAAGTTGCAGAGATTTCCGCGGGTGATGTTTCATCTGCATCCCATCATGCTCCCAGCTACATGCAGCAGGTGTGCAGTGCAGCGCCTTTGATTTTTCACCCCCCTCGCCATGTTAAGATGATTACGGTATCCTGCTTTCCGTGTGCTATATCTATCTCCTTGGGTGACATTCCCTATCTCACGACCATGGCGAATGCGCCGTTGCCCGTGCTGGCCCAATGACAGGGAATTGCTGGCAAGGCTGCTCGTTCACTGGCGTCGTCATGGTCCCGTTTCAGCAGCACGCTCACAGCGTCCGGCCGCGAGGACGGCCTGTCTGACACCTACGAGGAACGCGTCGCGGCCCTAAAGCTTGCCCAGCAGCGGACCAAGGAAAAATCCCTCGCGGAGCGCATGGGCGTCGAAGCCGCGAAGGATGCCAGCGACCCAAAGTCGAAACGCATGCTGGAGCGCGCGCTCCAAGAGGAGCTCACCGCGCAGCAGCTCTTAGAGCTCCCGAACCAGCTCTTCTACGTCCTGCACGAGGACGAGGACGCGGAGAGGCGCGCCGCGCTGCAGTCCCCGGACCCTGTCACCCGGTACCAGGCGCTCATGGCCCCTTTGACGTACCCCTCGGTTCCCGCGGTCGACGACGGCGGCGAGGACGAGTGGGTCGGCCTGCTGCATGAGGAGGGCAAGCCCGTGAGCGAGAGCGGCTGGTGGCGGCCGGATGCGGACACGGTCTACTCCAAGCCCATCGAGGCAGAGGTCAGTCCCCGCCTCTCCGGTCATGCCGTGCACACATCAACCATGCCCCCAGCCGCCACTCCCACACCGCTTTTGTCCCCAGCCGCGCACCATCCTGCTCAACTTGCCTGTGCCCTTGCCAACACACCTTTACCTTTCTACCGGGGGGGTTAGGGTGAATCCTGGCCCTGACACACTTGTTGCACCTACCGTTACTTGCCGTGATTGTCGTTGATCAGCAGAAAGTGCCTGTCATCCTTCCCCCCCTCCCCGCCCTGTCACACACACACACACACACACACACACACACACACACACACACACACACACACACACACACACACTCATGGTCTAGGCAGACCATGATCCCGTCTAGGCCCCTGTCTGGGTTCCTCTGCGCGCTCTTCTCTAGGCTCCTGTCGCGCCATGCACTTCACAGCATCGACTTGCTGCATGCTGGCAAGAGTGCGGTTGCAGCGGACATCGCAGGATGCCACCGCTAGGCAAGCCTGGCCCCTTGCTGGCGACCCCCGTGGAAATAGCCATAGTAGTGTATAGTGTGTATACGGGGTCATCCCTCGGCCATCCCTCTCTCTATGTGGCTTTCGCTTCCCCAATAACACTTGGTATACATGGGGGGTCTGGTTCTTACAAATCCCTCCCTTAGTGTCCTGGGCTTCTAAGCCCGGGAACTGAGTGTTAGTTGGTTATGGCAGTGGGTGTATATTCAGCTGGTGTATATTCGGCGGGTGTATATGCAGGTGGCGTATATGCAGCGTTCCGAGGCATGTGTGTTGTCGTTCGGTGCAACCACAGGACCTGGTCCCGGTCCCCTTGTCATCAACGCGTGTGTACGCGCGGTGCGTGCTTGGCATGGGTTGCAACAGGACCTGGTCCCAGTCCAACTGCGTGACCCTGTCAAGGCACGCCTGATGGAGAAGCTGCGCCAGAGCAGCGCGCAGGCCGACGTGCGCTACTGCTCCAAGCGCCGGACGGTGGACAACGTGCCGGTCGACTACAAGGTAGGATGGGGGCTGTCCATGCCCACTTGTGTGATGACACGGCATGCAGTAGTACCTTTTACATGGTGGAAAATGTGCTCGTCAGCTACAAGGTAAGTGGGGGTACAAGTCGTCAGCATCGGTGCTCGTTGACTACAAGGTATGCAGGGGTATTTTTTACACAGTGGACGATGTGCCGGTGGACTATCAGGTGAGGCGCGACTCTCTTTGCTCACACCCACTCATGCCCGGGGACTAGAAAGGTGAAAAGGGGTAGTTTTTACATTGTGGACAACATCAATACGATAACCAGCGCAGGCCTGAAATCTGGAGAATCCAGAGCATGGTAGCTCGAGCCTGCCATTATATTATCCGCGTGTTCGAGTCATTCAGGAGGATGGAAATGAACTGAACGAAGGTGGAAGTGTGTAGCCACGCCCATCAAAGACAAGGTGGGGGTTGACACGTCGGTGGGGGTTGTCGATTGTCTTCTTGGAACAGACTACCGTGCTCGTGCATTACCCGGTAATGGGGGGGGCTGTACCTCATTGCCGGTTGTTTGCCTACCAGGCGGGGGTCAGGGCGTGCTTCGTATTACTTCAAACACTCACGTGTGCCTGGTCGTTCTCAGGGCGCGCACATGGGCTGCTGCGTCCCCGCCAGTAAATGCATGGAATCCTGTGGTTGAGATGTTTGAGTAGCGAGAGCTGCTGGCCAGATTCTGTGTGTCCCTTCGGCGCCGCGTCAAGTAGCGCTTCGCCAGTGGCCTTGCTCATGGGATGGCCTTCCGCGCGGGTGCTCTGCGTGGAGAGCTGTTGGGCTGCCGAGGAGAAGGGTCGACTGAAGGACCAACTTGAGTTCATGAAATGGCTTCCTAGGCCGCCAGTTGCTGTCGCCGACCGCGTTTTGACAAGAGGCCGTGTACCGAGAAGCAACAGCAACACACGATGGCTTTTTATCAACCAACATGTTGTTGCCATGTGCCTAGTATAAACAGAGTACTTGGGCAGGATCTGCTGGTTCAGCATCAGATGTCGCCGGACGCCCCTCCCCCATGGGCCGTTGTGAGCCTATCCCCAGTCAAGCGTAGTAAAAGATTGTTTGATTCGTTGACCATGCGGGCTTCGTAGTAACCCTCCATCCGCTCACCGTTCAAGTGATGCTTGCTTGCCCTCCCTTATCATGATGTCCCCCCTTGCCTCCCTTCCCCTTTCCGCACGCGTGTGACCCCGGCCCCACAGAACGTCAACCTCTTGATGCGGTTCGTCAAGGACAACGGCACTATCCTGCACCGCAAATACGTGAGTGAACAAAGCTTTGTGTATCTGGGTGGCGTGCGAAGCCATCGTTGTGTCCTGGGGACCCTTTGTGGCACGTTTCGGGTTTCCGTTATCCTTCTCCTTAGTTGTTGTTGTGTTTGTCATCATGCTTAATGGTCACCTGCTGGTTGGGTTACTCTGCTAAGGGCCGCTCATCACCCTGACAGGTGGCGCCCCGTACTAGAAAGTGGCACCCTCCACCTGTTAATCTTGGCCTCTGCAGTGTGCCCTCACCGTCAGTCTGGCGTAGGCTGAACAAGCACAAGGGTTCAGGTCACGCCTTCTAACAAGAGTTGTTACGACAGCTTTCTCGTTCCAGCAAGTGAGCATGTCATGCAACGGCATGGACCCTCTGGGTATGACCATGTAGCACGCTCGCTCGTTGCTGCCTTGGCTGCCATGGCCGTGGCTCCCTCTTTGCCTGGGCGAGGCATGGCAGATTGGCGTTTCCAGCCTACACAGACAAGTGCACACCATTGGAATACTTGTTCCCTGTAACATGGCGGCGGTTGGGCACAGAGCAGGGGGGTCATGGCACATTTCAAACCATTCGTCTACTCATTGCACGGGGGTTGCCACTTGTCACAAAAGCCAGAAGAGAGAGTTGTTGCTTCCGCTTCATAGTTTCCCCAGTAGCTGCTTGTTTGGATTCCGGAAAGGTGCAAAAGGCTAGTATTTCTCAAGGAAATGCATCACTGTCATCGGATATGGTCTCATGCAGAGGTATTGCACAAAGCATGGCCTGTGAAGTAGGGCAAGTGTAGAAGTTTGTGTTGGCATGTAGCAACGCAACAGGTAAGAATGGCAGAAGAGGACTCATGCTGCATAAAACAGAGTTGGTTTCTGCAGTGTCCCCCACTCATCTAGTAGGACTGCATCTCCTTCCAAAGGACTTGTCAGCAAGAGCCTGTGGATACTTTGGGTGTGCTTGTTATTTACCTGTAGTGCCATATCCGGCATTGTTGTGTCGCATGTTGTCTTGCCCACAGACCAAGGCCCCTCGCAAGCTGCAGCGAAAGATTGCACGGTGTATCCGCACCGCGCGGCACATGGGCCTGATGCCGTTTGAGTCCAAGTTCCCCGAGTGGTACCAGAAAGGCATGGAGGACCCCGACTGGGCCACCAGCTTGGGAGGGGAGCATGATGATGTGGAGGGAGAGCTGGACCTCACCCCTGAGGAGCTTGCGGAGATGGAAGCTCTGGATGTGTAACCCATCCAGTGAATCCATGCAGTGGATAAAGTATCCATGATTGTTATCCTGTATGATCCCTCACCCATTATGGAAGCATTTTATTTGGGGTGCCTGGTGCCAGGCCTCTCCCCATCTCCGCAAAAGACAGACATGACCTGAGCACTACACTGTTCAAAAACTAAACAGGCAACTCAATATCAGTGCATACATTCGTCCAGCAATGAGAAGTCAATCTCACTTACTATACTAGCAGCATATAACGCGCTCCAAATGTTTGTTTTTAGTAACTTACAAGTTTAAAGACGACAACAGGGTCAAGCAGCAGGGTTCAGGATCGCCACAAGAGTGGTACAAGTCGAAAGTGAACGGTTCTAATTGAGTTTCGGAGGGCCCGGCCTGGTGTTACTGACATATTCATTATGGAGCTCACCACAACATGTATAGGGGCTGTGATTTCTAGAGCCGTATCAAAGAGACAACCAGCGCGCGCAGGCCAGAAATCTGGAAGAATCCTGACCATGGTAGCTCGAGCCTGCTATTATCTCATCTGCGTTGTCGAGTTGTTCAGGATTCAATGGAAATGAATGGAGGTAGATATGTGTAGCCGTGGGCATAAAAAATTATGGCTGGCCCTGGTAGGTGAGGTAGAACTGCGCGGGTGCCACCGCCTTCCCCACTCACGGGACAAGGCGGCTCCCCCACCAGTCCTGCTCACCTTCCCCTCCCCTGAGGACAAGCAGCGGTTCCTCTCTTGTCGCAAAAGGTTGCACGGCCTCACCTGGACGCTGGACGACGACCAGATCGACCCCCGCGCTCAGCAGCAGCAGCGACGCGACCTGTGGCCTGAATACCTCGATCCGCCACAAGCAGGACCCCCAGAAGCCCAAGGTGTACTGGAGGGGCGGGGACTTGATGATCAACCACAAGATGTGGTCGCCCCCTGCGGGCTATAGAATAGCCCTAGCTTGAATCATTGGTAGTCACTGCCGCCATAGCAGCCATGCTAGGTTAAGGAGGCATGAACCATCATGGCGGTGCAGGTGCACCTTGTGCACCCAGAGCAGGTGACAGTTGTACATCCTCCACCTGCAGGTTGTAGCCCTGATTGTATTACAAACCCATAGATCAAAGAGACAACCAGCGCAGGCCAGAAATCGGGAGAATCCATAGATGCCCCTTTCTCAGGGCTATGTGTTACATATGCTCCCAACGGAGCTATGATTTTAATTCATTAATTAATAGCAGCCATGCATGCTAGCCTAGGCATCATACCTAGTCACGTGTCCCGCTAACACACGGTACACAACCAGCCATAGCCTTAGCTTAGCCATTGTACAGCCATGTTACGTCCTGGCTATGATCAGATTCTACTTACCCACGCTCCTTAATTGTTATGATATGCTCACATGGGTCTTATTGCACCCACAGAACTTGCGGGATCGTCTATCGTGTCCGATTGCAGCTGTGGCATGCCTCTGGCATGAAGGAGAAAGGGGGTCTCTGCCCTTTCTTCCTGTTGTGGACACACAGGGATTAAAAGCACTCTGGTGCCCCGTAACTCCCCAACGGGAGCACGAGTTTAATTTATTAATTAATTCATTAAAGGCTGGCTAACGTTCATCGAGACCAGGACGGTTTAGCTAAAACCTCGCCTGATCAGGGCAGCTAGGTGTTCCTACTTCCTAGCTGCCAGGAGCGTCCAGTTGTAAGTGCTCACCACTGCTGCGATCGCTCTCCCGCCATTTAACACGAGGATTAATAACCCTCAATATGGAAAAAAAAATTACCCCATAAATAGCACGAGCCACGCGAGCGGACATGGCTGCAACATCGGATCGAGCTCAGAATTAACTTTTGCATCTGAGCCCCAAATTCAGTCAGATGACTTGCAGCCGATGCGTCTTTTCAATGAGGCGCATCTGCTAAGTACTATAGTCGTTTACGGCTGGAACGCAGTATTATGACAGACCCGAAGCTGCATGTATTGCGCAACGTACATAATGGCCAGCATGCAAACGCACCACGACGCAGCGCAGCCTGGCTGCGCACAGCGCTGAGCCCTGAAGCTACGTCTGAGGCCGCTACACCTCCCTGCCCGGCCCAGCAGGTCGCGATGCCACTAATCACACCTTAGCGGTTTACTCGGCTCCTCTTGTGGCCTCGCCATTGGCATCGCCTGAGCCCAAACACAGCCGCCCTCAGTGAAGATAAGGAACCTCGCTGGAATGAAATCGCCGCCGGGCTTTGACGTCAAATCAGTTGACTTTGTGCAACGCGGCCAAGGCTGCCAGTGACTTTATGCATGCCTTGTTAATGGAACGCGCGCCCATCGCTTCTTGCTACAGATGTGCCAGCACCTGAGTCCACCACCATATCAGTGACCGTCTCCATCTGCCGAGCGGCACCAAGGCCACACACCTCACTGGTGAATTAGACCTGCCCGGCTACACTCGCCCAGTGACGCCTTCAGCACATCGTCCTTTGCTCCCTCCCCGGGCGCTCCGGCGCCGTGATCTAGTGGGCTCGGACCCACCCCGGCCACCGCCATTTCCGAGACCACCTTTTGCTCCCTCGTCAGGGAGGCCTTCGAGCAACTACGTGACCCCCCTCGCCGCAGATGTAGCGGCCACGTGGGAGGCACGCTGGCCGCTGCCTAGCTTCCCCTCCAGGCTGTCCACCACCGCCTCCGCCACCTCCTTAACCTCCTCACCTCCACCTCCAAACGCGCGCCATCACCGCCGCCACCGTCACCATGATATCATGATCGCCGCCCAGCTCAGCAATCGCGACAAGTGGCTCGCCGACCAAGTCATCGCCATCAGAGTGCTTGCAAAACAGCGACGGCCTCACCGCCCAGCAGGCGGTGAAGGACATAATGGCCGCCATCCATGCAGCCCCTGCTGGCCCAGCCGGCAATCCATCTCCCATGCATGCCCAGACTCGGCCTGGGCCGCCATGCATGCTGCTGAACCACACCTCCGCCTTCGCTGCACAGCTCAACCAGCATGGACGCTCGGCCTCCGCGAGGAGGCCAAGCTCGAGACGTACAAACGCAGCCCTTAACGTGATCGTCATGCAAGTACACTTCGATCGAACAGCCGCAGGACGAGCTAGACCCCCAAGACTATTGCCAAGGCGTTTAATGAGAACAAATCCTTGTCCCCACCATGGCTCAGTCAATTAAACAATTTATTTATTAATCAAATACGTTAGCGCTCCCGGCCGTTGGGGTGTCACAGAGCACCTAAGTGCTTTGAATCCATGAGTGTGCACAGCGGGTAGGGGGGCGCAGAGAACCCCCCCTTCCCTCACGCCACAGCCGGCATATGCCACAGGGTGCTCAATTGATCAGTCGCCGACTGATTGACGGACCCGTCTAACTAAACGATCCGGGGCATCCCCTGTCAGTGCAATTACCGATATGTCGCGTGTGATCGGCAGTGCATTGATATGGAGACGTTCACGAGCAAACGAGCAGTGCATGCTGAGGCGAGGCACAGCTGGCGCCTGGCGGATGTCTTTTGGCCGCTCAGTACTGGTTAGGCTATAGTCATGAATGCATGATGGCTATATGTTCTACCCTGCATTGGCACTGCACTATGGGCCCGATGGTGATGTCCAGGAACCTTGCGTCACCCAAACATTATGCATGGGCGTTACTCTATACATTGCTAGCCTAGCCCGTGGGGGGGCTCCACAGCTGGTACTTGTCAGTCACGATCAGGTCCCCGCCCCTCCAAAACACCTTGGGCTTCTTGGGGTCTTGCTTGTGGCGGAGGTACGTACCGCCTTCAGCCACAGGTCGCGTCACTGCTGCTGCTGTGCGCGGGAGTCAGGTCGTCGTCCAGCGTCCATCATTGCAGGAGAGTAATTCGTGCAGCTCCTTACGGCACGACTGAGAAACAGCCACTGACTTATCCTCATCAATGGAACGTAAGGGAAGCAGGACCAGTGGGGGGGGTGCCGCCTTGTCCCAGTGACGTGAGTGGGGAAGGCGGTGCCCAATGTGCACGCGCCGGTTCTAATTCAGTACCTATATACGAGTTCCAGTTGTGAGTTGGGTACGGATCGAGCTTGCTCCTGCACACTCCTGTTAGCCGATCGGCGGGCCTCAAGAGACTTGACCGGCCGTCTACCCTGGCTCCTGCTCAAAACAACGCATGCGGCGTGACCCTCAGCATGCATTGGCGGCCGCCGTGCGCGGTCGGTGTCCTTGAGCGCGCGTCGGCTCGGCGTTGGGCTTCCATCTCCTGCAGCTTGCATGGTAGTGATGGCATCTGTGGTCGAGAGTGGTCGCTGACCGCAGGAGGTCCGCGTAGGAGTGCTGCGAGAGGCAGCCATCTGCCAGCCGCCGGCCGGGTGTGCTGGGCGGCGATGCATGCGCCATCTGCGCTGCAATCTCTGGGACCTAGCTGCATGCCCGGCCAGGGCCTCGGTAGTGGGCGGTGATGGCTCCCTCAGTTGTTCAAAATGGTGAGGTCGAGCCGGGGGTGACTCCGCCTTCAGTCCCCACTCGCGGGGTAGTAAGGCTGGCCCGTCCCCACTGCTCCTGCTGACCTTTAATTTGGACAATAGGTACTGTAGGAACGTACAGCCTAGCTAGTTGATCGATCGATGCGGATTGCATGCTCTACATATGTGCATGAAGCAATACATTCTTACTGCCACGCAACCTCACATTGCCGGCCATCTTGCCCGCGCATGCAGACCAGGTGAATACCGATGTGGGCCCTGCCGGGGGGCTTAAGACGGGCCAACCAGGTGGACACCTCCTCCTATGGCAGGGTCCCCTTGTCCCATCGCAACGCGCTGGCAAACTTGCGCGCGCCGGTCACCGGCGCGGCGCGACCCGGACCTATGTGACACAACTGCTTGAAGATGCAGGGCTTCTGGGACTATCCGTACTCCGCGCCCGCATGATTGACAAGGAGAAATGGGCCGCCATCTGCGATAAGCACCTCCCCGAGGGGTATGCTCCTGTTTTCTCCCCACGGGCCCCGCGGCTCGTTGCTAGCCAGGGTATAAGTCCGCAGGTGGAGGTTATTGGCCCTGAGGATAGCCGCTACACTACCGCCTCGTCTGCCATTACAGTAGAGGACAGCTCGGATGAGAATTACATCCCCATCTAGTGCTCAATGGTTGGGGAATGATGCAGACAATATTTGTTTAAACGTTTGTGTAATTATTTTTTTCTAATGAGATTAGCATAGTACTCCGTGGCATGCCTTTGCGCATGACACGCAAGTACTTACTTACTTACTTACTTACTTACTTGTAACTTACTTACTTACTCACACGCAAGGCAAGGAAAATATTTCAAGTGCAGTACGATCGATCGAGCATCGTGCTGGTACGTAAACGAGGCGTATCTCGATGCAGAAAATATTAATTATGTACGTACATTGGTGCAGCTGGATTGATTCTAGCTGGTGCGCTCACAACAGAATTCGCAGACTGACTGGCGGGCAGCCTAGCTGCTCGGATATCCTGGAGCCATACATGCACCTCAGTGACGGCCATGCACGCACACGCTGTGGCACACGGGGCCCATTTTGCACAGCTCCTTAACCAGTCGATCTCGATCAGGGCATCCACACACAAGCTGAAGCCAGGACATAGCCTGTGCATTTTTACTACATAATTTAGAAGGGTGGAGGCTGAGCTGTACGCTACAAAAGCACATCTAGCCAGATGGGATTTCATGGCACAGGGCTATAAAGCCCTTTGCCCGTCTGAATCACGGCGTGATAGATATCTGGTCCGTCCGTCAATATTACCGGCTGGCCACCCATAATGTACACAGCAGGCGGGTATTTACCCGACAGCACCATAAAAAATCACCATTGCCCTGGACATGCAGATGGCATATGACAGGCACATATCCACTCCCGGCCTGGAACTGCGTGGAAACCTGAATAACATGACGTTATAAATCCCTGTCATGGAATTGCGTAGTCTGATGGGGTATCCTCGCTCGGCTTGTCAGGAGCGCTCTGGAGATCCGCCAGCAGGGCCTGCAGGAGATCCTGGCAGCGAGCAGGCTCTGTGAGTGGGGTAACCATAAGATAGACGACGTTTCCCAGCGGGCGTGTGTACACCCCTCGCCACTGCTTCAAGCGCTGAGTCAGAAGCTTGGACGCTGTCGAGGTGTAGCCTGCCGAGTCGGTCCGGAGCTCCAAGGCAAACACTGGGCAGCCAGCAGAAGCAAGGGCACAGCAAATATCCTCGGGCCGTGTCAGCGATGATCAAGGCAACCAAATCTCAGTAGAATGAGAATGATGGCAGCGTTGCCACACACGCGAATCCACGTCTATCGACATCGACTTAACTTAACCCATATTCCGCTGGACCCATTTTCGGCACTTTCATACCCCGGAAAATGAAAAAAATCATAACTCAGAGGCCACAACTCCAAATTACCCCAACCCGGATGCTGGGAGTATCTACACTTCAAGGGTTTTCAGAATATGCAATAATACCATGGCTTTGTCAAAGCATTTGGATGATAGCTCTACTCAAAGTTGGCCAAAAGACGATCTTTTTTCCCCAAGAAGTCTACCCCCCCCCAAACTTCCCAGGGAGGGTAGGGAACCTCAATAGCAACATTGGACATCTTAGTTGGATAGTCCAATTGGGATTTCCTTGGGTCAGACCACCCGGATAACCTATTACCCCTATATAACGTGCTCATATATGTGTGTGGGTGACGCGCGTGTAAACAGCTATCTATGACATGCAACACATTAATGGATAACAAGCTATCAAAGGCTGCATAAGTGCTGGAATACAAACACGTTGCCTACCTGCACAAACGGAATGATATACTACGAAGAAATGCCATAAACTGGGCACTTTCAGGGCTAATACCACTCTTTACATCAGGCATGGAAGCTTGCTGAAATATGCATACATAAAATCGTCATTTATAATGCATGGGAGACGTATTCCGCTGCAAACAACACGCAAATACGTTGTCGTACCTGGCTCGTTCATGCCCTGCCCGGATTCCACTGGCCGGGACCAACATATCGCCCACATACCGTTGCTCTACGGGCATAGGCCGCCATAGCCGCATCATGCATGCATCCTTTATGATTACCAGGCTGATGTTCTGTTCAAAGATTACCTATAAACGCGTCCGCATTCCCAGGAAATGCTGCAGCGGACATCCCGCAAACCTGGATGCTTGGGCTGGCGCAGACTGCCCGGCCATAAGGAGAAATACGACATCTGATAGGCGATGACTAGTCTGGCACTGACAACCAAGAAGGCAGTATTTTCATACCTGTATTTTCCCAATCCTAAAAATCTGGCCATGCCTGACCTACGAAAATCACGCATCATCATCTGAGCAACATTCTAAACCGTTTCTAGCCGCGAGATGCAAAATTTCCCTGATAACGGCACGTTGGCAGCCATATCTCGTTATGCGCGCGCGAGTGAAAATTTCCCGCCATAGTCATGTGACTTTCTCAATGCACGTTGTAATTACCAGGCTATGGCGAATATACACCCCAAACCTATGCATCACCTTTGTCCCTACAGTGTTCCCGGACCAATCAGACAACTTTCCTCCATCACAAGTGGGGCATGAAATTCGACCGTTTGTCAAACCACCCGGCAGGTCGGGTGGTTAGCGGACTACGGGTAAAACCGTAGTTGACATGAGGAAAAGTCCTTAACCCAAGGGTGGATGATGATGTCCAGACAAGCCTTGGCAGCGGTTGCAGGAGAAAGGAGAAGGGGTTCCCAACGACAACGCGTTGCAGCAGGCCTCGCGCAACCACCGGCCGCTCCGCAAGATTGTTGTTGCAGCACGCATTACTACATGCACACTACGGGGTCCCATCCTGGAGCTCCAATCTTATTCATCCAGTCCTACAGCCTCTACCTTACAGGTTCAGCACATCTGGCAAGAAACGGGTTCATTTAGGGATACTGCATGGCCAGCAAAAAGAGAAAAGTTAAGTACCTGTGCCCAGGGCGATGGTTCTGGAGACAGATGGCAGCATCGAGATGCGGCGCACGAGCGATTCGTCCCACAGCTCCCTCATGCGCGCGTGCCCCTCCCTGGTGGACCCGCCAGGTGGCAGCAGGTTGGCGTTGCTCGCGGGGTCGGCGTACACCGTGAGGGCGGCGACCGCGGCATGGCAACCCACCGCATGCGCCGTGTACGAATGGCCGTGCAGCAAGGCGTCCGCCTGCCAGGGTTGCGGAATATGGACCGACCCACCGCGTACATGCCAGCGCGTTGAAACAGCGCGGATGCAGGGATATGGCGTGTGAATTTCATGGCATGTGCATGGCAGAAAACTAGAACGTCATCCTGCTGCTGCAAGCAAGCACAACTGCACAAGTTTTTAACATTTGTACACTAGGCGTGACCATAAAGGTGGGTAGTCTGAGCATGAACAGTCCACACTGCGAAAAGATTTGGCACAGCAGGGAAGCCTGTTGCCTTCCAGTACTACAAGGCAGCATGGGAAGTACGGCCGTGAGAGGGCCAGTGAACAGTGCAGCTGGGACAGTGTGCGGGCCCACCAGCTCCTGCCTCCACGGCACCCCCTAACGTCTATCCTAGGGTCAGGAGTGTTCCGGCGGGCCCTGAGGACGGAGAGAATCCAGTTGGCCCTGAGAATAACGTGCTGTGACAATAGAGCGAAATGTGGGGCAGCATGCGGCCAAGGGGGGACCCCACTGACTGGATAGGACTCGCCAGCAGCCAGCTGATCGCTTTGCCAGGCAGCAGGTGGTGGCAACGACAACCTCATGGCAGCATGCAGCAGGCCCTGCCCACCATGCCATCGTAACCAGGCAGTAGCTTACAACACGCGCCGCGGTAGCTAAAACGATGTCGACAGCGCAGCGGCTCACCTTGCTGTCCCCCTTGAATGCGTCAAACACCTCCTCAGTGGTGAGCGTTAGAGCGAGGGGAACCAGCCCACCTGGTAGGGAGGGTGCCAGGGGGAGAGTGCACAGGGGGGAGAGTGCACAGGGGGGAGAGTGCACAGGGGAGATGCCACATGCACAGGTACAGGACGGGCCATATGGCATGAGAGTCACTTACACGCTCGTGAGGGCATGAAGGCGGCCGCCGCATTGCCATTTTACGCACCCCAGGGCTTTGCTCAAGGGCAACATCCCAACTAGGGTGGCATCAAGGCAGTGAGCACATGCACGCAGGCACACACATGCACGCAAGATGTCGCAATCTATGCACACTAACCCAATCACAAACACACACGAAATTTCATGACTACAGTCTCGATGGATCTGTGTGGTGCCATGCTGTACACCTCACCACTCGTCCCTTTCCGTCCTGCGAGTAAACCAGAAGGCATGCACCGCATCGGTGACTGCCGCAATGAGCTTGTACAGTTTGATACATCGACCACATATAGGCGCGGTGTGACTCTAATCACGACTCTTAGAAGTTTGATGCGGCCTGTGCAAAAGTCCATGTTGAATACATGCACCGCCGCAAAAGGCCGCACGTTATTACTGGATATTACGGGACCACACCAAAATTTCAAGTTGAGCCTAATACTAAGTTTGCGACTTAAGTTAATTAGCTTGACCACAAAAACAATACTGCATGTTGGGGAGAAGAGCAATGCTATGTAACCGCCAGCACTTGCAGCTCTACATCACTCCCAGTTTCGTAAAGTGCACACACTCTCAGCAACTGAGGGCTGATGTCAGCATCTAGTCGGCACATATCCCTTCATTTGGGCCCGGTTTACAGACGATAGGTTGGACGTCTTGTGGTGACGCGCGCAAAGCGAATCAGGAGAGTCAGGGATAACCTTGGCTCATATTACGTCCACACGGGATCTCTTCCCAGGGATCACATACATCTCCTGACTCCTGGGATTGCGGTTGCTAGGAACGATGGTCTGCCCAAATGGACACCCAACGCAGCAGGTACCCAATTAGCCTATCAAATGGACACCCAACGCAACAGGCACCCAATTAGCCTATCCGCCACTCGCCAGGCAGCACACACAAACAACTCCCATCTAGCTGTCGACCCGACGCTGGATGGGAAGGCGACTACGCACCATACAAGAACAATACCGGCGAAGAACACCGGAAATAGCCACCAGTGGTTGCTGTGCATGTGAGCCTCATGGGGTCTGCACATTCTCGTCTAACTGTCCACTTGCCACATGCTCTGCACAATCCACTCAAGGCCAGCTCTTCACCTGTTAGCAGCTTGGCATAGCAGCCAATGTCCGGCGTGCAGCCCAGCAGGTGCGAGGTGGTGGCAATGCCGAGGCGCCAGACGCCGACAAAGACCTCGTCAAAGATGACCGGGATACCCTTCTGCTTGCACACATCAACCGCCACGCGCTGGAACAGGGGGTCCACCAGGTACATGCCGCCTGCGGCGCGAGACGGCAGTGGCCAAAGGAAGCAGGATGGCAGCAGACGCAGGCACTGAGGCAGGTGCTTCGAGTTGCATTTCACTAAGTAGGAACTGCAGGGAAGCAGATGGCAGAAGCGAATGAGGGTTTTCCAGTCAAGAATTTGAAGGTTGTTGCGACTACAATGGTGGAGATGGGTGGCGGTAGATTGGGGTCCGGCGTATCTGTGAAGCAAGCCAGCACGCTGTGATGGGCGCCACAGGTCGGCCGCACTATCCTCAGTGCTCAGTGCATCCTCCCCCAGCAGCAGAATGCATACGGTAGCCTGCCACATGCAACCAAACCAGTTGGCTTACGCTTCACTGCCATGATGCACACTTGACTAGCGCTTGGCTCGTGGCATATTGCTTCAGCTTGCTGGTCCAACATCGCCTTGGCTTGGTGACCCTGTGGCAACAATGACGCTCTGAACCTGCACCAAGTTTTGCAGGCCAGTCAGCAAGTTTTGCAAGTTTTGTGGCTTGTCGGTGATGAACTTGTCTCCTGTCCCCTTGTGGCCGCTGCCTGCGCCGATAAGGCCCCATGCTCATGTTTTCTGGTACCCAGCTGGCCACCGGCTTCTTCACGCGTGCCCAACGTACGACAAGATGCCTACAATGCGCGCTGTCAAGCACCTAACCCTTCCCACCAGGATTCTCCCCTTCCAGTGGCATCCATTCAGCCTCCAACCTGCCCCCTGAATGAGCCGCTCCAGCATGAACGCATAGTAGTATGCAATTATAAACGAGACAACAGTGGCATATTCAAATAACTAGTAGTATTCTATTAGTACTACTTAGTACGATAGCATAGAACAATTGCATGTATCCCCTCCTACCTGCCCCCTGGAGGAGCGGCTCGAGCATAAACGCGCCCAGCTCCGTCCCGTCCTCCTCGCAGGCGGCCAAAAAATGCTCAATGTGCGTCCGGTAGACGGCACACAGGCCTGAGCCCAGCCGCGTGGACACCTGGACAATGCATAGAAGCGAGATCCGAAAGGGATGCAGCAGCGCATCTCCAGTAGGATTTAGGAGCACAAGACGCCCATTAAGTAGCCAGTAGGGGTATTCAAGTACATGACAGTAACTGGACTGAACCCAGCAAAGAACCCAGCAAAAGGCAGATAGCAAAGCAGAAAAAGAGAGGTGAGGCATCCGCAGCGAAGCAGGCAAATATTGTGGGGAAGGGCGGGGTGGGGGGGCGGGGAGGGGAGGGGGAAAGGGACAGCTTGGCAACGACAAGCAGACAACATACGGGCATGCGGGTACTAAAGAACATACCGAGGTTCCCTCTGGCACCTGGTTCACCCCAGTGGGTTCCTCCCTCAAACATCCTGAACCATTCCCTCCCAAACAATGATGGACGCTTACAACTTCAACGGCCCGACTTAGCCCCAAATTATCTCCTACGACCTTGGAGGCATGGACAAATGGTAGCACCTTGGGGGCCAGTGGACCAACATGGACGCAACCGAGCACCAAAAGGGGATCTCAAGGGTGACTTGCGCGAGGACGTGTACGTTGCAACGTAGCACAAACTGGATTGTCATGACACAAGGTCTTAAGATCCGAGGGCGCAGGATCGACTGCGGGACCAGCTCACGCACATCAAGCGCATCATCCCTGGAATCCCAGGCCAGGTTGTTCACGTCCACCCCCAGCTGGGCCGCGGTGGCCCGCAGGGCTCCGGCGCTGGCAGGGTGCGCCTCCCCCCCGGGCATGCCGCCGTGCTCCGGTTCTGCTGGCAGAAGAAGCCTCCACTGGCCGTCCACGCAGGCCAGGGTGGGTGGGCTTAAGAACAGACCCCGTTCCCGGTACCTGTGGTGGTGGGAATGTAGGGCGTGATCCCCAGTACAGCCGCATCCACACAGAGCATGACGACCCGCCACATGCCACCTCAGGGATGTGGAAGAACCTCCATCCTTCCCTTGTTCTATGGGTGCAGGTACTCTACGTTGGAGGTGACACTTGGTAAGGTCGAAGAACAAGAATCGTAGCCACCCTATTCGAACGAGGTCGAGGTTGCCGCCGCTGTGGGTTTCTTGCCCCCTTGGTTGTGTGCCTGCCTAGTGCACTGCGCAGTTCCATCACGTGATGCCTTGATGGAACCCAAGTGCATCTGTGGCTCACACCTGGTGAAAGAACAACAGCGAAAGAGCATGGCACCGAAAAAAAGGCTGTACCAAGCGGCATGCAGCAGTTACGACAGCGCACTTGCACAGGCATGGCTACCCAGTGCACGCTCTTTACCCAGGGTGCCTCTACGGTTTTGAGTGCACAACAATAAGCACTGTCGATTGCTTCACACCGAAAATGCTATTCGTGACGTAAACATTGTGTGTACAGGCCGCATCCCTCGGTCGTTGTTGGGCTATATGGCCTGGCTAGGTGCAGGCTGAGCCAGGCAAGGGCCCATCCACCCCGCTGCCTCTGACGATCCACGACCCGTGTACAGAGAATGGGGGAGCTGCATCGGGCAAGGCGGAGACACGGGAGCAGAGGGCGGAGACAAGGGGTACCCGTACTCACGCCCCCCAAAGGGTGACATCACTGCGGAAGGGTGACATCACCCTCACTCGCCCAATTCCACGTCTCAAGAGCGCGCTCCCATTCGAGGCTCACCCTGGGTGGATGGAAGCCCTACTCCAACCCTCACCACAGCTTGAGGATAGCCCATGCTCACCCCTTGGACACGACTTAACGGTACTCTCCTCCACCCCTTCACAACGAGCCAATCACGCTCCCTCACCATGGGTGCGCGCGGAAGCCAGCAAACACGCTCTGGGGCTGCGCGTCGAGCGCGCCCAGGGTGTCCCCGTGGTAGCCCCCTGCCAGCCCCAGCAGGGCCACACGGTCCTCTAGACCGTCGCCCCCATCCAGGGGGTGCCCTCTCCGAACGACATGCAGCCGGAACGCCATCTTGAGCGCGACCTGCGCGCGAGACAGGGCGTGAGTCCACAGGGCGTGAGTCCACCGAGCGCGGGATCGTGGCCGTGAGATGGGAGGAGACGAAAGCCTAGGGTTAGGGTCATCACGGGCGGAACAGCATGTCGCGGTTGAATGGCCATGTGAGGCACGCGGGGCAGACACGCAGGGCCGGATGCACGGGGCAGAAACCATGGACCCGCTCAGCACGTCTGGACCAGGGTAAACTCTCCGTTCAAGGCGGTGAGCTGCACGGATGACCACTGGGCCCAGCTCCGCACACGAACGTGAGGGAGAGCACACGGGCGATGAAAGGGGCGCCAAGGACACAACAGCGGCAAGAGAACACGAGCGAGGCTGCAATCTGCACGGCACGGGCAGACACGGCTGAACACCGGATCGCATGGGCAGCCGTCCCACAACCATACTGGCAGACGGCAGGCCTCCAACAGCTGGATGTGCCGGGCTCCAAAGCCACCGAACCTTTCCACCCTATATGCATGGATCGATTCAGGGTGGGGACTTCTAGGAGTATGTGCGGACTTCTAGAAAGATGTGCGCGATGCCACACACCTGCGTTGCTACCGTGTCAGCGCACCCGTGATGCTGACAGCAGCACCCGCAGGACAGATCGCAAGGATTAAGCCCCATCAGAAAACCTGCATACTGGCACGAGAAGGCGACGATCGAATTCATCCCCCACCCTGGATCTGACCAGATGTAGCTTCGCAAGACATCATCCCCTATGTTCCAGGTTGCATGGAAGCAGACAGCCGCTGGCACACATCGCAACGACAGGAGCATCGCAACGACCCCCACTTGAAGTGCAGAGCTATGAGGCAGTTCGTTGGGGGGGGATAGTCACCCAGAAACTAAAGCATGAAAGCAAGATAACAAAAAGCATTTAGATAAAAACTCTATATTCGAAATCGGTAGCACGCGGGAGAATGGGCTCCAGAATACGTCTTACAAAGAAAAACTGTACAACATAGATTAAGTTAGAAGTTCCAGGGCTGCCCACTTGCGCACGTACCTCCACCGCGGTGGAGCCGTCGTCCGAGAAGAAAACACGCCTCGCCCAGCCAGCACCTGGGCCATCATCCCCCAGCACCTTATCAGCCAATAGCTGCGCGGCTTGTGTGGAATTCTCGGGGAACATGACATGCCCGTAGCGGCCGGCAGCATACGCGACCGCCTTGGTCTGGGACAAGCAGGGACGGTGGTATACAGAGGAGCCGTGCGCGTGGGTAGACACGAGTTGTGGGCAACGGCAAACAAGGGTGCTGGCAGAGGTCAACGACGCTCGTCCTTGCAACTTGCCAAGTGTCAGCGGTGTGTGGAGGAAGCCGGTGGCTGATGCCACCATGCGTGCTGTAACGAACACCCAGAAAAGTCCATCGTGCGTTCGATAAAGGGAATGAACTGTGCATCAATATAACTAAAAGCCACCGGATAACATATCGCCGCAACCACTTTTCACTTAGTCGTCTCCATCAAGGTGGCTGCCACAAGCGGCAGAGAGCACCGCATAGAGGAAGGTAGGGAGTAAGTACGGAAATTATTCAATTTCTTTCCCCTCGTAAGACGCGTTGAAGGTGTGGTGGCGGGGAGCTGGGCTGATGAGATGTAAAAGCAGTTCTGCAACCTTCGCAGCGCCCTAACCCCTCCTCCTTTGATGCCCCCATCTCCTCCGTTCATCCTTCCTCCCTCCCCCCCCCCCTTTCCCGGGCACACTCCCTTTCTCCTTAGCCGTGCCCTGCCCCCTCCTTCTCCCCAACTGCCCCTCTCCCCATCTCGTGGTGCTACCCCCCCACATCACCACCATCTTGTGCTGATGCTTTCTTCCAATTCTTTCAGCCTCTACTGCTCCTGTGCCACATCCGCACCCTCGCCCTCTACTGCTCCTGTGCCACGTCCACGCCCTCGCCCTCTACTGCTCCTGCGCCACATCCATTTCTCTCACCATCTCGTGCTGATGTGCCACGTCCATGCCCTGTGTCCACCAGCTGCAGCAGCCGTCGAACAAAGGGAACACTCCGCGCGCCTCCGCTGCCACGTCAGCCGCCTCTGCGTCCTCCCCATCGCCATCGCCCTGGCCCACCCTGCCCTGGTCAGGCATGCCCTTGCGGTAGACCAACAGGTTATCCCCAAAACGGCTGTCGATGAGCATGACCTGCACCAAGGCACAAAAGGACAGGCAGTCCGCACAGTGACCCCACAGTGACCGTACTATGACCGACACCAGAGTTTGGGCAAGGACACGACGCTACTGGTACCACACCCATCCACCTCCCAGCCCCTGTTCGTTGGTTAGCGGCCAACCTCAAGATACCCATGCCCGCTCATACAAGGACCAAGCACCACATGCGGCAAGCTAGATTCCACGAACTGCTTGTCCAGCAGTGCTGAGGAAGCCGTGAAACCAGGCCACAACCGAAACCGAAGAGCTATATCGCAGAAACGTACTTGCGAGGGAGGACCTGCCAGCCAAGAAAAATGGCCTAGCCAACCTCCCCAGATCGATGACAAATTTCCACTCCATATTTCCATCGCGGCCATGAGGCGTTAGAGCAAATGGCCCCCGAAGGACTTTGTCGCACTCTCCTCATATAGTGCGTGGCCCCAAGGCCAGTGGCTCTGCTCCGCCTGGTAAAGGGGCCGCATGCCCGGATATATCAAAGGCAGTACTAAGGATGCATGCTCCAATGTGACTCCATCCCGACGCAGCACACACCAGATAGCTCCACTCCCCGCTAAGAATGCATCATACTGCCCTGTGGAAGCATAATCGTGCCCTGGCATCCTCAGCATGTGCAGACCGGGGCACAAAACCCTGGGCTCGTGATAATGTTCCAAACCAAAGCGAGGCGCACTACCACCACACCTGTTTCTCCGACATGCCCTGGTGCTGGGTGAAGGGCCACCAGAATGTGTCCATAGCGCGTTTGCCAGCACGGTCCATCTCCACCAGCTGGCGCGTGTGTGCCTCACGGAGCGTCGACGCCAGCTGGCGAAACTGGGCGCTGCCTCGTCGGTACCTGACCATGCGCCAGCACACAGTTGGGTGATTCAACCACAGAAACGCAGAAAAGGCTATTGGCACTAAACGCGGATGTCATATCAAATGCTGCTCTGCCAAATATAGGGGTGGCTGGAGTCTCACTAGAGGCAAGGAGGGGGCACAAGGTTGTGACAGATGTAGGAATCCCATTTCCTGGTATGTAACACTAATAGACGCAGTGACTGGCATTTTCCGCATGCAGGCACCTTCAACACCTTCAGAGCAGGTTAGAGGAGCAGGTTAGATTAGCAGGTGCATGGGCATGGGTAGATCACCGCAGAGAGATCTGAAATGCACGTATTTGATCGACTGGTGGCTGAAGTCTGCGTCCGAGCAACGGGCGGTGTTAGACCATGAAACCATTAGAACCATGAGATGATAATCGAACCATGAGATGATGAAGGGACCATGAGATGATGAAGGGAAAAATGCAAGGCATTTTCGTCCTCAAAAGCTACAGGGGGGAGAGGCAGAAAATTTGGCGCAGAAAAAAGTGGCTGCATGCATAGCCATGTTGGCCGAAATCGGGTAGTTGGGTGGTTGGATGGTGGGGTAGTCGGATGGCTGCGTAGTTAAATGGTTGGGCGAGCGAGCGAGCGAGTCGCTGGCTGACTGATTGGATGCCGGTGTTGGCGGTGGGGGAACTGTGTGGGACTTGGCGGGCGGCAGGCGGGAACCACGGGGAGGTTCATGGGTTGAGCCTACCAATCCCTCAGCGCATCTGCGCCGGCTTCGTCACCCTCCTGGCTGGGTGCTGGCAGTGCAGGCAGGCTGATGATACACTGGGGGCGGAAGGTTGACTTTTGAAAATATTCTGCGAGGAAGGAGTGGTTCTGGTACCCCCCTGGTGTGTGGGCGTGGGTGGAATGGAGCGATAGCAAAGATGCTGGTTGGAGAACTGGCAACTCCTTCCTTGGTCCTGCAATGGAACCAGCGGCCAACTTACTTACAGGAAAAAATGCTAGCCATGCAAGACACAAAAGATGCCACGAAATTTCGCGTGAGACTACTTTATTTCTACTTAGTACTCTACACAAACTATGCTAGCCTTGCAACAAGCTGTCTTAAGGATCGATCCGTTCCAAATCAACAATACATGGTTAGTACCTCAGCCACCGCAAACTGGCCATCTTGAAACATATTAGTGCCGTTCAACTGGCGCGCGTGCAGAGCACGAGGACGAGGATTTCCCAGACACGCCCAAGCGTGCCTGGTTTGGCCAAAGAAAGAAGCCCCAGGAACAAGGTGGCTGCCGCTGTTGAGAGTAGCGCTGTCCACTACCACACAGGTCGTCCCTGCAGATGCACAGTTTGGAGAATTCCCCATTCCCCTCTCCTCCTCTTGGCAAATGCAATCTATGCCTATTTCCCAATCATCTCAACAGTGATCAGGTCAATGCAGCTCACCACAGACACCTGGCCTGTGCCTCGATCAACCAAGAGCAAGCACCCACAAAACCAGCCATCATTGTATGGCTTTAGAAAGTCTCTCCCAGCGCCCACGTCAGCCCGAAAGGCCCCCAAAACAGCCCTAAAGCAGCCCAAAAGCAGCCCAAAAGCAGCCAAAAGCAGCCCAAAAGCAGCCCAAAAGCAGCCCAAAAGCAGCCCAAAAGCAGCCCAAAAGCAGCCCAAAAGCAGCCCAAAAGCAGCCCAAAAGCAGCCCAAAAGCAGCCCAAAAGCAGCCCAAAAGCAACCCAAAAGCAGCCCAAAAGCAGCCCACAGCAGCCCGAGTCATCTCACGGCCACCACTCACCATCAACCACGACCACGGCCACCGTGTCAAACCCCCGTAGGAGCAGGGACTCGTATGCAGTGATGGTGGCCGAGATGCCCCCCAGGCGGCCATCACCCACCAGCACACAGGGCAGCCGCAGACCTCGGTAGATGTCACACTGCAATGAACCCGACGGCCCAGGGCTGGCGACGCCACCCGCTGTCTCAATGAGAATGAGGGGAGACGCGGGGGAGGAGGAGGCTGGCCCTTGCTTGCGCTGTCCTCCCAGGAGCGCCGCCCTGTTGCCTGCAACATGCTCCAACACGGCCTGAATCGCGTGGACCAACGTGGCGTCGTCCACTGGAGGCGGCGCGCCGGGCTGCGCGGCTGCCAAGTGGGGCGACAAGGGCTGCGGCCACGCGTACAGCTGGCGCGCAACAATTGGTGGCTCTGGTGAGGCGCCTGGTGTGCTTGGTGTGCGTGCATCGGCCCAGATGCCTGCATGCCGTGAGACAAACTCTGCATCGGAGTCGGGAGGGTATCCTGTCTGCACGGGTTTCAGGTAAACACCGCAGGAGGGTCCATGCTCGCTGGCGGTGGCTGCCATAACGCCGCAGCTGACCAGAGTCTTCCCGATTCCGGTGTTTGCGCCCCAGACGATGAACGTGGGGAACTGCAGGCTGGTGCGACGGGGAGGCACGATGGAGGCGTTTTCAGTTTTATTCTGGCCACCTGGTTCTGGCTGCGAAGGGGACAGTGTGGCAATCGGCTTCTTGTTTGTGCCGATCGCCTGTGTGGCAAACACATGAAGGGGCAGTGGACACGCGCAGAGACGGGGATAAAATATCGTGCCAGGTGAATTCAGTCACGGCCACGGCACTTGGAACACAAAAAGACTGTCCCTACAATGCCCCTAATCACCGTCGTGTCAGTGTGATATCCGCGGTGTTACTGTGGTACCCTCGGTCGCCACAAAACAAATTCATCGATAGCACCAGCACCCGAAGACCGACCTTTGCACTCCGTAACCGAAACGGTAAAGTGCGGGCGTTTGGCAAAATGACAGCCTTTCGAAGAGAAGGTCTTGCACTACCAGGATATAAACATCTGCAACGCGGGCCTTCCGCAGCAATGAGGAAGGTACATGTGGCAGTGGCCGTCATTGTCACGGTCTAAACAAATGGCAATTCTAGGTCATATCCGACAACGTCTGCAACGTTTGGATAAAAAATGTATTCTGCATACGTGTGCCGATACAAACAAGTATTCCATCACCTGTGTAATGATTAATTTGCCTTTTGGATTATTTTGGACAAAATATAATTCCTTGGTTTACCTTCCTAGACGTCGGCACTTTTCGCTGTGTGCGTCACCATATGAGCGAAGGAAAATTGGCGTAATTACTAGAGCTGATGTCGACAATCGGCACTCGGCAGGATCGACGAAGTTTAAGCTGCCAGTCGCTCCGAGGAGTCCCTCCTTGCCGCCAGACAGCGGCATTCCAAGTCCCAACAGGGTGCCATCGTTCCCTCATGCAGTACTGGGTCAGTGCAGACGCCATGTCATATACCACATGGCGCACAGGTATGTCACAATCGCGCGCGTGATCTCCAGAATTCCAACTGATCTGAACTAACAAGGAAAATTTCTGAAACGCGCATCTGACTGGCCGAAAGATACCAGATTCGACATGCAACGCATTATAACCACAGAGTAGAGTCTTACCGTACTTTCCGTATATATGCCAGCATTAATGTGCCAGCGAGAAGGAAGATATCTGATGCCACCATGCGCGTCTGAACGACGGTCGGTGCCACAAGAGGTGCGCAGAGCCTACGCAGAGTGACATTTTTTTCTCATAATAATTGATGGTTGGTTGGCACTAGGCAAACTCTAATAAGATACTCAAGGTGAGTCATCAGCCAACTGTTGGGCAACGTGGCCAGGATGACCATGCTCGGCGGTTACATCATGCCTGCTGCGAGGGAGTACCCGGCGCGTTGTGTTGATCTTTGCCGGAGCAGTGTTGGTCAGCTGGGGTGCCGGAACGGCAAAATTCCCCAGCTCCGTCGACGCAAGCTCGTGCTTTCTATTTTGCGGGCGACAAACGAAGCGCTGGCGACTATGCGCCCGCGGGGATGCGGAAGCGCAGGCTAGTTTAATGGAAGTTGATGCCCTTAGCGCTGCCTAGTTGCTCCACCATGGGTAAATCAGGCTGCGGATATGCCTGCCCGACCGCGCTCCGGCGCTTTCCGGTAGCGCTTTGTCGCTCCCGCTTGGTGCCTGTGACACTTTTCATCCAACCGGCGTCCCGCTCTAAATGGCGCAGCACTTTCGGCTTTGAGCCGGGGAATGTATGATACAGGTGTAATTTCTAGACCATATTTTTCTCCTGCAGTCAGCTGGTGGGAAGGGCTATAGGGATGTGCTCTGGGAAAATGGCTTCTACTACTGCAGCAGCTGCAGACAAACCGATTGCAGAGACTCGCAAAGGCGATGCTGCCATTGCTGGTTCGGCCGGTCGCACGCGAAAACTTACGGCGGCGATGGCCGAGTTCATGACTGAAAGCAAGAGATTAGCTGATGTCAGGGAAAAGAAAAAGGATGCCCTCAGGCGTGAGGGAACTGAAGAAGTAGATGACACCTTTACGGACACGGTACGCAAAATTTCGGCAATGCGGTGCTTTAGGGCGTTAAGGACACCTTTCTTCCTTCTTGTGAAAGTCTTCCGTGCAGATCCAAAAATTTCTTGGCAGTCACTCACTGTTTCTCACAATTATAACGCGGTCGCTAGCACATTGTCCGCTGCCGCGCTTACAGTTGCTCTCTCTTCCTCTGCTCCGTGTGCTCCGCAGGACGAGGATCTGCCCCGCGCTACCAAGATCGTGACCGAGGATGTAGCCCACCTGCCAGGGACGGAGGTGATCCCGTACCGCTTCTACCTGGTGGAGACGGAGCGGGGCATTATGACGTCGGCGCTCAAGCGCACCGACCGTGTGCTTGACCGAGAGCACTCTCTGCGCCCCGTTGGCGTGGGCTTCCGCGGCAAAGTCCGTGAGTGCTACGATGTTGACATCGCCTTCCCTCCTCGGAAAGGCCGCGAGGCCATCTTGAAAGCGCACAAGTCCAATGTGCGCGAACGCTTTCTAGGGAAACTCCCCGCGGCCGAGCGCAAGCGACTGCTGCGACTCGAAGACCTGGAAGGGAGCCCCTGCGAGTTTGAGGGTGATATCCCCATGAGGGGCCCGCCGGCCTCAGTTGCTGCCACCCCTGTGGCCCCCGCCCAGCCCTCCCCCTCGCCCACCGCTACCTCCATCCCTGTGCTCAAGCTGCACAAGGCCAGCGACAACAAGTGGCTCGTGCGTGCCATCGAGCGGCCGCCAACCACCCCCACCGCCGGAGATGCCACCCTTGCAGCCGATTCCCCCGCTCCCAAGCGCGTGCGTCGTGTGGCGGCATCCAGCCTGGTGTTGCCCCCTGTCCTCCCGGAGGGCATCGGAGGGGACATCCCGATGCGACCCGCGTGCACGCCGCGCGCGACCCCAGGCCGTCCGCGCGAGCTGTACGTGCGCAGCGCCCCCGAGACCTGCGGGGTGATGACCCCCTTGGCATCCCCCGACGGGACCACCCCTGGTTCCGCCAAGTACGTGCGCACATGCCCTGGGAGCGGGAAACTCGAGGATCATGATAGTAGTCGTAATAATCACCACGGCCGTCACGCACAGCCTCGCCGATCCAAGCTCCTCTCATCCACCGGTGACGGCCGCCCGGAGCTAGCAAGGGGTGCAGACGCGGACGGCAGCAGCGAGAGCACGGGGGAAGGCAGCGGGGACGATGCCGGAGGCGGCCCAGTCACGTGCGCGGTGCTCCTCACTCTTGCTGACCGCTGCATCCGTCACGCGGGCGCCGAGGCAGTGGCCGAGAAGCTGGCAGGGGACTCACGCAGCAGCAGTTGCAACGAGGGGGAGAGCAGCCGGCAGGGGCAGGGGCAAGCCACCCCTGCCGTGTGCGCTGCTACCCCGGCCACCCCCATGGCCACCACCCCCGTGGCCTGCATGTCCCCTTACCCGGCAGGCTCTTGCTCGACCCCTGTCGCCCGCGCTCCCAAGTGGGCGGTGGTCGTGCGGTCGCGCGCCGGCGAGGTGCTTGCGCTCGTGGCGGCGTCTAGCAGCGAGATGTGCCTGGACGCCAAGTCCAACAAGGCGGCGCACACGCTCGTGTGGCGCTGGGACGACCGCGCCAGCCTCGAGTTCCCCTCGCGCGCCGCGTGGGAGGCGTTCAAGCGGCTGCTCGGGCGGTGCGCGCAGGGCAACAGCGCGGCAGTGCTCAACATTCCCACACCCGCCGTGGTGGAGGTGACCCCTGTGGATGAGGGAGGGGGGGTCACCGCAGTCGCCAGCAAGATCGCAGGCAACTTCCCCTGGCAGGGGCGGAAGGGAAACCTCAAGGTGCGTGGCGGGGTCACGATTAGCTCGGTGGGTTTGGGGCGTGGTGGAGCGGGCGTGGGGACATTGGGCCCTCTAGCTCGCTCACCTCGCTTAATATGCACTTCTTTATGGCTGCCGGGGGATGCGTCTATGATAGGCAGCGGTTTGAGGCATGCTCGTGGGCGCGCAAAACTTGAGCATATTTTGTGATGGTGGTGGCGGGATTAGCGTGCCAGGTATCAGCTGTGTCACAATGTATGTGACGTTTACGAGCGGTTATCCTGGGCGATGTGGCTATTGGTGAACGCTGCCTGGTGGCTTTTTAGCGGCTGTGGTGGTGCAAAGGTTTCTATCAGGCAAATGTCCCCTGTGCATGGTCACCGTTGGATTCTTGGCTTGAGCAGGTGACGTGTGTGGGACGCTGATGTGTAACCAAATTGTTAGATACCAGCAACCACCAGGTGCCGGATGTTGGCTGGGTATTGCTCACACAAGGTCACGCTGTGCACGAAGGCGGAGGCTGCATGCAATTGGGTCCCGGTTGGCATTTACCATTCCTCAGCTCTCATCCATCGCTTGTTGCCGATCTGTCCATGCTTGCTGCTCGCCCTGTGCCCTCTGCCTCTCTATCCTCTCCCTCCCTACCTCTCCTACCTCGCCACCGCCTACCTGCCTGTCCTCTACCTGCCTGTCCTCTCCCTACCTACCGCACCACCAGGGCGTGTGCGAGCCGTGCCACGACAACGCCGACTGCCTGGGCCCTGCCTGGGTGCGTGTCCTCTACGACCTGGACCCTGAGGACGAGGACTGGGTGGAGCTGCAGTCACGCCCTGCGTGCCCTTTGGCCGTGCTGGAGGGAAACACCCCCGCGGCGCTGTTAACGGAAGGGCTGGCAGTCTCGCTGCCGGGTGCTGCGGCGCCGCAAGCGCCCCCATCCAGCGTGGCAGTCGACGGCCCTCTGTGTGGCATGACGGGGGACGAGGTCGAGCGCATGCTGGACATGCTTGAGAAGCAGAGCTGCGTGCGCCAAAAGAGGCACGTGGCCAGCCCCGCGCACGCGGAGCGCGTGGCCCTCGCCACGCGCGTGCTGCGGCAGGCACAGGCACAGGCGCCGCTCACGCCCGCGCTCTCCCGCGCGGGGAGCAGCATTAGCAACAGCCCCGTCGTGCCGGCTGGCGGTATCATGTCTCCTCTGGGTGCCACCCCAACCGGCAACGAAGGCAGCTCGCATTTGGCAGCAGCGGACGGTGTACCTGGCAACCACACGGCGGTCATCAAAGCAGAGCCTATCATGTCACCCTCCTCCCAGTGTCCATCATCCACCGTGGATGGCACCCTGGGCGGGGTCCTCATACTTCCTGCGAGTGATGCAGAGTGGGCGGCGCTGCGCGCGGGCCCCCCCTGCGCAGGCCCTCTCCCCTTGCCCGCCCTCCTCCGCAGCGTCTCTGGCAGCGTCCACCTTGGCCGCACCCAACCGCCCGCAGGTGGCGGCGGCAGCAGCAAGGGCAACCATCACGCGGGGGGGGTAGACTCAGTCGCGCATGATGCGGCGCTGGCTCTGGCGGCCATCGAGTGTGACGGCTGCTGGCAGCCGGTACCGCAGGACGAGGCGATCACCTTCTTCTTGCGGCTGGGCAAGCGGCGTGTTGCGGCCGAGGCGGTGTACAACTACTGGGCGCGCAAGCGGGAGCGTGTGGGGCTGCCATTGGTGCGCCATTTTCAGGTGGGCGCAAACAGGTGGTAGGCTCGTAAGCGTCAGGGCCAGTTGAGCGTACATGGATGGATAGTGGTGGGGAGGCTTCTTGTTAATGCAGTGTATTCAGTTTGTGTGCAAATGAACAACTTTTGCGAGCTGCGGTGAAGGGTTGGGTGCGTGTGCGTAGCGGGGGAGCGGACATGCTTCGCATGCTTTGTGAAGTGGAGACATGCTCTTTAACGGCAAGCAGGGGGCTTGGGGCTTGCGATAATGTTGTACAGCAACGCGGACTCCAGGTGGTCACGGGGAACCTGATGACGGGATGCCACCTGGGATGATTCGATGTCTTTCGCGTGCTGAAGGGGGCTTGGCAGCTGGGTTGGACAGGCAGGTAAGACTGCTTTCCTGAGACTGCCGCTACAGCCCACAGAGACACCCCCCGTACTCGCTGCTAGCTGCACCCAGTTTGATTGTGGTCGTAACTGTGTGTTGACTTATGATTTTTTATGGTTTACTTAACATAGTACCATGGCTATGGTCATGTCCTCCCCACCACGGTGCGGCGCCGCGTCCTCCCCACCCCTGCGTGTCCACGACGTTTGCAGCCGGAGGCCAAAGTCCTGTGGCACCGCGCGTGTGCCAAGGCAGGCCACGCGGCCATCCCCATCACGTTCTCGCTGGGTCACGTCGGGTACACCCACCGGCAGCAGCAGCAGCGCAGCCATGCGCGCGGTGGTGCCAACGCCAACAGCGGGCCGGTGCCAGCCACCCCCTCTGCGGCGAGCACCCACCCGAACGCGCGGGGGGAGGGTCGGCGAGGCCCCCCCGAGAAGCGATGCTCCATCAGCGTGCACGGTGGGCAGCGGTGGGGAAGCACGGGCAAGGGGGGGCTTGGGGCTGCAACGCCGGCGCAGGCTGCGGGTCTGCCCACGGGCGGGTCGGCCGTGCTGCTTGCATCACCAGCGCCGGGTGCCAGCGCGCTGTCGGCTCCGGCGAAGAGATTCGGCGGTAAGCGCGGGAGTTGGCCTGGGCAACTTGTCGCGCGCGCCACTGGGTTGGATGAATGAGTTAATCAAAATGCGTGGTCATGTGGGGTTGGATGAAGCCGGTCGTGGAAGCTGAGGGTAGTTGGCATTAGGGGCGGCAGGAAGAGGGAGGGGGAAGGGGACCATCATGCGGCAATCGCTTGCTGCGAAATCCAAAGGGCATGGCAGCTCACAGTGGATGCATCGTGCTGGTTGTTTGGACAGCCTGCTGTGCACATCTGGCCCCATGATTGATGCCTGCGGATGGTCCTGGCTGCCCATGTGTGGGGTTAGCTGTTCTGGGGAGAGAGGGTGCAGTCCTTGCAGGGGAGCTGCAGGTCGAGTCTTCGTGCCGCATTTGTAGTTTCTTGGAACATTCTGAGTCAAAGTGCTGCGGTTGTTGTGATGGTTCTTGTGCCCTCCTTGGCATGCACCCATCTGTCGTGTGGGGCGGCCTGGCAAGTGCATGATGTAGGCATGAGAGCGTAGTGGCACCTAGCGGCGGCTGTCCAGTCAACAGGGGCAGCTGGGGAGTGCAGCTTTGACACTCAGGCGTTGAAGGGCGAGTGCTGAGCGCCTGTGGTTGCGTGGGTGTGTCGATTCTTCTCTGTTTTGCATGGGCTGGGCTGGTCGAAATGGCCCCCCCCGCTGACGTTTCAGGCAAGAAGCGCAAGGTGTCCTGGAAGCACCACCGCGCGGTCAGCCACAAGAAGCCGGCCACAGTGGCCCAGGCCGCACAAGCCGCCGCTACTGCAGCCGCCGCTGTGGCTGCGTCCTCCCCCCCGGTCTTCTTGCTGGAGCAAGGGTCTTCCCCAAGCGCTACCCTGATCGCGGTGGGTGGTGAGGGGACCCCCGAGAGCTCCAGCCCGCAGGTGGCCATGACGGACGCCAGCAATCTGTCTGGGGTGATATCAGGCAGCACCCCGGTGGGGGCGGATTCCCCGCTTGTGCTGGCATCCCCTGATGCACCCGCGCCAGCAAACATGACATTGGTCGCAGATGGCATGGTGACCGAGTCGCCCGCAAGCCCCTTGCTGGCCGTCACGTCCTCTGCTAGCCTCTGTGCGTCGTCACCGCTAGCCACGGATACAGCCCTAGGGGCTCCGACCCAGCCGCTCTGGACGGCTCCGTCCACACTACACGTCCCTGAGTCGGCCCACGCTTCGTCAGCAGCGGCATTGCTGGCTTCGCCCAACTCGCGGCGGCGGCGCACGCCCCGGCGCAATCACCTGGTGCCGCTCGAGGTGCCCGATGGGGGCTCCACAGAAGACTGCGCCTCCGAGGGGTCCGGTGGCATCATAATGCTGGCATCTGACAGTGACGGCAACCTGCAGGCGGCGATGGATGCTGATGTCGACCTGGGTGGCACATTCTGGAGCAAGCCCTGCAGTGGCACTGGTGCAGTGCTCAGCGGTGGCGATGATAATGCTGCCCCTCAGCCGGCCGTGGCATCCCCCGTGCCCTGTTCGCCTTCCTCACTGCCAGCTGGCGTGGCGGCGCTGCTGTCCCCCCTCGGTGGTAACGCGTTGGCCGCGTACTCCCCTAGCTCCCACTGCATCATGGCCCAGGATGCGGCTGTTCTGACGCCTGACACGGTGGCCCCCTGCGATGTGCCGAGTGACGTGGGCAGCATGATGGAGGACAGTGTGGCCACCTCTTCTTGCGCGACGGCGCTCTCGACACCCTCCACTTGTCGGTCTGTGACCATGGGTGTCAAGCACGGGATCGCTGCTTGTTCCAATGGACTGACGATGACGACAGTCACGGCAGCAGCGACATTGCAGCCGTGCGGCCCTTTTTCGACAGTCGAGGAGGGTGCTACCAGGTCCACGAGGAGCATTGCGGGGGATCAGGTGAGGACCGCGGGCGGGAGCATGCCATCCCATTCATGTGGAGCAGCAGCGGCGCACTTGTGTGGCGGCAGCGTGCAGTCATGCGATGCGCCTGCGGTGGCGGTGGACCACCCTCTGGTGTCCGCATCCGCTGCCGACTCCGACTCGCTGGCCACCTCAACCTCCACAGGCGCCGGGGCCACGGCCAGTGTGCTCTCGCCCAACGATGCGGACACGGCACACACAAAGAACGGTCAGGAGGGCGGCATCTCGTTGAGTGTGGATGCCACGGGGGGGCAGGGGGGAGATGGGGAGGGGGAGGGCGGCAAGGCGGGTGCGGGCTGCAGCGGTGGGATGCGGTCATCACAGGAGTGCCTGGCGTCTGTGAGCCTGCCGTCGCGGCCTGTGATGGTGACCGCGGCAGGGTAGATGGACGAATAACGGAGTAGGGATATGCTCCAGAAGCTTTTCCTACTACGATACTCAGGGAGCTCGACTTCCACGACATATCAGTGTCCCCTGTCAGTTGCGCGGAGGATCCTGTTGGTGTTGCCATCACTTGCGGTCTCCACCTGTGCGAGTTTGCCAGACGGAAGGTGCTCTACTCGGTTGCCCGTCAATGCCTGTGGGGTTAAGTCGGCAGTTTCTTTCCTTTGGCCAAGAATGTCAGCTGCGTATCGTAGCGGCGGAGGGTGATCCTCTTGCAGCAGGGAAAACATGGTCATCATATCTGTGTTCATAATAAACCTGGTGGCCGTCTGCGTGGATTGGTTGCAGAGCATCTGCAGGGTGCTGCACATCATGCACGGCGCCAGAGGCGATCCGGTGGCCACGGGCTCCAGTAGCTACTAGGAGGCGATGGTATTATAGTGTCCAAAAGCGGCGTCTGCCAACATTGCAAAGATGAGGTTTACCAGCAAAGGCTAGCCCGCTACATAATTTGTCCCATGCCTACCATGCTCATGGCAAGGCCCTGCACATGACAGGTTGGGTGCCATCCGGCGTGGTGGACATCCATCAGGCAGTGGTGGATGTGAGGAGGGCCCACATCGATAGAGCAGCTGTGCATATTTTCATGCATACTCCGAAGACTCATGGCGCCCTGCGCCTGTGCTCTCAAGATAGCATCTTTTAAATGCTGCGGATGATGCTCTTCTCAAGGTACCCACTAAAACGAGCCGACATCAAGACGGACTTCAAGCGTCATGTGGATGCCGGATGGAAACCCATGTAGACAGTGGCATGCTGAGTTGTGGCCAGGGGACGACCTGTCCTGGGCAACTCTTGGTGTGTGCGGCTGAGCAGCACGTCGCTGCCCCATCCTTGACCTGCAGCCGTGCTGGTTGCGCGCTGGCACCATTTTTTAAATGTTCCTTTCAGTCTCAAATTTGGCGGCGTGGCACCGTCTTTCTCTGTTGAAACAGCTTTGTATTTTTTTTCCCTCTTGTGGGACTTGGTTTCGCAGATAACCACAAACAAATTGTAATATCATCTACATCTATCTCCTGTTATTGTAGATACTGTTAATTTTTTATACTATGAAGCGGGAACGGGAATCAGCCTGATTTTATTTCGTGTCACGTACATCGTGGCAGTGATGTACAATGCTTTGCGATATCCTGACTGGGGTTGTCCCGCATATTCTCAACTGGCCTTTTTTACTGCAGCCATTATTCCTATTGTCTGGCATTGCAATTAACTTCTTCCCCTAGCCTACGCTGGACGTTTACGCTTCCATACTTCTTCTTGCTGTTTTGTTTTTAAAAAGTCAGCTAGAACCCATAGTAAGTACTAGCGTGGCATGCGCATCCACGTGGATCTATGCCAATCGCATCAGAAAAATAATTGCACAAAAGTTACAAATTATCGTCTGCATCGTGCCCCAACTATGAGTAGGTAAGCACTTGCATGTCATGCGGGCATGCCACGTAGTACAGTCATTCCCGCGTTAAGTTACGATATCGCCGCCAAAATCTGGGCGTCGTAACATACTTAAAAATTAAAAATTAAATTATAACATGCCTCCGTTGGGAGATCATGTAGCACATATTCCATGATGGATGGGTGGAGTGGAGGAAGCCGCGTAATCGAACTAACCTAACTCTAAGCTAGTCTAGAAAAGCCTAACTACACTACTCATCAAAACTCCTCCTCCTCTTGGGGGGAGGGGGCTTGCCCACAGGGTCTGGCGTGTGAGCCTTGACAATCTTCTGCCACCGCGTCTTGTCCTGCATGGCAGTCCAAAGACGGGAGAGAGAGTGGATGCGGTGTTCAAACTGGGCTGGGACCACTAGGTCGTCCAGCAACATCTGGATGTAGTTCGTGACAGGTTTCCCTACCCTTTTGGGAATGCCAGTTTGGGTGTGAGTGTCCACGCCTCGGCGCCATACGTGAGCACCGTGAGGACGAGGACCTTGAAGAGCATGCGCTTGCGGTGCTCGCCCAGGCCCTTCGAGCGCCAGTAGGTGTTGAGCGAATGGAGCCTGGCCCAGGCCAGGCCGATGCGGGTGTCCACATCGTCTGCAGTGTCAGGGAGCCAACTCCCCAACAGTTTGAAGCGATCGCAGAACGGGACCTCCGTCCCGTCGAGCAGGCGCGGCAGCGGTGGTGTACTGGAGGCCCCAATCACCATCGCCTCAGTTTTGACACTAATCTCCAACCCCACCGCCCTCGCCTCCAGGCCCCGACAGTCCAGCCAGGTCTGAATGTGCTCGGGGCTCGCGATGAGGGTGGTGTCATCCGCATAAATCAGGTCGCGGCCAGGCGGTAGCCAGGTTTAACCCCGCCGTGCGCGCTCTCGTTAAGGATGTCCAAGCCTGGCTCGAACCCCTTAACAGTAAAGCGCGCACGTGCCCGACGCATGACGTGATCCACGACAATAATGAACAGGTATGGGGACAGGACACAACCTTGCCACACACCGTGGTGAAGGGGGAATGGTGGGGTGGTGCCTTCCGCAGTCCGCACTACTGCCTGTGAGCCCTCATACAGTCGACGAATGGCAGCAATAAACGCTGGTGGCACCCGATCCAGAGCTAGGATGGCCCAAAGAGCCTCCCAGAGGACCGTGTCAAAAGCCTTGACTATTAATTAATTAATTAATTATCAACATCACTCCGTTGGGAGTCAATGTAGCACATATCCCTGAGAAGGGGCATATGGCTTTTAATACATTCTAGGCTACTTCCTGCAAGAGTGGAATGTAAGCAGCACTTGCTCTAGGTGCCTCAAGGGCACCGGCACCCTCATGATCTTCACACTATGCCCAGCTAAGGGGGAGTATGTCATGTGGGGGAAGATCATCATGGCTATACAAGAGCTAGGGCATGATCAGAATACAAGAGCTAGGGCATGGCTTCTCGACAGAGAGCATCTCTCTGCATGGCATAGCAGGGATAAATTCTTAATGCAACATCCATGGGGGTCCCATTAATTATAGACAAGTAAGTAAGTAAGTACTTGCGTGTCATGCGCAAAGGCATGCCACGGAGTACTATGCTAATCTCATTAGAAAATAATTACACAAAAGTTTAAACAAATATCGTCTGCATCATCCCCCAACCGTTAAGCACTAGATGGGGATGTAATCCTCATCCGAGCTGTCCTCTACTGTAATGGCAGACGAGGCGGTAGTGTAGCGGCTATCCTCAGGACCAATAACCTCCACCATATTATAGACAAAGCATGGCTAAATGTTGAAGGCATCATCCATGGGGGGGCATTATGGGCGCACATGCGCGTGGGCCACATGCTAGGCTAAGCCTTACTAATCTACACTACTGGTATATATATATTAAAAATATAATTACTTACAGCAGAGTGAAATCACTCAAACCAAAGCAAACGCCCAGCTATAAACCTATGTACAGAGCCATGTCAAAGCTCTATACTACGATAAGACCAATGGAAACGCCTAACGGGAGGAACCTAATAGCCCTGCTGCACCGCAAAATCAGCCCGCGTACGGCGGAGCATGATGTCAGCCATGGCCCGAGTCAGCGCCACCGACAAGCGCTGACGCCAATATGACGTCCAGGTCCGCGCCGACCATGGGGCCCGCTGGCCCTCCAGGTCCAGCCGGTCCTCCCGGAGCCGGCAACACTCCTTGAAGAAGGCGGAGGTCAGGGGCCCCATGGCCCCAAACTCCTCCAGGACAAAGGGCACCACACGATGGTGCCCGACGTCGCCGTAGGCCAGGAGCTTGGCCCGCTCCGCCCGGTCCGCCGTGTAACCTGCCGTGAGGGAGGCCCCAGCCACGTGGCTAAGAGCCAAGGGCCGCGCCACCGAAACGTCAATAAGCAGATGCCGGCCACCCCCCTCAAAGTCCAGCACCACGATGTCAGGCCGGTGGTTGGGGGAATAGAAGGCAGCGCCATCCGCATCCTCGGACCGGATGTTCGCGTGGGGGAAAACCGACCGAATCATGGCGAGCACCACCGTCAGGAGGACAGTGTGCAAATACAAATACCAATTCTGATTCTGTTGGCCCCCCATGCAGGCAAGGTAGTGAGTCCCCGTGGGATCCAGCGGCTGCCCACAGCTACCACAAGGCCGCCCGGCCGGAACAAGAGGCTGCGGGGCAAATAGCTGGTGCCGGAGCGCCACCGAGTAGTGGCTGGGAGCCAAGGCGAATGGGGGGGCCATGGGAAGAGCACGAAGGTACGCCGAGCCCACACTCCGCAAGGAAAGCGAGAACAGCCACGCACGTCCCTGGGCGTTGAGGTCCGCGAAAAGAGCAATCCAATCAGCCGTGTGCAGAATACCCGCGTAGGTTTTCTGGTGTTTATCGATGACGCGAGCAGGGAATGCGGCGGGAGATTGAACGGAGGCGACCGAGGGAGTGCCGCGAGGGAGGTGGCGCTGTACCGCCTGAGCGGCACGGACGGGAGAACAGGCCTGCTGGATCTCAGCATAGGCCTCCTGGATGGCGGTGACGAAGGGCAAAGGGCTGCTGGGGTCCAGGAGGTCAGGCGCTGCCGTTGCCAAAAGGGGCAGGAGCCGGCAGCTTTCCGCCCACGACTGAGCGACGGAGCCCAAAAATGCTGCTGGGGCCAGCCGGGCGGCACGAGTCAGACCGCAGCCACCCATCCGTGCAGGCAGGGTGGCAATGCGAATAGCATGTGGCGGGAGGTCGGGGCCCGGGACCAGCTGCGCCAAGGCCGACTGGATGCGTTCGTCGTGGCCCTCGGCGGCCAGCCGGACCTGAGCCGGAAGAGCGCCCCGGAGCCAGTGAACGACGCGAGGGTGAGCGCAAAACCACAGAAGCAGACCCTTGGTCTGCGAATCATGAAGGCGCGCAATCAAGGGCAGTACCTCAGTGCGTGCCTCGAGGGCGGCCCGCAGAGCATCGATGACAAACGCGGGGTCGCCAACCGGAACGCCGAGGACATCCAACCCATGGAGGCGCTCGTCCCGGCCCAAGAGCTGGGGCGGAAAGCCGGAGCAATCACCTTGGGGCGAGTACACCGCGCACTTGGCCAGGGTCAACTGGAGGTTGATGTCGGCCACCGCGGTCTGCAGTGCCAGCAGAGCCGCGGTGGTGTCCGGCACAGGGCCCAGAAGGTAGATATCATCCAAGTAGGCCTGAATAGCGACTGCCGGGTGGGCAGCATGGACCGCTTGGAGGCAACCCTGGAGGGGGGCGGCAAAGTACAGGGGTCCCAGGGGGTCCCCTTGCTGGGTGCCCGACCGCGACAGCAGGCCGCCGCGAGTGCCGTCCTCCATGATGTGAACCAGTTGGCCGGGCTGGCCGTAGCACACGGCTGTCCAAGCGTACAAGTCCTCGAAGGACTCCATGACGGCCGCAAACATGCTGGCGCGGGACAGACTGTTGAACGCGTTGTGGCAGTCGACCTTGACGACAGCGTGGGTGGGGTGGGCCTCGAGGTAGGCCTGCACCGAATGGATGAGGATATCCGCCCCGCCTGGAGTCGTCACCCCCAGCTGGGCCGCCACCGAGGTCTCACCCGCTGCGAGGGGCGGGCAGAAAAAGGCACGGAGCTCGGGCGCCTTTTGGCGGCAGATCACTTTGCCCACGAGCTTGCGGAGCACCTCACCGCAGGCGATCGGGCGCACCTTGCCCTCGGGGGGGGCAAGACACCCTTGAGCAGAGCGAGGAGGCGAGCGCCCGCTAACCACTCGCGCGCAGCGGGAGGAACGCGACCAGCCGCCAGGTCAATGAGGGTGTCAAAGAGAATGTCCTCGCCCCCATGCCCCACCAGGACCTCCAAGTGCTCGTAGCGCCAGCCCGACGGCCCGGTAGAGGAAGCCCGCGGGACCGCACGCATCACCTCCAGGAAGCAGTCGCGGTCCAGCCGGAGGGGGGCCGGCAGGGGGTCCGGCACGGGCAGCTGGAATCCGGGCTCCGCAGGGTGAAGAGCCTCCAAGGCCGCCAGGGTAGCCGCATTGGCGGGGGCCAGCTTGGCCATTTCCAAGCGGGTCATGGCCCGGCTGAGCTGCCCCTCGCGGACGAGGCGGATGACGTCGGCGGCCACCCGCTCGAAGTTGACCTCCCCCGACAGCCGGGCCGTGCGCGGGGGCGGCACGCCAAACAGCCCCTCCCAGTCCCCCTGCAGAAAGCGTCGGCAACGGGCAATAACCGCACCCTGGAGGCCGCGCACACCACGCCCGAGAGGGGTGAGGAGCAGGCGGGGGGTCACCATGTGCAGTTTAAAGCCCAGCGGGTCGTCCGGAGCGGCGTGCATGCGCCGGAGAGAAACGATTGCACATTGCGCGAAAAGGCTACGCGCGCGGTGGGGGAGGTCGGTCAGGGTAGACGTCGGGTTGATGGCGCATGCATCCCAGGGAACCGTGTCAAGCCAACGCCAACTGGCCGAGTAGTCGGGCGGCGGGGGCTGGGAGCCGGTGGGAGCCGAGGCGGGAGGGGGGGAGGGGGCCGGGACTGCTGGCCGGTTGAGGGGCCGTTGAGCAACACAGGCGCGCGCGTGCTGAGCGCGCCCGTGAATCAGAGTTCCATTATACGCAATACGCGGTTATACGCGCGGGGTCCGTATAATGGATAATACGGTATAATACGGTATTATCCGGAAATTATACGCAAATACTGGATTTAATCGTTTTTGGGGTTGTTTCATGCATTTTGATATCATTTCAAGCAGTCCACATGTTTCTGACACTAAATTATACATGATACATGGGTTGCCACTGCTCAGCAGTGCTTGGGAACACTGGACGTGTAAACCGGGGTACCCGAGGAGCTAGATTACCTATGCATTATACCCTTAAAAACAACGCCAAATGAAATGGAAAGATGAAAAAAGCAAAAGAAGTAAGATGGCTATGCTTCCATGCAAGCAGGTCCTGGGCATCTCCATGTTTCTTGTATGCATGAGGAGCACACAAGAAGAAGGCTGACTTTGGCGAGCAAAACAAGAAATAGTGGCTAGATCTGGCCAGAAAACCACTTGTTTCGAGATGCTTTTAGCAAGAAAAAACATCGCGTTATCAAGCTTATCATATTTATAAACAATGCCAAGCACTACGTCACTGCTTTCGATGAAGCATAAGCTAATAGCAGACAAATCTGGTCCAAAATCTGCATGTCGTCGTGGTATTCCCCAACCATCACAAGCCAATAATGCGTAGAGGCAGTAAAGCAACCAAAAGACAAGCAGAAAACCTCCATTACAGGTCTGCGATTATTTTACAATCCACCCAACAACTTGATACAGTACAATGAACACGTGAACAGGATAGCACGTACCAGATCAAAACCGCATATTACCTTTCTTGACGGAGCCAGCATGCCCACCTGATGGACGTAGCTGCGAGCCTTTCCTTGCCATCGTCGCTTATAAATCATGTAAGGAATAACGTGAAACAGCTATCCGCGTTCAAATGTAGGGGCATTTCCCGCCTATCAACAGTTAGCACATGCACGGTCGCCACCTGGTTGCTGAAACGAGGTTGCCGCATCGAGCAGAAGGTCGAGACACATCCGCGCACATCCCAACACTGCCTGGCCAAGGATATAAGCTTTTCAAGACCTAAGGATCATGCCTAAAATGTAAAGCGGCCATGCTCTCGTACCAGTCAGTTTTCTGTATGACTTCAATATTCGGTGCATGCCTGCCCGAGAGGCAAGGGCAGAGACCTAAACAGCATGGAGGGTTGCCATGCTACAGTGTAGCTTGCTTGTAAGATCCTTGTGTCTCACGGTCGCCAAATGTCAACCAGTGAATGGTTTCCGTAGTGTTTCTAAGTTCCCTTGCTTTCCCGCCTTGGTTCCCGCACGAAAAATTTGGCTGCCGGACCTCGGATGAGCGCGAAAACCCCATTATACGCGCGCTGATACGTGTTATTCGCCGTATTATACATAAAAATACGCAAATCGTATAAAACGGATAAAAATTATCCGCTCCACCTTGTATAACGCGTATTATACCGTATAATACCGTATAATACGCCGTATAATGGAACTCTGCCGTGAATGGAGTACACCCGCTGGCAGTGAGCTTCCGGGCACCGGTAACAGCTCATGGCCTGCAGATCCGCCGCGCCGAGATCGGGGTGCACAGCGCGAAGGTGCTGGCAGAGGAGGTTACGGTTGTGGAACACACCAGCACACGGGGACCCCGTGGGAAGCAGCACGGCACACCGGTGAAGGCCGTCGGCGGGCGCTGAGTGGCGGGGAGCGGCGCCAGCAAAGGCAGGACGTGGGGCCTGCGGCGTCTCCCCAGCCGGGCCGGCAGGCGCGCGCACCACGACCCGACCAGCGCCCGGCATGCCCGCCGGGGCCACGGAGGAGGCAGTGCCCACCGGGGAGACCCCCAGCGGAGGGGGATCGAGAACGCCGGCGCCCCTCCCAGGGGGACTCGCCAGCGCGCCCGCGACCACCCCAGGCCCCGGCAACGAGGCCGGGGGCGGCGGCCGAGGGGTCGGGGAGGCAGCTGGCCCCGGGGCCCGGTGGGGACCCGGCAGGGGACCCAGCGAGACCGGGGGCGGGCCGAGAGGAAGCGCAGTCCCAGGGGGCGGCACAACAGCCCGGCACAACGGGCAGCGCGGCACGGAGTGGAGCAAGCTGCGCGCGATGCACGCTTGATGGAATGTGTGGCCGCACGCGGGCAGGCGACACAAGCCATCCCCCGGCCGGAAGGGCTCAAGGCAGATGGCACAGGAGCCCGACTCGGGGTCGTCCCCCTCCAGAAGGGACCGGACATGAGGGGGGGGCGGGTCCCAGCCGGCCTCCCAGCAACCCGGGAGAGCAGCAATCTGGGCGCGCGAGAGGATGCCGACCGGTTGGTCAGCCGCGGGGTGCCATTCGTGCGGGATGCCTGCCAACTCCAGGATGTCGTGGAGGAAGGCAGAAACAGGCGTCCCCGCGGTTAGGGGCTGGGCGCGCCCGGCCGAGTCCACCAAGATGGCCTGGCCGCCCTGAACCGCGATGGGGGCCCCGAACTCCACACGCAGCATGGCGGCCTGCGCCAGGCTGAGGGAGGTGATGAGAAAGCCCCCACTGGCAACCGGGCCGGGAGGCGGGGCCTGGGCGTCCAAGAAGAGGCGAAGCTGCCGCGGGGACATGAGGCCCAGGTCGGCGCCGCCCGCGAGGTAGGCCGCCCGCACCGAGACCTGTGCGTCTCGAGCCACCGCCGTGACGAACTCGACCACCTCCTGACCCACCCGCTCGTCCAGGGAAAGCAGCTCTTCCTGCCGGGCGGCCGGGAGATGCCACGGCAGCCGGCAGCCGGCGTGATATCCTTCCAAGACATACCCCCAAAGAGTCGAGGCCGTCACCGGGGGGGCGGCGGAAAGAAATGTCGCCCGCACCGCGCAACTAGGGCCAGGAAGGCCGGGGGCCTAGGGAGCGAGGGGAAGGCGGCCGTCAACCCGACCGCGTCCAGCAACAAAGGGCAGTACGCCCAAGAAAAGGTGGCGCGGCCCACCACGCCGACAATGTGCGAGGGCGGCCACGAGGTGAACGCGTGGGCCCGGGGGCCGCCGTCCCACGCGGCAAGGACGGGGGTGGCGGCTGGGTGGCCAACCGCGGCCGGGGGAAGGGAGGCCAGAGCGTCGGGGAGCGAGGGGCCGGGGGCGGGCGCCGGGGTCGCCAGGCCCGCCGGGGGTCGGCCGGGCCAGCCCAGGCGACAGCGCCGCGCCCCCGTCGGCGGGGCCAGGCGACGGGTGGGGCCCCGGGGCCGAGGGCGCCAGGGCCCGAGCAACGGCGGCCCCATCGGGCAGGCCACGGCCCGCCCCGAGGGCCTCGGCAGGGGGGCACACGGGGCAGGGGGCCGGAGCACCCAGCGGGGAGGGCAGCCCGGGGGCCCGCGGGGGGGACAGCGCGGGCACGTCCAGGAGCCCGGCGGGACCCGGTAGAGCCGGGGAGTAAGACACTGCAAGTGCCACCCGGAATTGCAAGCATCACAAACTAACATGTGGTGCCCGCGGTGCCCGCTCCGGCAGACCTCGCAGACCAAGGAGGGGGAGACCGGGGCGCCCGAGCCCCCCGCAGCCGGGTCGCCCACCTCCGCAAGAAGGGCCGCAAGCCGAGAGGACCGCCGAGGCGCCAACCGGGGAGCGGGGGAGCCGTTGGGCGAAGGGGGTCGTGGGTCGTCCATGAACAATCAGGGCAGGCGTGGCAGCCACCGAGGGGGGGGGCGGGGGGGTGGGGGCGGAGCCCCCCACGCGGGGGGTTTGGGGGGCGGCAGCCCCCCAACGCGCTGCGGTCGCGGTACCGCCTGCCGTCCGGCACTTTGAAGCCCGCCGGTGCTATAATTCCTATCGTCCACGCATGTTTTCCCCTGCCTCAAACCGCACGTTGCATTTAAATCTGGAGCCCAAAATTCACTGAAAACGTGTGCCAGCCGGTAGCAAACTGGGCCAAGCTGCCACGGAATGGTGGTACCGCCTGCCGTCCGGCACTTTGAAGCCCGCCGGTGCTATAATTCCTATCGTCCACGCATGTTTTCCCCTGCCTCAAACCGCACGTTGCATTTAAATCTGGAGCCCAAAATTCACTGAAAACGTGTGCCAGCCGGTAGCAAACTGGGCCAAGCTGCCACGGAGTGGTGGTACCGCCTGCCGTCCGGCACTTTGAAGCCCGCCGGTGCTATAATTCCTATCGTCCACGCATGTTTTCCCCTGCCTCAAACCGCACGTTGCATTTAAATCTGGAGCCCAAAATTCACTGAAAACGTGTGCCAGCCGGTAGCAAACTGGGCCAAGCTGCCACGGAATGGTGGTACCGCCTGCCGTCCGGCACTTTGAAGCCCGCCGGTGCTATAATTCCTATCGTCCACGCATGTTTTCCCCTGCCTCAAACCGCACGTTGCATTTAAATCTGGAGCCCAAAATTCACTGAAAACGTGTGCCAGCCGGTAGCAAACTGGGCCAAGCTGCCACGGAGTGGTGGTACCGCCTGCCGTCCGGCACTTTGAAGCCCGCCGGTGCTATAATTCCTATCGTCCACGCATGTTTTCCCCTGCCTCAAACCGCACGTTGCATTTAAATCTGGAGCCCAAAATTCACTGAAAACGTGTGCCAGCCGGTAGCAAACTGGGCCAAGCTGCCACGGAGTGGTGGTACCGCCTGCCGTCCGGCACTTTGAAGCCCGCCGGTGCTATAATTCCTATCGTCCACGCATGTTTTCCCCTGCCTCAAACCGCACGTTGCATTTAAATCTGGAGCCCAAAATTCACTGAAAACGTGTGCCAGCCGGTAGCAAACTGGGCCAAGCTGCCACGGAGTGGTGGTACCGCCTGCCGTCCGGCACTTTGAAGCCCGCCGGTGCTATAATATTCCTAGTCTGAGGTGGCAGGAGGGGGCTGCCAGGGCTTGTGGTCAACGTGGATGACCGCCCCCCTCCAGTATACCGGCTTCCCCCTTACGCTCTGCCGGAGCTGAAGGTAGGTCGGCCATAGCTCGCGTCGCCGCTGTTGCTGGGCCAGGGTCAAGTCGTCGTCCAGCGTGAAGCGAGTCTCCGGCGAGAGCTTCTTGCGGCATTTAAGGAACGCCAGCTTGTCCGCCATGTACTTAAAGGTGAGGAGCACGGGTGCCGGGCCAGCCTTCCCCCGCGCGCGGGGGAGGCGGACAGCCGACATGTCCAGCTCACCAGTGAGTAACACGCCTTGACTACAGTCAACAAAAATGAAGACCAGCGGCAAACTGTCAGGGCAAAGGCGACGCACCTCCTCCATCAACCGGCGCGCGACAAACACAGCCATGACAGTGTTACGACCACGACGGAAACCCATCTGAGACTCACCCAGGTGTGGGTCCAGCGCGGCGCGGAGCCTGTGCAGCATAATGCGCATGAAGACCTTCAGCGCGGCGCTCTGGAGGCAGACACCCCGGTAGTTACCGGGGTCAGCAGCAGAGCCCTTCTTGTACAGCATGACGCGGATGGCCGTCTGCCACTCAGCAGGCGGAGGCTCGTCAGAGAGCAGGACACGGTTGCAGAACGCCAGCAGAAGATCCCTAACCGCCGGGTCAGGAGTCTTCAGCAGCTCAGCCGAAAGGTGGTCGGCACCGACCGCCGCGTCGTACCGCAGGCGAGCAAGGGCGGCGTCCAATTCCTTCAAAGTGAAGGGGTGGACGACGTCGTTGGTGGCAAGGCAGCCCTCCTGCAAGACGGGGACTTGGTAGTCCGCGGCCGAGGAGGGGGGCGCCGGCGGCGGCGGGGGTCCGGCGACCCCGAGACGGGCGGCCGTCGGGGTGAAGCGGCGGGGGGGGGCCGCGAGCCCCGCCTGTCAAGGAAACATTGTGGGCCAACCAGCAGTCCAGGCTTACCAGGTCCTTGAGCTCATAGGCAAGGGTTGATGTTGTCGCCACTGTGATGTATCATACCTAAAAGGCCTGGCTTTGGATGGAAGAAGTGATTATGGCTAGGCACTGGCTAGGGCATGCAGCGTCAGGTCATAGAGGACAACGACCCCCCTCCAGTGGGGAATGCCGCGTGTTTGCACACGTGGGAAGCATGCTAGACAAAGACCCCCAGCTAGGGTCGCGGGCACCATAGATACAGTAGGATTGTTTTGTAGATATGAGGTAGCTCAGTAGACCGGTAGGATTGCGTGCCTCCATCCATCCATCGGGGTTTTAATGCTCCGTGACTCCTCAACGGAAGCACGAGTTTAATTGATTATTAATTAATTAATTAATTACTGCAGCGTCTCAGCAGAGAGTGGCGCTCTGCATGGGCAAAGCATATCAAGGAGACAACCAGCGCAGGCAAAGCATATGGCTAACTACTAGCTAATGCATATCATCTGGGGAGTCACTCTCTGCTGAGAAGCCATGCCCTAGCTCTCAGGTATAGCCATGATGATCTTCCCCCACATGACATGCTCCCCCTTAGCTGGGCATAGCGTGATAGATCATGAGGGTGCAGGTGCCCTGGTGCACCTAGAGCAAGGGTAGCTTACATTCCCACCCTTGCAGGAAGTAGCTTAGAATGTATTATAGGCCATATGCCCCTTCTCTGGGCTATGTACGTGCTACAGCCTACTCCCAACGGAGTTATGTTCCTAATTAATTAATTAACTAATATCATCTGGTGTGTATGTTACAATTCAATTCAATCTGGTGTGGATCCCATGATCATAGGCATACATGTGCTGTGGGCGTGGGCGGCACGTCATCTAAGCCTTCTATTCTACACTACTGCTATATCCCCCTAGGCAGGGGTGGCTGCCGGGGGTCCCTGGGGCAGGGGGCACCTGCCACGGCTTGACAGTGGTCAACGTAGATGACCGCCCCCCTCCAACATATACCGGCTTCATCCCGGCTGCTGTCTGCCAGAGCTGGATCGAGGTAGGTCGGCCATTGCTCCCGTCGCCGTTGTTGCTGCACAAGGGTCAATTCGTCGTCCAACGTGTAGTAGGTCCCCACAAGCCGCTTGCAACGGCTTGACAACTCAAAGGTGAGCAGCAGCGGGGGCGTGGTCCAGCCTTACTGAGAAGGCCGGGGTGGCGCCTCCGGCAGCTTCAGCTCACCGATGAGGGCCATGGGGGCATTAAGGATTTTGTCCTCAAACGCCTTGGCAAGCTTTTCGGAGTTCTCACCTTGCAGCTGGTCGAAGCGCTTGACGATGACGTCTACGGCTGCGCGCTTGGCCTCCTCGCAGAGGTCAAGTGTCTGTTGCTTGTCCGCAGGTGGAGGTTAATTATTGGTCCTGAGGATAGCCGCTACACTACTACCGCCTCATCTGCCATTACAGTAGAGGACAGCTCGGATGAGGATTACATCCCCATCTAGTGCCTAACGGTTGGGGGATGATGCAGACGATATTTGTTTAAACTTTTGTGTAATTGTTTTTCTAATGAGATTAGCATAGTACTCCGTGGCATGCCTTTGCGCATGACACGCAAGTACTTACTTACTTACTTACTTGTCTGTTGCTTGATCGCTATAGCTGTGCAGCGATGGCGGAGGTGGTGGTGGTGGTACGTGGTTCATCAGCATGGCTGCCCAGGTCTGGGGGGGGGTGGCATCGCCAGCGAGGCCAGCACTGAGGGGCTGGCCGGGCGGCAAATTATATGTCCTTCACCGCCTGGGCATGCATGCAGTGAGGCCTGCATGCGGTGTTTTGCAGGCACTCGATGGCAATGGCGTTGTCCTTGAGGCGCGCGAGGTGTTGATGTCGATCTGAGGAGCCGTGGGCAGTGGGCGGTGATGTCGGTGGTGTCAGTGCACTGATGTGGTGGAGGTGGCCGGTGGCTTTGGCGGAGGAGCTAGGCGCCGGAGCTAGGGTGGAGGTGGCGGTGGAGGTGGTCGGAGAGGAGGGGGAGCTTGGCAGGCAGCGTGCCGCCCATCATTGGCGGCCACATCTGCGGCCGGCGAGGGGGGTCGCGTGCTGCCGTCGAAGGCCTCCTTGAGGATGGAGGGGAAGGCGATTGCAGAGACGGAGGGGGCACTAGATCTCGGCGGCAGAACGCTCAAGGAGGGCCGAGCAGACGGCAAGGTTCTGGAGGCGGGGGCGAGGAAAGGTGTGTGCACAGGAGTGGGCCGAGCTGTCGGCGAAATTAAGCTTGCGGCCAGTCGGCACATTGGGAGTTTGGGACGTTGTTGGACGTGAAGGTGCCGCTGGCATAGAGCAAGAATCAAGGCGTGCGTCCCGTTAAACAGGCCGTGCAGGAACCGGCTGGGATCTGCGTTACCTTCTCAGTTGCAACCACGCGTCCGAGGTGGCGTCAAATTAATTAATTAGGAACATAACTCCGGACGTTGGGAGTATATGTAGCACATATCCCAGAGAAAGGGGACATGGCTTTTAATACATTCTAAGCTACTTCCTGCAAGGGTGGGAATGTAAACGACACTTGCTCTAGGTGCACCAAGGGCACCTGCACCCCCCAGAGTCTCAAGCTCAACGCAACTTTAGAAGGGGAGCCTGTCATGGGGGGGGAAGATCATCATGGCTATACAAGCGCTGGTTGTCTCCTTGATACAAGAGCTAGGGCATGGCTTCTCAACAGAGAGCGACTCTCTGCATACGCATAGCATGGCTAGATTCTTAATGCAACATCCATGGGGGGGTCCCATTATAGGCATTAAAAATTAAATTAAATTAAACTATAACATGCCTCCGTGGGGAGGTCATGTAGCACATATTTCAGGATGGATGGGGTGGAGGAAGCCGCGTGATCGAACTATCCTAACTCTATCTAGAAAATCCTAACTGCACTACTCATCAAAACGCCTCCTCCTCTTGGGGGGAGGGGGCTTGCCCACAGGGTCGGGCGTGTGCGCCTTGACAATCTTCTTCCACCGCGTCTTGTCCTGCATGGCAGTCCAAAGACGGGAGAGAGAGTGGATGCGGTGCTCAAACTGGGCTGGGACCACTAGGTCGTCCAGCAACATCTGAACGTAGTTCGTGACAGGTTTCCCTACCCGTTTTGGGAATGTCCTTGGGGCCAGGCCAGGTCAGAATGTGCCGCCCTGGCTGTCCAAGCCGCTGGGGGCCGGCCAGACCGAGGGTGGTGTCGACCTGGCTGGTGCGTGCAAGGTGTCCTACAAATGCTATCCTACGCTGCCTAATCTCGTCCGAAACACGAGGCATGCCATGATACAAAGACTCTGATGACGGACGCTCGGAAAAACCTACATTAAGGACCTGCCGTAGCATCCTGTAAACTGTGCCGTCGAGCCGAGCTGCCAGTTTGGGTGGGAGGGTCCACGCCTCGGCGCCATACGTGAGCACCGTGAGGACGAGGACCTTGAAGAGCATGCGCTTGCGGTGCCCGTTAAGGCCCTTCGAGCGCCAGTAGGGTGTGAGCGAACGGAGCTTGGCCCAGGCAAGGCCGATGCGGGTGTCCACATCGTCGGCGGTGTCAGGAAGCCAGCTCCCCAACAGCTTGAAGCGGTCGCGGAACGGGACCTCCGTCCCGTCGAGCAGGCGCGGCAGCGGTGGTTTACTGGATGCTCCTATCACCATCGCCTCAGTTTTGACACTAATCTCCAGCCCCACCGCCCGCGCTTCCAGGCCCAGGCAGTCCAGCCAGGTCTGAATGTGCTCGGGGCTCTCGATGAGGGTGGTATCATCCGCATAAATCAGGTCGGCAAGGCGGTAACCAGGTCTAACCCCGCCGTGCTCTTTCACGTTAAGGATGTCCAAGCCTGGCTCGAACCCCTTAAGAGCAGTAAAGCGCGCACGCATCAAGTTTCGTTTAAGTGGCCAGCCGGAGCGGCTGTTGAATTTTTAGCGGGCAAGTGTTCGAAGCGCATCATTGGCGGATTACTTGCGAACTTGGGTTCCCCCGCGAAACTCCAACCGCACGTTCATGATTTCCAAATCTGAAGTAAAGTTCGACGAAACTTTCTGAACGGGGGCAACTGACGGGCAGCCGGTTGGCCCTGGCACAGGGAACTGTCAGAGGACCAACCAGCGCACGTACCGTACTGTCACGCACAAATGCTGGGCAAAAATGTTTCTAAGGTTTCGCGAGATTCCCCCATAAAACTTGGGAAGTTCAAGCACGACTCCCTGTCGACCCAGTCTGACCCGCATCGTTGACATTACTGTACTGTATTTTTGGCTGGACGATGCATAGCAACGTAAATTACGTTGTTTTAGACGTTAGGGACGTTGAACGGCACTTGGAGGTCATGGCTGCCAGCCAGAGTGGTCGAGGAGGATAAATGTAGGGAGAAATATGATTGTTTTGCAAGTTTTAGACCTGATTTTAAGTCGTGCGTGTTGTGGCGTTGCGCCGGTCGCCGCGAAATTTGAATTTCTTGTCCAATGGGTGCGCAGAAACTGGGAAAACGGGCTCGAGGGTCAGGACGTTGCATTATATTGCTTTTGAAAACTCGCAGCGGGATGCGACCGTATGCCCGAGCTTCGGAAAAGGTGCTATAAGGTAATTTTGGTTTCCTGCAGTTTGTCGTAAAGCACCTGTGCATTTCGGCGCAGTTACTCTGTGTGCAGGCCTTGCGAGTGCCCAGGCGACCCGGGAACTGGCGCGACCTAACTGCCGACGACATTCCGAATGACGAAATAAGGTGGGTTTTTTTGTTGAAGCGTGGATGCTGATTAGACTGCTTAAGATTGCTGGCGCATGCCAGGTTAATCTTTGTCAAGTTCCTGGCATTTCAAGTTCCTTTGCCGGCCACAACAAGCGCTGCCCCTTGCAGGCAACACCGTGTCGGCTTTTTCTAGGCTTTAAGGCCAGGCTTTGGTTTAATTAGTCACGTGCCGTGGTGCAATGTGCTGCACTGTCGTTTAGAAACAATGTGCAGCACTGCCACGCCTGCGATGCCACGTCTCGGTGCACGCAGTATTGGTGCATCACGTTCGTATACGCGCCCTGCACTGCCGTCGCAATTTATCGCAGTGAACTTGTGTCCCGCACTCGCCTGACGCTATGAACATGCGTAGTATGCAATCGTTTCTGCAATGCAAAATGTACCCGTTTGCTGCATGCAGATGCCTGATAAAATCTCCCAAAGGCAACAGCCAGTGGCAACGTTGGCCACCCTCGTGGAAGGTACGTACATGGCAACAAACCCACGTGGACATCCTTTCCATGCATTTTAGGCCTCCTTCTAGGTTGAAGACTTTACAGCTTTAAGTGGCTCCATGCATTTTGATACTGCTGGCGTGCTTTAATTTACAATTGAAGCCATTACTGGTTCTGAACTGGAAAAAACCTTGTGTTCCAACATAAACTTCCTTTTCAGTTTACATTCCTCGTTCTCCCTCACAGCTCATCCTTCAGATATTCACTAGCCCAGCTGAGATTCTCACAGGCTTTGAAATAATATATTCTCACAGCATTGGGAAAAACGGTCTTGTGTTGTGAGCAGTTGTGTGCCTAGGATATTAGCAATGACGTGACTGTTTTACTTGTGCAATTGAGCAAATGGAGGTAGGCCTCTTGCATGTAATTTAGTGCACCGAGTGCATTGGTAGCTGTATGTTAATAATGGAGTTGGTTCTTTGCTTTGGAATTGTTTCTTTGCTTAGAACTCTGCGATTCATCTGAAGGGGAGGGGACATCCCTAGCACCCCACCAAAAATACCTTTTATAAATGTAATGCATTTGAAGCATATCCAATAATGCTTGGGGACCGTGAAGATGATGTTTGTTGGGCATTTATCCCACTGCACTTGTTGGGGGTACTTTTTTGTTGGGGGTTATTGGGGGTTACCCCCAACCACGCACCGGTGGTGAGCTAAAGAAAACGACGCTATTTAGGACGAATATTATCATTTAGGAGAATGGGCAAACCGTTCTTATGCAAACCACGTACTCCCATGTAGCTGCCCCCTTGGTGAAACATTGTGGCTATTCAGCTCAGTAAAAGAATGAGTATTCCTCATAGTTAATCAGTTTCTCTCCCAAAGTCGCGTCTTTTTTCCCTCTTAATTAGTGAAATCAGACCAATCACATTGTAAAATGATCAACACCACGTACTTGTATTCAAAACTGGCCGAGGGCCGAGGGGGCTGAACCGCACTGCTGCAAAATTTCAGCTCGTTATGATGGCAAATTCCTTTGTTAATAATAGGGGGTCTTGTTTCTCATATTTTTGCAGTCTTGGGTTTATTTTTTCTTGCTTGGTGCATGCATTTGTAGCTCACCATTGGTGTATGGTGGGGGCGGGGTAGTACCCTCAACTAGTGGTGTCATCAACAATTAGTCGCTATAGTTACAGGTTCCAATCAACACAGAGACTTCCCAATTGACATAGGAATGATATGAAATAAAAGCTGAATTTTTACTCACTCAAAAAAAATCTACCCACTACGGTCCCCTGAAACCCTCATATTGATTTGTGTCCACCACTACCTTGTTCCATGCAGCGTTACGTGTTCACCAAGTCCTGCTGGAAGACCATTTGAGCAATACGGGCAAGCACAATAAGATAGAAATAGCTGGCCTCACCGATGGTGAAGTCATGGCCTTCAAGGGCCTCGCTCGCCATTTGGGATTTGTAAATGCTCTGCCAGCTGGGATGGATGGAAGCATCCCAGACTTGATTCGGGCAATATTGAAAGGGTTCCTACTGCCCCTCTCCGATGCAGATGGCGCTCTATTGGAAGAGCGAGGACAGTGGGCAGCGAGAGAGCAACAGCTCCTCGCATCCATCGCGCAGCTCCAGGCTGACTTGGCCTTTAGACAAGGCGTGCTTAACACCAGCATCAAAGACTACCTGGAGCTGCAAGATGAGATCAAGACCTTGCAAGAGGAGGATGCCCGGGAGCCGAGGGCAGCCCTGAAGAGGAAGCTGGAGGAGGTTACGGCGGAGTGCGCCCAGCTGGACGCCGAGGTGGACCGCAAGAAGGAGAAGCTCAAGGAAATGGAGAAGTGGCCAGTTTTTGAGCTGCAGAGGGAGCTGGATCGCTCCCGCAGGTGTCTCACCATGAATGCAGATGGTGAACTGGCTGATGTGGTCCACAGGCGCAACAAGAAGACCTTGGTAACGAGGCGAGATGCTCTGCTGGGTGCGCGGGACAGCCTCATGTCCTTTAGCATCGGCATGGCAAAAAAGTCACTGCCGATGCTGAGGATTATGAGAACGCGCATCGCTACGCTGCAGCACAAGCGGCCCCCTGCACCCGTCGCGTGGCCTGACCAGGAGATCCTGAAGAAGCACATCGGGACGGGGGAGACCAGGTTGTCATCTCAAGGGGTCCTCTTGTCCCTCCCCGCGCGCGACAAGCGCAGGTTTGACGAGCGCGCCATAGCCAAGCACAGCAGGGACGTGAGAGACGCACGCTTGTGGGTGAAGCTGCGCGATACAATCCCAGGCGGATGCTCCGTGAGGGTCACAGCCGGGGCCAAGAAAATCCTTGGGCCTGTAGTCCCCTGCGAGCAGTTAATCCAACAAGCCCGCAAGGACCAGACCGAGAGAGTGGACAGCATCGTACCACTATATCGCACGAACATCGCTGAGGATGTCACCGCGATGCCGGACTTCGAGACAGGCGTCTACGGCTGGCAAAATCACCCCACCAACTCAGCTCAGGTCAGTGGAAAGCTAGTGTCAATCTGAATTGCACATTTTTTCCCCCCGCGTGTTCATTAACTGGAATTTTCCTTACATCGTCCTAGCATGTATGTGCTGTCACGGTTACCTAAATCTGCCTTGGAGTTATAAATTGTGACTTGCGCGCCCGCATGTGCTGTGTGCAGTTGATGGTGATGAGGCTTTTCCTGGAAAACCCCGATTCACCAGTGTGGCGGGACATGAAGGTCACGAAACGGGCTAAGCTGGACATCGGCTGCGGCGGCGATGGTCATCGAACCCGCTTAGGCGCCGGCACGATGAACATGCTAGCGATGTCGATACGCCCAGTCGACCCAGCATTCCCAGACCTATGGCAGAGGCCAGACTGGGTGTCAGTCAACCTAGAATCCCCCGGGGGTGACAAGCGAGCGAACCTGCTCAAGAATGCAGCAGCGTGGCTGGAGGTCATCAAGTACCTGGCCGGGCATGAGATCCCCGTGGTGCTCGATGGTGTGGATGCTCGATGGTGTGGAGATCATGATCAAGTTCCGGGTCTTCATCCTCGGCGACATGGCATGGCAGTGGGCGATGCGAGGTACGGTATTTCTCGTTTCAAATGCCCCAACCCCCACGCCCACCACCACCCCGCCCCCCTTAGCTTCCGGACCCGGGCAGCCTTCCATAAGTTCCGTCGCTCTTCACACGGCCACTCACCCCATAGATGGCAACTAATCATGGTAACCGATTACACATCATCCCTCCCTCCCTCCCTCCCTCCATCCATCCATCCATCCCTCACTCCCTCCCTCTCTCACTCCCTCCATCCCTCCATCCATCCCTCCATCCATCCCTCCCTCCCTCCCTCCCTCCCTCCCTCCCTCCCTCCCTCCCTCCCTCCCTCCCTCCCTCCTCCCTCCCTCCCTCCCTCCTCCTCCCTCCCTCCCTCCCTCCCTCCCTCCCTCCCTCCTCCCTCCCTCCCTCCCTCCCTCCCTCCCTCCCTCCTCCCTCCCTCCCTCCCTCCCTCCCTCCATCCCTCCCTCCCTCCATCCCTCCATCCCTCCATCCCTCCATCCCTCCATCCCTCCATCCCTCCATCCCTCCATCCCTCCATCCCTCTATCCCTCCATCCCTCCATCCCTCCATCCCTCCATCCCTCCTCCCTCTATCTCCTCCCTCCATCCCTCCATCCCTCCATCCCTCCATCCCTCTATCCCTCCCTCCATCCCTCCCTCCATCCCTCCCTCCATCCATCCCTCCATCCATCCCTCCATCCATCCCTCCATCCATCCCTCCATCCATCCCTCCATCCATCCCTCCATCCCTCCATCCCTCCATCCCTCCATCCCTCCATCCCTCCATCCCTCCAACCCTCCATCCAACCATCCCTCCGTCCCTCCATCCCTCCATCCCTCCATCCCTCCCTCCCTCCATCCCTCCCTCCCTCCATCCCTCCCTCCCTCCCTCCCTCCCTCCCTCCCTCCCTCCCTCCCTCCCTCCCTCCCTCCTCCCTCCCTCCCTCCCTCCCTCCCCCTCCATCCATCCCCCCTCCCTCCCTCCATCCCTCCATCCCTCCATCCCTCCATCCCTCCATCCCTCCATCCATCCCTCTATCCATCCCTCTATCCATCCCTCTATCCATCCCTCCATCCATCCCTCCATCCCTCCATCCCTCCATCCCTCCATCCCTCCATCCCTCCATCCCTCCATCCCTCCATCCCTCCATTCCTCCATCCCTCCATCCCTCCATCCCTCCATCCCTCCATCCCTCCATCCCTCCATCCATCCCTCCATCCCTCCATCCCTCCATCCCTCCAACCCTCCATCCAACCATCCCTCCGTCCCTCCATCCCTCCATCCCTCCATCCATCCCTCCATCCATCCCTCCATCCCTCCATCCATCCCTCCATCCATCCCTCCATCCCTCCCTCCATCCCTCCATCCATCCCTCCATCCCTCCATCCATCCCTCCATCCCTCCATCCCTCCATCCCTCCATCCAACCATCCCTCCATCCCTCCATCCCTCTATCCCTCCCTCCATCCCTCCCTCCATCCATCCCTCCATCCATCCCTCCATCCATCCCTCCATCCATCCCTCCCTCCATCCCTCCCCCATCCCTCCTCCCTCCCTCCCTCCCTCCCTCCCTCCCTCCCTCCCTCCCTCCCTCCCTCCCTCCCTCCCTCCCTCCCTCCCTCCCTCCCTCCCTCCTCCCTCCCTCCCTCCCTCCTCCCTCCCTCCTCCCTCCCTCCCTCCCTCCCTCCCTCCCTCCCTCCATCCCTCCATCCATCCATCCATATCACGCACGCAAGGGTGTAGGCACGTGGCACGCTCAAGGAGAATGCCATGACATTGTGGAGCTTACCTGACACCATAGAAATAATTAGTAATGCTGAAACCATGGCACGGCAACCGGGTTTGAAAAATGCGGTAAAGACAATAACGCAAGTACAAGATGCAAGGAAGGGCTAGCATTTGAAGCGGCGGAGTAGCCATCATTCCAAGATCAATAATGACGGGATGCCATTAATATCGCAAAACTTAGCCATCATTATCCGTAATCAATTAATTAATTAGGAACATAACTCCGTTGGAGTACATGCAGCACATATCCCTGAGAAGGTGCATATGGCTTTTAATACATTCTGGGCTACTTCCTGCAAGGGTGGGAATGTAAGCGACACTTGCTCTAGGTGCACCAAGGGCACCTGCACCACCATGTTGTCTCGGAGCTCAACCCAACTAAGGGGTGCCGGGCATGGGGGGGAAGATCATCATGGCTATACAAGAGCTAGGGCATGGCTTCTCAACAGAGAGCGTCTCTCTGCATAGGCATAGCATGGCTAAATTCTCAATGCAACATCCATGGGAGGTCCCATTATAGGCATGGCTTGGCTAAATTCTGAAGGCATCATCCATGGGGGCCATTATGGGCGCACATGCGCGAGGGCCACATGCTAGGCTAAGCCTGAGTAATCTACACTACTGTTATATATTCCCTAGACTGAGGTGGCAGGAGGGGCTTGCCAGGGCTTGCAAACAACGTGGATGACCGCACCCCTCCAGCATACCAGCTTCCCCCCTGCGCTCTGCCGGAGCTGAAGGTAGGTCGGCCATAACTCGCCACCAATCCGAAAAAACATCCAATATTGTACAAATCAGAGCATGGGACTGAAACGCCGCACATACTCAAGGCATCACGCAAGTTTCACATACCTCAATCGCGTAGTCGGCGAAGAGCTCGTCCCGGCCGACTTCCCAGAACGGGAGCACGGACACCACGTCCGTCACCGACGTGATGGGGACCGCTGCCTTGTGGTCGCTAGCCACCAGGGTTATGGTGGTCTCCGGCCACCGCAACAAGGTAGCTACCTCGTGAGGAAGCTCCTTGTCACGGTATACCCAATAGCCGACGAGCACCCACCTGTCTGTGGGGTCGATATTGGCCGCTGCTCCAGACGACGGATCTAGAATCGCGTCCGCGGGCACTATCTTCGCAACTTCTAGGAAAAAAGGCTGACTAGGGGCAAGCTCGTTGCGAAGCTGAACGACGCACCCAGGGACGATAGATGTCGTGTGATTAAACATTACCGAGCCCGGGTTACTCCGTTCAAGCTTCGCTGCCCGGCTCCCCGGAAACCACATTTTCTCAGTCGGCAAAAGGCTGCTGGAGTCTTTTACCTTGCGATTAACGGGCAACTGCCGCTGGTCTTTGGGCGGGGGTGGGATGTGGCTTCTAAAAGTCGTATCCGGGTGATTACGACCCGACATGGCTGAAAACAGATGGAAATAATAGAGTAAGAGAGTATTTACCGCTAGCTTGCAACGTTGTTTTGGGCACGGTGCGCACGTAAATTTGACCTCAACGGCTGCAACCACAATTGTGGCGCCCCGTAACGTTTCCTTTGTGGACGGTGGGAACTTTCTTTGGTGCTATTCCTTGGCTATTCATTGAAACTTTTGTTCTCGGCCCGAGCAGAATCAAGAGGAGTAACCGTCGTTCCGTCCCACGCGAATGCCGACACGAAACCGAAAACCTCGAGTTTTGCGTGGGTCAGAACTGACTGACTGACTAACCACAGCGACTTGGCCGTACCGCTACACTTAGGGTCCGCACGACCAAGGTCGCCGGGCATTTTTCGGACCAGCCGACGGGGGAGGCCAGTTAAACGAATTGTAATGGTGCCCGGCGCATGACGTGATCCACGACAATAATGAACAGGTATGGGGACAGGACACAACCTTGCCACACCCCGTGGTGAAGGGGGAATGGTGGAGTGGTGCCTTCCGCAGTCCGCACTACTGCCTGTGAACCCTCATACAGACGGCGAATGGCAGCAATAAACGCAGGTGGTACCCGATCCAGAGCTAGGATGGCCCAAAGAGCCTCCCAGAGAACCGTGTCAAAGGCCTTGATATAGTCAACAAAAATGAAGACCAGCGGCAAACTGTCAGGGGGAAGTCGACGCACCTCCTCCATCAACCGGCGCGCGACAAACACAGCCATGACAGTGTTACGACCACGACGGAAACCCATCTGAGACTCACCCAGGTGTGGGTCCAGCGCGGCGCGGAGCCTGTGCAGCATCATGCGCATGAAGACCTTCAGCGCGGCGCTCTGGAGGCAGACACCCCGGTAGTTACCGGGGTCAGCAGCAGAGCCCTTCTTGTACAGCATGACGCGGATGGCCGTCTGCCACTCAGCAGGCGGAGGCTCGTCAGAGAGCAGGACACGGTTGCAGAACGCCAGCAGAAGATCCCTAACCGCCAGATCAGGGGTCTTCAGCAGCTCAGCAGAAAGGTGGTCAGCACCGACCGCCGCATCGTACCGCAGGCGAGCAAGGGCGCTGTCCAATTCCTTCAAAGTGAAGGGGGGGACGACGTCGTCAGTGGCAAGGCAGCCCTCCTGCAAGGCGGGGACTTGGTAGTCCGCGGCCGAGGAGGGGGGCGCTGGCGGCGGCGGGGGTCCGGCGACCCCGAGGCGGGCGGCCGTCTCGGGGTGAAGCGGCGGGGGGGGGCCGCGCGAGCCCCACCGGTCAAGGAAACATTGTGGGCCAACCATCGGTCAAGGCTTACCGGCGCCGTGCCGTCCCCCGTGTGCTCCACCGGGGTGCGCTGCCGCCGGCCGCCGAGCCGGTCGAGGTGGTACCACATGTCCTTGCCCTGGTTGCGAGCCTGGCAGGCCTTGGCATCCGCGATGCACTGGGCCGCCTCCGCGTCCTGAGCGTGCTCGTAGGCCTCCACAAGGGCGGCCTTGAGCAATGGTTTCTGCAGCGGGTCCCGGTTACGCTTGAGGCGGTGCCGGGCGGCCAAGACCTTTCAAGAGAGAGAAGAGATTATAGGCATGGCTTGGCTAAATTCTGAAGGCATCAAAGACGACTGCATTCCAGCCCGGCTCGGCAGGGGGCGCCGTTCCGCAGGGCGGCTGCGTTTGGGCTCAGGCGATGCCGATGGCGAGGCTAGCCCAATTAAGGGGAGCCGAGGCGACCACTAAAGCTTGACTAGTGGCACTGCTGACTTCCGGGCCAGAGAACGGAGCTGCAGATATATTTTTTCAGGGCTCAGCGCATGCAGCCGCCAGGCTGCGTTGCGTCGAGGATAGTTTGCTCGTCATGGTATTGCGCGATAGCGTCGGGAAATATATATATCAGCGTGTGCGTCTTGGAAAGACGAAGCGATTGTGATAGCCGCGGCAAAATTTGGAGCCCAAACGTGAAAGGCTATGGGCGCGCTGCTGTCAGCCTGGGCTATCTCGTGGCTCGTATGGGGACGACAGCAATAGTAACGCCGATTTGTCACATAAGTATCACGTGGTGGTCACATTTTGTCACGGTTTCTCACAGTCCAATTACAGAACAGTTACGGTACGTCACAAAAGTGACATTTGATGACAAAATAATGTCACAGAATGTCACACCCCCCTTCCCGGTGCATCCGTACGTACGTACGTACGTCCCTCCCTCCCTCCCTCCTCCCTCCCTCCCTCCCTCCCTCCCTCCCTCCCTCCCTCCTCCCTCCCTCCCTCCTCCCTCCCTCCCTCCCTCCCTCCCTCCCTCCCTCCCTCCCTCCCTCCCTCCCTCCTCCCTCCCTCCCTCCCTCCCTCCCTCCCTCCCTCCCTCCCCTCCCTCCCTCCCTCCCTCCCTCCCCTCCCTCCTCCCTCCTCCCTCCCTCCCTCCTCCCTCCCTCCCTCCCTCCCTCCCTCCCTCCCTCCCTCCCTCCCTCCCTCCTCCCTCCCTCCCTCCCTCCCTCCCTCCCTCCCTCCCTCCCTCCCTCCCTCCCTCCCTCCCTCCTCCCTCCCTCCCTCCCTCCTCCCTCCCTCCCTCCCTCCTCCCTCCCTCCCTCCCTCCCTCCCTCCCTCCTCCTCCCTCCCTCCCTCCCTCCTCCCTCCCTCCCTCCCTCCTCCCTCCCTCCCTCCTCCCTCCCTCCCTCCCTCCCTCCCTCCCTCCCTCCCTCCCTCCCTCCCTCCCTCCCTCCCTCCTCCCTCCCTCCCTCCCTCCCTCCCTCCTCCCTCCCTCCCTCCCCTCCCTCCCTCCCTCCCTCCCTCCCTCCCTCCCTCCCTCCCTCCCTCCCTCCCTCCCTCCCTCCTCCCTCCCTCCCTCCTCCCTCCCTCCCTCCCTCCCTCCCTCCCTCCCTCCCTCCCTCCCTCCCTCCCTCCTCCCTCCCTCCCTCCCTCCTCCCTCCCTCCCTCCATCCATCCATCCATCCATCCATCCATCCATCCATCAATTCATCCATCCATCCGTCCATCTGCATCCATCCACATCCATCGGGGTTGATACTCGATCCGTGACTCCCCAACGGGAGCACGAGTTTCATTCATATAGCTACTGAATGTACTGCAAGCACGATCCGCGCCTCATGGAGGATGTACCAATTAATGTGACGCCATGTAGGATGTTATACGTCCATGCAGGCGGTACATCCAGCACTTGCTTGCAATGCATACTATGTGTCCCCGCTGTGCACTCTGGTGCTCCGTGACTCCCAAACGGGAGCACGTGGCTTCAATTAACTAACTTTAAATGTGTGTGCTCATGCACTTGCCAATGGCATATGTTGCATGGTTCGGTCTTGACACAAATACAATATTTCCTTACCAATAATTCTACACACCCAAGCATTCCCCCAGCTAGGGATTTTGGTAATAACTGGCTTCCATTACACCCGGCATGATTTCGAGCACCCACCATATGTGGGGCTGAGCGCAACCCTTTCCAGGCCCACATATTCATGTTGAGCACTTCAAAATGTACATGCAAGACCTTCGCAAACATCAGTTACTTCTGCAGAAATCTGCAGAGAGTACACAGACTCTGCCACATCATGTATATTAGACTGATCAATAGTAGAAGTGGCCATGGTCACAGGCATGCATGCCTGATCTGCGCAAAAACCGCAAAAATTGCATGTGCAGCCGACGCTAACCAATCTCTAGAACGATACGGTCTTTCGTATAGCGTCAAGCACCTGCATAGAATTTTCCACAGATGGGATCGTGGAACATGACCCAGTCCAGATTACATCAAACTTCCCAGTGAGATACAAGCACGCTGATAATTGGAGTAGCAACAGCAATACAATTGATGTCAAAGCATCTTAATCTACAAAGCTCAGTAATATGCCATAGAGAGAGTACTATCCACAATCTACATACATATATATGGCACACATGTTCAAACGGGCTGGAGAGTTGCCATGAAAAAAGGTTCAACGATAGCACCTGCACAAAAATACACCCAGATGAAAATGATGACGACGATGACGACGATGATGACGACGACGACGACGACGACGACGACGACGACGACGACGACGACGACGACGACGACGACGACGACGACGACGACGACGACGACGACGACGACGACGACGACGACGACGACGACGACGACGACGACGACGACGACGACGACGACGACGACGACGACGACCACCACCACCACCACCACCACCACCACCACCACCACCACCACCACCACCACCACCACCACCACCACCACCACCACCACCACCACCACCACCACCACCACGACGATAGTAATAGGCGCAAGCTAATTACCACAATGAGCCATGGCTGATCATCTAATGCTGAATGTCATCATCTAATGCCATAGCTGATGTAATGATTTCACATACATGCCATTTCAGTTGCCCATCTAAATGGCAGGGGGACATTCACAGTTGCCCAGATGATACCATTGACCAGTATAGGGAAAGACATAACCAGAAACAGCGGCACGCATCAAGAACGGATAGGACGAGAGAGGGCACTGCTAGGAGAAAAAATGTAAAGCATACCCCTCACAACCAAGACTCAAGATGGAATTCCAGTGTTGCAGGTGTACACCTGTCACCCTATCACTTTTTGACCATATCCTATCACCCAGAGCTCGGAAGTAAGGGGTTGTGGGTGCTGTTTTATGGAGTACATGCAAGCCGTGAGGTCAAAGAGAAAAATCTTGTGTTGTTCAACAGGTCGTCATAAGAGCAACCGACACAGGCAAGCCTGTTTTTACTTGTCCCACGAGTCCACACTGGAAAGCTTAAGAGGAACTTTATATTTATGTGTGGCAGGATGAAAAAACATCCCTGGGTAAAAATATTCGCGCGAATTGACAGTATTACTTACATTATACTTGCTGCTAGTGCGGCACAAAGCATGTTTCAGACACCAATGATTGTGAACTGGACTATTAACGATCCTGGCTAAAAGAGGATATACTCATACAGTGGCAACGAGCTTACTGAGAATCATTAAACGACAAAACAACAAACATGTATGCTTCCACTACAGATCGTCCATCAAATAAAAGCTTTAAAAACGCGTGATATTAACTGCTTTAAAACAAGCAAACATGGTGTGGCACGTGTGGCCCTGACCCAAATCACCTTGATGTCGTCAGGCATGTACCAGGGCTCGAAGATGTGGGGGAAAGGCGTGTCCAGCCCACACACGCGCGCGATGGGTGCTTCCAGCTGTGGGGGGGGGAGGTGCGTGGGGAGTGACCCAAGACAAGACCATCTCACAGTAACGGGCCAGGGGCGGTCAGTAACGCTGTTTATCACGGCAATGGCCGCCGCCTCTACATAAATGGCTTTTATCTATCCATGAGACCACTTGGCTTTTACGGATCCAATGGCCCTATTTGTGGACGCATGTGCGGGGCCTGGGAGGGTACAAAGCAGGCGCGCATAAACAAGGCAGGTCTACTCATTTTAATGGGGAGACCTACTTGAGCGTTACCGCTTCCCTGCACGGACATAAATAAATAGACATGTTGCAGACATAGTAACGCCCGCACATACCATGGCCAAGGTTGCACTTACCGCCACCAAGGTTACTATGCACTGCTCACGCTCACCTTTCTTTTTCTAAAGAGATATACCTTGGCAAGGTGAGTACCCCAGGCGGTTGAATTCCATATTCATAGACCCAAGCCTGCTCACAGTGAGGAAGCAGCTATTGCAAGCACCTATGGCAAGGCATCGTCAACCCCCCACACACACTGGAGGGACATGACCTCCCACCTTGAGCAAGCAGCTATGCCGCTGCAAGTCTACCACCCCTAGGTGCCAGAGCCTAAGACCGCTCACCTTAAGAAAGCATCGCTCCATGATCTTGGCGGTGACCTCCGCCGCAAACCCGCAGGTGATGGGCGCCTCATGGCTCACCTGCCAGGTGGCAGCCAGGCCGCGCATGCGATGTCCGGCCCACCATACACACACGCACGCATGGGCGCAGGCACGCACCATGATAATGAGTTAGGCCACGGGGGAGGAAAGAGTTGCCGTGCACCGAGTCGAAAGCACCAAGTTGGTGCACCAAGTTGGAAGTTGGGGCTTGGAAGTTGGTGTAGATGTACCAAGATAGAAGTTGCGCGCTGCGAGGGATGTGCTGTCTGCATGCACACTTCCAGGCACTACCAGGCACATGGCAGCACAAGGCAAGAAACAACCCCCAGATGTACTTGCAGCGCCTCCCAGGAGCGGCATAAGCACGTGGTTCGGTAGGCCGTGGCTGGAGTATCCTCGGAGTGGACCGCCATATCATCTGGACAAGGCTGTTCGCCTTTTAGCCAGCCCAGGCAGCGGCCCGAAACCACCTGTTGGCCGAGCCACGGGGGGTGGACTACATAGGTTCTGCCGCTACCCACATTACAAAGGCGGTAAGTTCTACCGCTGCCAACATTACTAGGGCGGTAGGTTCTGCTGCTGCCCATGGTACTAGGGCGGAAGGTTCTGCCGCTGCCCATGGTACTAGGGCAGTAGGTTCTGCTGCTGCCCATGGTACTAGGGCGGTAGGTTCTGCTGCTGCCCATGGTACTAGGGCGGTAGGTTCTGCTGCTGCCCATGGTACTAGGGCGGTAGGTTCTGCTGCTGCCCATGGTACTAGGGCGGTAGGTTCTGCTGCTGCCCATGGTACTAGGGCGGTAGGTTCTGCTGCTGCCCATGGCTAGGGCGGTAAGCTCTGCTGCTGCCCATGGCTAGGGCGGTAGGTTCTGCTGCTGCCCATGGTACTAGGGCGGTAGGTTCTGCTGCTGCCCATGGTACTAGGGCGGTAGGTTCTGCTGCTGCCCATGGTACTAGGGCGGTAGGTTCTGCTGCTGCCCATGGCTAGGGCGGTAGGTTCTGCTGCTGCCCATGGTACTAGGGCGGTAGGTTCTGCTGCTGCCCATGGTACTAGGGCAGCAGGTTCTGCTGCTGCCCATGGTACTAGGGCGGTAGGTTCTGCTGCTGCCCATGGCTAGGGCGGTAGGTTCTGCCGCTGCCCATGTTACTAGGGCGGTAGGTTCTGCTGCTGCCCATGGTACTAGGGCGGTAGGTTCTGCTGCTGCCCATGGTACTAGGGCGGTAGGTTCTGCTGCTGCCCATGGTACTAGGGCGGTAGGTTCTGCTGCTGCCCACGGTACTAGGGCGGTAGGTTCTGCTGCTGCCCATGGTACTAGGGCGGTAGGTTCTGCTGCTGCCCATGGCTAGGGCGGTAGGTTCTGCTGCTGCCCATGGTACTAGGGCGGTAGGTTCTGCTGCAGCCCATGGTACTAGGGCGGTACTGTTTATAAGCTCGCAAGGCTGCCCCAAAATGCGGGTCATTTCACCCTGCTCTCGTGCATCCTCCGCCCCCTCTACCACCACGTTGGAGAACCTAAAGGCCTTTGCATTCGGTATCACCTGAAGGCACTGACCACAAGTCGCTCAGTGTTATTGTCCACTCTTATTGGTTTTATCCATCATTATTCGTTTAGGCACTTACCACAACCTACCCGGTTTTATCCACCATCATCATTAATTGTACTCAACATGTTTCATCAAGGCACTCACCACGAGTCGGCCAGTTTTATTGACTGACGCGGCCACGGTGGCCACGTCCCATGGGAGGAGCGTCCTGAGGTCGATCAGCTCACAGGAGATGCCCTCCTGTGGCGTAAGGAACGCGCCCCACCCAACCGGTTGCATGCCCCACAGACAAGGCCAAGGAGGCGAGGGAGTGTCAACATGTGCTCCAGAAAGGGTGGTGACGAGTCAGGAGAGCGACTCTGCAGCGTTTCCAAGTCCTCGACAGGAAATGGCGGCTGGGAAGAATGCGCCGGAGGTGAGCCAAGGACCGTAAGCCGATGAGGAGCAACGAGGGTTTGTGTTTGGCAATTGCTGAACCGCAGCCCTATGCCTATCCCCAAACGGCCCATGATACCGGCCAGGCCCAGGGCGAGAAACAGCTGATATCCAACCAAAGCGGCCGCCTTGCAAAGCTACAGTGCCCGCTATGGCCACTTCCCCTCAGGGACCCGGG